>CM077302.1:14392831-14927831 GCA_039654925.1 Anguilla pacifica
ACATCACTGCTCTTCCTCTGATTCAGAAAGGCATCGCCAGAGAGAAAAAGACTGCGATTCTCACTTCTCTTTCGGGGCAAAGTTCCCTCTCAGGAGGAAGCCGAGTGCCCTCTCGTCGTGACAACGGGCGCCGTTCAGACGACGTGAAGCGTTTGTTTTTGGCCGCTCTGTGGTCACAGCGAGGCTCTGTTCCTGCGGCCTGGGGTTTGCGCTCAGAATAGCCCAGAAAGCCGCAGTCATACAGGTTCGGCCTGCTGCGGCAATAGGAGAACAGCACGAGATGAAGGCAGGAGCAGAAACACACAGAAACTAGCCCAAAGTCATTGTTCCCAAAACTGCACAGTGCAGTGGCTCACATCCTTTGAAGCACAACACACTGTAAATATTTAGCCTGAGAGGCTGTTGATTTCTCTGTGCTTTAACAATATTACCAGTGCAGCCATTTTATGAAAAACCCAGAAGAGCTGCCCTCTCGTACCCCACATTCTCTCTCGGGGTCGCTTGGTAACGGTAGTAACACTCAGTCATTGATGCATTCATGTATGTATGTATTTATTTATACAGGGTAGGCTGACCGAGCACACATGATCTTTTACGTCAAGTTAATGCCCCCCAAAGTAGCCTAACCTGCATGTCTATGGATCATATTACAGTAACAGGCCAAACTGACATAAATGCAGGCAAATATGCCAAACTGAAATCGACTGTCTTCATAAATTGCTTTGTTGCAACAGTTCAATCCATCAGGTCAAATAGCCTGATTGAGTGACAGGTGCTTGATGTTTGCAGAAGGTTTCTGTGTGGCAGCCGGGTCTGTGTCGCTGGCATTGGCTCTTGGGCAAACAAAGCGGAGGGCACCTGATCAGACTCAGCGCCAGAGGGCCAGACGTCACACCGGCCTTCATTGAGAGAGCCTGTCCCGTCTCAGCCAATCAGATTCATTTCATCTGACACATCGGGAGAACAATGGAGAGAGACTGCTTCCATTTCATACACAGCCCATTGCAGAGCAGAGGCCTCGCTCTAGCCTGCTCCCGCTCTTCTCCTGCAGGTTCTGCCTCTATCCCTCCAGCGCTGTCTTCCCGGGGCTGCACACATCATCTCTGCATGTTAGCTCACGCCAACACCCGCGCCGGCTGCCCGGCCGGCTTCACAGTTTGGCCGACAAAATGAGCTAAAGCTGCGAATGTTTACGAGCCAGTAAAAACTCACCCTCTACAGCGCCGAAACGTGTCATTAAAAACAACCCCAATATCCCGCCAATCGCCAGCAGTCGTTCTTTAATGTGCGGCAGCCGTGAATGCCAAAGTGTGATTAAATGCGAAACAGAACCAGTAAAAGGAAGTCACGGTGGCGCATTACCACAGTATCAATCAGTGAGAATCCTCAAGGCAACAGCTGCATGCACACACAGCACAACAGCAGCGCTGGAAATGAGATGTGGCTGTGAAGCAGGGCTTCGGTTGGTCTGCAGTACCATAGATACTCTACTGGAACGATGTCCGTCTGTCGGAAGTGCTCAGAAGAGTTGTTATCCTATGAATATTTATGAAGGGGGCGTGGCGGAGAATTCCAGCAGACCAGCGCCAGAAGCCTGGGACCCTACCCATTCCCAACTGTAGCTGACAGACATGAAGTACTGAGGATGCAGAAACAAACAAATACACACACACACACACACACACATACACGGCCATACATCCTCATCCATCCAAACACAGACACACACACACAAACACCAGCTTGAAAAACACTCAGACTGCCACAGCTCAAGTCTGTCCATCACGCATGTCTGAAATGCAAAGTGAAGACGCAGTATATGCAAACATCCACTTTCCTTGCGCCTCCCTCAGAGTTCAGAGACCGGGAAGTGCATGAAAATGCCTTGTGATGTTTACATGGAAACAGAATATGGTCTGGAGAAGATTTCCCACAATGCCCGGCGTCAGCGCAAACAGCACGCAGCCTGCTTAAACAAACCACGTCAAGCCTTAGTCTGCCTGAGCAGCAGCATCATCTGCCAAAAAATACACTGACCTGGAGCCAGTTCCAAAGACCTTTCCTGCTAGGTTCACTGTGTGATAAGATGGTGGCTGGTCTATCTGAGACTGGCCTAATGATTACTATCATTATTATTACGGTCACACTGCCTCATAAGGAGAAAATCAGTACAGCTACCAGACAATGGCAGAGAGGCATGTGACCCCTCCCTCCAGCCAATTCAATAAAACCCCATTACAGGCAGCAGTCGAGTCTTTCCAAAGCCTGGATCACGCACAACAGGCAGCAACACCCAGGAAAAAGGATGTAGCATCACCAAAAAAAAAAAAAAACATTGCGAGCTGCATGGTGCATCCTGGCCTGGACCAGCGAAAGAACAGAAGAGGTGGTGAAAGGAGAATGCAATATGCACTTACGTTTGAGTGTGACAGACAGCCAATCAGCAATGGCCCGCACAGATTAGAACCCTGAGTGATAAATGCCTGAAACATTTAGTTCTAGAACACAGAAAGGGCCACAGAGCACTGCAGCTGGTTAATCACAACAATTGTGTCTGTACTGAATGCATCTCTTAGGGAAAACCGTTTGCAGAATCTCCTATAGACACACAGACATATTACATACACGTACTCAAACACACACAAGGACATAGAACATACACATACATTTACACATATTCACATGCACACAGACATATTACATACACATATTCACACAAACACATACACACAGACACACACACATACACACACACACTGCAATTTGGCCTTCTGGCCTGTGCTGCACCACACCCAGACTGGTGACAGAACTCCCTCTTGCTTCTCTACAGCACAGGTCCCTATTCTTCTCCACATTGTTTGATTTCTCCTGCTGCCCCACAGGGTGTGGCTAGTCTGGCTGACAGAGAGCGGGGGTGGGGGGGGGGGCGAACTGGAGGAACGGGAGTCACACAGGCCAGGCACACAGGATCACAAACAAAAGTGACTCTTCGGCTGGCAGTGAAGGATGGCAGAGACCCATGCGGGAGCAGAAAAAGGCTTCGGTCAGATGGATTCTGTCCAAGACGTTTCAGGGTCGATTGGTTCCCTGCTTCTCTATAAAAGGCTTCCTCTCTTTCACAGCGCTGTTTCCTGAAATACTGTGGCTCAGAGAGGGAGGGGCCCCGTATGACACTGCCTGTCCTCCGGCCCTCTTCAGTGTCACCGTCAGCGCACTGAGCTGACCGTGCTTCGTGTGTGCCTCACTCTACACAGCGTGCAGAACGCACCTCTACAGCAGCGAGGCCTGGGTCCATCTGGAGGAGAGAGAGCTCATCCATCATGCTCAGCGTGTCCAAAGGGAGAACAGCCTGTGGCCCCCTGTCACAGGTTATCTAATTTCACCATGGGCTGCATACGGCTTAACAATGGCCCATGCCGATTTCCCAGTTCCACAGGGACGTGCCGTAGTCTACAGCATGCTGAAATATCAGCCACTGGTATTCAGCCAAATCACTGCTATAGCAATAACTCTGTAATTATATTGTGCTGTGCATATAGGGTTGTGTGAGTGCCACGCTGTGTGTTTTATGAATGAACCTGGATGTGACGAAGCTGAAGCTCCTCTGCTGTCAGTCATGGCAGACATGTGAGAGGCTCAGTCCCCTCTCCCTCGCTCCCTCACACCTCACACGCACACTCTCTCTCTCTCTCTCTCACACACACACGCACAGCAAATTGAATACTCAGTGCCAGTCACCAAGCTGCAGGTGTTTTGCACAGCATGATTCAAGAGAACCCTTCTTATTGTAAAACACAAATGAGGACGACGCTGAAAGATAGTACTCCTAGGCACCACGGATAGTTCCAGTATATTCCACGCCAGACCATCAGCACAGGCAGCACTGTAACATCACCCAAATGATGCACGACTGACGTGGATCCAATAAAAGTGTTTCATGAAGCAAGTTGCTCTCTCTCCCGACCAATTCGCAGGCACATTGCTGAGAGGCGTTGCGCTGTGCACGCGAACAACTGCACTCCCAGCTCCATCCTGAGCTTTGGAATACCGGCTCCTGCATCCAGTGTTCACACACCCAAGAAAGCCGTACAAGCTCGCTCTCTATCACACGCAGGCACGCTCACACATTACATCACTGGCTGAACCACAGCTCGGGCACTTGTATTACATACATAGTGTCGTACGGCAAATACAGCTTAACTGGGACGCTTATCCTGCCCTGGTACAGTTATTAAAGTAACCACTCCAATGAAAGCTGTCAAGTCTCATTTGCAAACATCCCACAGCTACAAGACCAACGCAGCACAATCAAATACGCGTCGCCAAAGCTAGCACTAAGCTAGGTGGTAGAGCTACACGCTTGTGTATTAAGTACCTGGCGATAGATTCGTTGTGGGTGCAACGCACGCAGCAAACAAACACACAGACACACAGCACCGGAGCAGGAAACCCGCTGTCCTGTAGCTCCGAGCTGCGGAAGGTTGCCAATAGCAACTTCCGACTCCACGCAGACCGGCAGCCCCGACAAGCAGGGTGTGAGCCGCATAAAGAAGGCCCTTTGCCAGGTTGCGTGTCCCAGTCAGCCCCGCAAGCGCGTCTGCATTTGTTCGCCGCGTTGGTGCGAGGCTAGGGTCTGTCCTTCTAACTGTCGCCACACCAACTGTCAATTGTGGATAAGCAGGAAGCTAAAGTTAGCTGCCTAGCTACTAACGGTAGCCCCATGGTGTGGGGGAACTGCCCTGCTACCGACACTGATATAAACAGATACTATACGAAACCGAAACACGCGCAAGCTTCCCCAGTCCCTCGCCTTGCTCACCTCTTGTGATGGGCTGCCTTGTCTTTTTTTCCTTTCGGCCTCCTCTTGCGGGCCTGGATGGCCATCACTGGACGTGATACATGCATAAGCAGAATCCAAACGAGAAGAGAGAGAGAGAACAACACATCAGTTTGCAAGATAGCCAGACTAAAACGCTGCGCTTCCCCTGAGATAAAGCCCGACAGCTTTCGCCTCGTCCTTCTATTCCACAGAACGTCAAGCCAATTCGTGCAAACTGCGCTTTTTGGCTATTAAAGAGGAATATCTTCACCTTTCCGGGAGCTCATGTTGTTATCCTCCTTCCCCCTCAGCTGCAGCGGCGGCTCGGCAGCAGCGGCCGTTGGCTCTCTCGCTCGCCTGCCCTCACTCTCAGGAGGATGCGCGCTCCCTCAGTCGTCAGGACGCGCGCTCACGCCACTAGGTGTTTGCACAGCTCGTGATCGCGCACCGCTTCCAGGAGAACGGCATGGCACGCGAAATCTTACCATGTCCCCATGTCCACCTGAACTGCTGAACGGGCTGTCTTGGTTTTGCTGTCAACAAAAACGTGCCCGGTGCTGAGGTAAAACGTTCCCCGCAATGAATTAAACCAACAGAAGAACACAATTAATAAAATGTTTTAAAGTAAAACATACAGCGAATAGTAATGGATTGAGGCTAATAGCTTAGGGGCGTTGATAATGCAAGATGTTATTTATTGAAACATTTGACATCACAATTGTATTGTAATGTAAACTTACGCACACACAAAAAACATTCTATGCAGACATAGGGCGCAGTGACTCAACTTGTTTTTTGAGAGGGCTGGACCACGCAAAATTTTGCCACTGAGTACGCACAACTCATACCTAGTCAAGGCAACTCCTGAACTACTGTGTGGCTACTGTTGTGCATGTATGTGGTCTTGCACTCTTGCTATAAAATGAATAGCAGACCAGGCTTATGACACACTCCATATCTATGCAGCTCATTAACGGCTTAAATGTATTTATACTGCTTGTGCTTTGGTTCTCTGGTGCTTGGAATCTGTCCGAATATAAGGGATGCCACCCACCACTGCATGTATCAAACATTGAGAGAATTGTTTTTAAACCCACGTAACAGTACCATTTCTGTTTGTTTATTCCTCCATTTGTTGATCCTGCAGGGTTTAGCTGCGGTGGAGCACCGTGGTTTCTTTTGTAGATTTAAACACGAACACGACAAAAGACGCATCAGATTTCAGAAAAAAACGCAGCCGGTTTAAATGGAACTGAAAGTTGGTGAGCCTCTAATGGAGCCAGTGGACCTACCTTTGTTTAGGCTGACTAATCAATCCCACATTTAGGACCAACTAAAGGCTGCAGAAGTGCTATCGGTTCAGCAGCCGAAATTTCCTGTTCATTGCATCTACTCTCACTTTCAGTACGTTGGCCTGGTTCACACGTAATGAAATCACACTAAATAAAAAATTCAAAGCAAGTGAGGGACAAAATTGTGGGAATTCATTACACACATTTATTTGTGTGCGACACAAATGTGGTTGCAAAATGATATCTTCTTAGTGTCAGTATTATGTATTACTGGAAGAACACAAACAAAGCCAGTGTATGAATATAAAGCCAATTAATGCTTGCAGTAGTCCACAGCGGAGGGTGATTGACAGTTATCTAGCCACAGCAACTAAAAAGTCCATGGAACCTACAGTTAGGCACAGTACAGATATTGTGATGTCACAATGATAGCTCTAGTGTTTCACCACCTCACTTTGTGACATTGCGTTTAGTTAAATCTGTGGGGCTTCAGAATGGCTTTGCTTGTACCAGTAATGACTTTACTGGCACTTCTTGAAGCAATAAATTGATCAAGCATGGACTCAGAGGACACGAGTGACATTGAGTGTGATCAAGCTGATAGCTCATTCCGAAACCATATGAAGAGGAAGACGAAGAGGAAGAAGAGCATGCCACGGGCCTTGCTAAAACTGGCCTGCTGTGTCTACGGTGAGGAAAGTGATGAGGACCAAATCCCCCTTGTCATGGATGACAGCAACCCAAGGACAAGCCCAAGTGTGGCAGTATCAATGGAGAAGGCTGAAGCCTCAGAGCCGGTACTAACCAGCAGAGACAGACCGCACACAGCTCAGCTGGCAGTGTGTAGCCAAGACAGCCCTGGCACAGATCTGGCGGTGGCCAGTGGAGACAGGTCTGACATCACAGATGTGGGCGTGAACATTCCCCACCAAAAGGACATCTTCACTATCATCATAATTGCCATCCTCGGTCTCCTGTAGTTCACTGCAAGACAAATACTTTTCTCCATCATTTGGCTGTTAAACTACCTGTATTCCACCCCAACCTGGAATATAAAAAGTAATTTAAAAAAATACTAATAAATTAATAAACAACAGTATTTTCAACATATAATTCATATTTCTAGTGTGGTTGCTCTGAAGCTTCTGGGCAGCATTGCAATATTAATGTATATTGATAGTAAATTTAAATAGATACATTGGTGAATTTGAGGTGAAAATATAGACCATATAAATATGCATGCAGGTGCACAGAGTTTCGAAGGCTGATAATTTCATATCCAAGATTTTTTTTCTTTTTCTGAAAATCTGGAATGCCTGTCTGACCTGCAGGCCTATAGCTTGACTGCACAGTTGCACATTACCATTAGCATTACAATACGATTGATTTAGTACCTGAATGACAGAAATAGACTTTATACACCATAACAAGACACAAGCAGCTCCACGGAGCATAAATAAAATGATCAGGCTTGATTAATGTCATTTTAGAAGCTGTAATTATCAGGATATCATCCTAATACCAGACATTTGAGAACAGATATATCACCACATTTAAAACATGGGCTGGACACATGATAAAGCTTAGCATGACACTTTATTTTAAACAGAGAAGCCCATTTGACCGAAGGAATCCAGGACTGCTGTATAGCTCTGTACAATGATTTACGAACACAGGGATTTACTCAGATGCTCTTACCATGATGCTTCCAGAGTTATGGTGAAAGCAAAGACATGTTAGATGCTGTGTTTCCAGGACCAGACAAGCCTCAAAGTTCAGCTCAAGCTATTACGGGTTATTTGCCATTTTACATTTACTCATTCATAGGGTGTTGGTGTGATCAGCTTTGTTCTACAACATTCAGCATTCTCTCTGTTTGAATGTAAAACCAATCAGCGCTTACAGCAGGTTGTCCAATCATAATTGAAAGACAAGCACAATATTCAATGAGCAGTATCGAGCAGTATAAAACTACAAAAAAATTCCAAACGGAGAGCTAAGTCTAAAACTAACATGATACAGTTGTTTCACAGAAATACTGATAAGCACATGGCTGAAAATCCATGGAATTATCAGAGAGAGGTAAAGTGGTGCTGACGCCCATTAAGTGAGTCTGGTGCTCAAATCGATGTGCCGCCACTTCAGATCCATTCCACTGTTGATAGCTGCTCTCTATCAGTTCTTGTTTACCGGCTGTGCATCTTTTCCTACTGATCTGGGGCATGAACCATGGCAACGATACCCTTTTGCTATGGCTTTGAAGACTTGCACAAGCACGGCGTATTGTTCCATGTCGTCTTGCGAACACTGTTGGGGCGAGTGCAGAAACAGACAGCTGCATGCACTTTTTTCACAAAACATCACTTCAAACAGGGTGCACAATGCAACCCCAGCTCCAGGTGAGAATTCCTCACAAATATCTAAAGAAAACGAGAGACAAACTTGCGTTTGCATTCGAGGATGTGGCCTACAGCCTTACAAAGTGTAGCTTAAGTGTAGTAAAGGGCAACCACGATTAACGTGTGATCATTTCAATGGGTTGTTCTTCCGTTGTTTTCATACTGTTTTGAAAACACAATATACAGTTAAACGTGTGACCATTGTGATATACATTTTGAAAAGATTTCTCATACATGGGAGTTGGTGATCTGAATGCACATGTGAATGATGAGCATAGTGGCAGTAGAGTTAAGTCTGCTTGTGTGAAACAGCTCTGCTGGTCCTAATGGTGCTCAGCTGGTGTTAACGTGCATCCCAGCAGCGATGCGCTGGGTTTGAGGTCTCACCCTGGTCAGAGCACGGACCAGCCGCCAGAGCACTGACCCTTCCAGCTGCGGACACAGGCTGGTCACCTGACCCACGCAGCGCAGTATACAGGAAATCGTCCGTTCCTGTGCCTGACCACGGACACAGAGGGGAAGACCCAGAATGCCCATGAACCAGCTTCATCAGCGTTGCACAAAACTCCAGTAAAGAATGTTTCTTGGAATGTTTTTTTTTACAAAATGCTAAGTCAGTGTTCTAGAACTCAATTGATTTTACTTACCAGTAGTAAGTTCGAAATAAATCTGTAATATCATGACACTATGTCCATTTCAAGGCACTGGTAACAGGACCCTGGCTTTTGACCCCTTGTTGCTGAGCAACCTCACCTTTTCCAAAAGCCCAAAACTGCTGAGCCCTTGGGTGTCAGAGGTTATTCTCTCTACATCCTCTCCTTTAAGAACAGGTTCCTATGGACACACAGGAGTGTCACAATGACCAAGCAAATAAGGGACACAGTTTTTAAATCAATGAATGACTGGGCAATATCCAGGCTTACAGACTGACCTTCAGTTTCTCCAGCCAGGCCCATAGCAAACAGCTGAGGACTGCAGGGTCCAGCTCTGTAGCCAGTATGGCCCAGGAACACTCACTGGCATTCAGCTCATCCTAGACACAGGGAACACAAGGAGCAGTGATGTCACATCTGTAGATTGCAGTGAAAACAATCACATCCAAGGACCACGTCTACCTGCAGAAGAGCAACCCTCAGTAAGACATCTTCCCCTGGGGGATCCTGTTCCGCCATCGCCTTGGCAACAGCCTGCGATTCTAAGGCTGGTACGGATGAACTCTGGGATCTGCTTAACTAGACACAGGAGAGTTTCTCAGATTAATCCTCTGTTCTTTCCTTTTGCCACATTTAAAATGGCACATTTGCTCCCAATTTGAGAGTATGATCCAAATAAATCACTGATGTAACTGTATGTTTCCACTGAATAATATCAGGTGTCATTTACCTCTACATTAGAGCTGAATTTAGGTAATGCTGGATTCTTCTTGGTCATGCATCTGGTCCTCTTTGCAGAATTCTTAGTGACCATCCCACGAGATGCAGTAGAGGGAACCCCTCTGGTCTTCACTTTACCATTACATTGGTCCTTTCTGTGGGTGTTCAGACCAGTGCCTGCAAGTTTCTGATCATTACTTCTGCTTTCCAGCGTAATATCTTTAGGAATCTCTTTCCATGGAGTAAGCACAAAATCTTGATCCTAGAATAATGATGAAAATAATTTTCCCACTTGAAAATGTCCACCATTTTAAGGAGAATTGCATAATGTGAAAGAACATGAAAATTACCTGAAGTTTTATATTTAAAAATGTAAATGTGCCATGCACATCCAGTTGAGCTCAACAAGTCAATAACCCATGATTTTCAAAATGAATGATTTTTCATCATGATTAATTATGATTTTAACTGACTTAATGTGTTCATGGCTATAAATACCTGTTACATAATGAGAATTGTACCTTATTGGACCTGTGTTCTGTAGTTGTGCCACTGGTATGCACTAATTGTACTTTGCTTAGGATAAAAGCGTCAGCCAAATAAATGTAAGGTAATGTAATATCTGGCCCTGTTACCTGGAAAAGCGCGATCTTGCAGAGGTCAGCGTCGCTGTAGCTCCTCTTGTTCAGCAGCACCTCTCTCTTGCGCTCCAGGAAGCCGTGCGGGTCGTCCCAGGAGGAGACGGAGCTGAGGGAGGCTTTTCGGGGGCGCCCGGGATCTCGCAGGACGGGCAGGAACTTCCTCGCCCTCAGGGTGTCCCGCAGCGTGGCGGTCATTCGGAGGACGGCCCCCCCGCGCTCCAGCTCCGTCCGGGCGGCGGGACACGGGACCCGGCCCCAGGCCATCGCCGTCAGCCTCCCGCACAGGAAGTGGACGATTTTGGGCACGCTCCTCAGCCCGCGGGCCTCCTCCCCGTGGAGCAGGAGGCGCTGGCGGTGCAGGTACTGGTCCAGGCTGAAGGGGGTGCCGGCGGGGTACTGAACGAGCTGGGGGGCCAGGAGGCGGGCGAACGCGAACACCAGGTCGATCTGGGCCCGGGTCTGTATGGACCGCGGCCGTTTGATGCGCACATAATGAATGGCTTCGCTTGGGCTGACCCGCAGGGTGTAGATCAAATAGCAGGCAATCAGGACCGCTGCATTCGACAAACACAAGCAAGACAAGCTCACTGCTCACTCTCACTCTCACGTCAGAAACAGTCTTACTGGCTTTTTTAGATGCAATGCACTTCATGGACCTGCCGTGTGACTCACTTACTCACTCATTTACACTCACTCACTCACTTTCACTGACTCACTCTCCAAAATTCTCCACAAGGGGGAGGCATTAGTCAAGTAACATTTTTTTTAAGCAGAAGTGTTTTACAGAAAAAAAAGTGAAGATACATGCAAGTCAGTGCCCTCTTAGAGATGCACACCACATTGTATAATCTATCTTTGCTTGTTAAACATCTCTGCTCAGGGCATTGTGCGTCATTCTTAATTTCTTTTTGAAACAGGATGTACGGTATACTGCAAAAAACTATTTCTTTACAAGTGTTTTAGTCTTGAGATGAGAAAAATTTCATAAAAAAATTTAAATTATTTTCTCTCAGGTAAAAAGCATTACTTGTTAAGATTAATTTTATTTATTTATTTTTTTTTACAGTGAGACTTGCCTGTCCTCCCCAGCCCTGCGTGACAGTGCACCGCCACTCTCCCCTCCTGCACAGCAAACGCCAGCACCTTCACTGCATCCAACACACCAGCCAGGGACGACACGCCGAAGTCCGGCATGCCGAAGTTATAGAAGAAGACTGCGGAAACACAGAGAGGAGGAGGAGGAGGAGGAGGAGGGATGAGGAGGAGGAGATGGGGGGACTTTAGCTAGTTCTGGTCAGCATCTTCTCTTGTAACCGTGGTTACAGGGAGAGCAGTGATGAGAGGGTGACTCACTCCCATTCTCCATGAAGGTGTGTGGAGAGTACGTGAAGCCGCTCTCCAGCTCCAGAGGAGGCCCGCAGTGAGCATGCTCCCCAGGCAGCTGCATATTGATTATGGACTTGATCTCTAGTCTGAAGGGAATAGAAAACAGACACCGTTTGGAATGACGAGAAGCTCACCAGGAATTTTCCTCACTGAGTTGCAATTCCATCACTGTGCACTTAATAAAAAAGAATAATGAAGTAATTCTCATTTTTCATGAACATTTCAATTTGCGCTGAGTATGCACGTTGATCGCTGTGAATATGTTTATTCAGTTACATGATAAACATTACACGACTACTTTTTACTGCTGCAACATTGCAAGCTAGAATATTACAATAGAAAGAGGCGAGATACATAAGCTTTTTGTCTAATAGGCTCTCAACCATTGAAGGTGACATACGTGTCACTGTGCCTTAAAAATAATGAATTACATATACTTACTGGTGAAATTGCTCTATTATGCTGTACCTCTTGATGAGTTGTGTAGATGGTCTTGCCATGGCAACAATGGCATCAGTCACCCTAAGGACAGGGAAGAACAGCCGCTGTCAGTCTGGTGTACCTTTTAGTATTCAAATCCACATGATTGACAGATAACGGTAATAAGGCGGAACTCGCCATGTGGAGAAGACCCCCCGTACGGCCTGCTGGCTGGGTCTCCAGCAGGCTGGGCCCTCATAGCGACATTCTCTCCCGCCGCAGGCCAGCAGGCAGATGATTTTGGGGGGGATGGCCTTGACCAGGTTCTCCCGGGCCTGGGAGTATAAAGGCCGGGGCACAGGTACAGGCAGGGTCATGCTGGGATGGGATGGGATGGGGTGGGGGGGGAGTGAGGGTGTCTAATAACTATTCTTTCTGTCAATCGCTACTGATATTTGCTTCAAGAAACTAATAAAAACATCTTTGCACAGGGCTACGCACTAGAGCTGAAGTAGTTGGGAAAGCAGACAAGAGAGAAGCACATTATTCACTGCAACTGAACTGGCTGGAAGAATGATCTAAATACAGGAACATACCGCAACAGGCATTTCTCAACATAATGAGATTATGATCGGACTGCAATTGCAGATATCGTAGATTCATAACAAAAGCAGCCACCATTTAAATTTAATGCTGTATAACATTTCACATCTAAACATGAATTTATTAAAATGTATATCTATACAGAGCTAGATATTCATTTAAAAATAATTAACCCAATCAAGATGGCACCTAAGACAAGTGATCATGTGAAACATGACACTTACTGTTAGCAGAATTTCTGTATTCAGTTTAGTTAAAACAAACGTACCAATTTCTGTGTCTCTGGTCACCAAGCCTGCTTCCTGGTCATAGCAGAGTGTTTTAAAAGTGATGAAATGTACAAAACAAAAAATGATATGAACCCATATTGTCACTCGGCGTGCATGCAGATCTCCATATTGGCCTACATTCACTAATCCTAATTATCCCTGTCATAAATACATGTGCGTACATACGTTCCAAGATCATAATAAGCTTATGATGTGTTGTAGTTCACAACCAAATTTATCATGTAAAATATAGGTATGTTTATTTGTACACACAGGGACAATATGCAGTCCCTAAATATGCATAAGGTAACCAACCAAAAATAAATAAAAAAGTAATTAAATAAAAGTATATATATATATATATAATGTAATCCACAATATATATACATACCAATGCTGATATTCAATAATCTTTTCAATCTGAAATGGTAATTTATCAGATAGTATCGAGCTGTTTACGAGCTGTTCCAAATTAAACATATCCAATATGCAACTGTTGTCAAGGGCAAGCTTAGCTCTCTTTTTGTAGTACAGCATAACTAAAATATATGTTTTTTCCCCTCTTTTTAGTCAGTTTTCTTGTTAGCTGTACAGTTTAATGGGTAGTGATGCAGTGACCTGCACGCGCATCAGGTAAAAAAAGAGCGACGGTTAAAACTTATCCGCGTGCGGTATGCTTGTACCCTGGTGCAATCAACTGAACCTGCTGCAGCTGGAGACCCCGGGGGCGATGTGAGGGAAAACCTGTAGCCTACTGAAAGTATTTTTTAAAACTATTCGTTTAATTTTTGTCTTCACGGCGATAAATGTATATGTTTTTTTATTTTCACGACGAGTAATACTGGTCTGCGCAACTTTTTAAACGACGAAAGGTGCTCACCTGCTTGCAGTCACTTCAAAAAGGTAAAACTTTTCCGTTTGTAAATGTTCGTAGCCACGCAATGACAAAATTTACAAATTTTCTTGTGAAAATATTTCTTATGAAAATATTATGTTTTCGTGTGCGTCGCTATCGTTGCCTACACAATTACGACATAGTCTAGCCAAGTTTGCTTTTTCTCAACTATATGTTTGAACAAATGGGTAGACTACTTTTTGTCGTCGCCGAGGTCGCTACATTGAGGAATGTCTCTCCTTGTTTGTCAATAGAAACGTTAACTAGCTAAATATTGTTGTGCACTGTTATTACTCATTTATTATTATTTTAAGAAGCTTGAAAGGAGAAATTGACATGTTATTAACTCGGTTTAACATGTTATCGGTTTGTGTTCACATGCGTTTAGGTATCTTTTTCACGGTATGTCATAATTAAATGTCTCTCTTCTGAGTAAAACTGCTGGGAGGTACTTTGTTTAAAAACTTATCACAGTTGGCCTAAATACAATTAATTGTCGAAAGAAAATAAATTCTAAATCATGAAATGAGAAGATGCAGTCGTGGATATGGACGTTTTATGTCTCCTCAATGTTAAATTATTCAAATTGAATTTATATCAAATCTCAAATTTACACGACAGTGCACTGTAGATAGTAGCCACAAAGCATCATTTTCGGTGACCTGTGCTTGGATAGTGTAGCTGCAGAGTGGCATTCGAGTGATGAATTGAGGTTGAAGTGGAGGCTTGTTACCATGGCCACTGCGGTGAATGATGGACAAGTGAATGGAAACTGGTTAAGCTCAGTTTTCCGTCCATTTTACTTGGTACATGTTTTAAAAAGATGACGATGATGATAATAATAATAAATTACTACTATTACTACTACTAATATGCTACTATTGCTACTAATAATATACTAATACTACTACTAATAATAATAATAATAATAATAATAATAATAATGATAATAATAATAGTAATATACTACTAGTAGTCGTGCTATTCCTCTGATTACCAGATGAATGCAAACTGGTTCTCAATATTAGTAAGCCAGGCATTTCCTGCTCTATCACACTGGGGTTTGCTGGTCTTTCTGTCCAGCAGGCTGTATGGGCAAAGTAGGGTATGGGCTATAGTTCAGTATGGGCCAGTTGCACAGGTACAGGGTAAGCGTGGTCCTAAACTAAATTCAATATTGAATGGAGATTCTCCATACAAAACTAAATTTAGTCCTGCACTTTGCTTAATCTGTATCCACAAAACAAGCCCTATTTCACACATCAGTTGTCAACAGAGGTAATACAATGTCATATCTGGCTCTTGTAAAGGAATACCAGTCTTCTGTCCACCACAGGAACTGTGTGGGTGATTTTTTTTTTTTTTTTTTTTTTAATCATTTTTTTCCATGTGCTTGAAGTCTAAACCTTAGCACAACCTAAATTGTAATTTTAAGAAGGTCTTTTTGTTTTGGAGGTCTTACTGTTGTTGCATTCACCTTTTTCTGTAGTTATAATTTTAAATTTGCATCATGTGCTAAGATGGGCTTTTGACAAAACATGGAACTTTTGGGACATACAGTATTGATTTGAGACCGTTAACTATCAAATATATCTGTAAATTTGCATTTTCCATAACCCAGCCAATCCTCCCAAAACAAACACACATCACAACCAGAGTGACCATAACCAAAGCCGCATTTCCAGGACTGTTTGTGTCATATTTTGTGTGTTGTAAGTAAATTTTATTTATAAAGCACTTTTAAAACAACTGGCATTGACCAAAGTGCTGTACACAAATAAAACTTCAAAAAGGCGTATGTGTTTACATCATGTGAAGTATGATGAGACAATACCCAGCAAACACAAAATGTTCAAAGTGTTTCTGGAAAGTTTTGTCAAAGTTTTAACATTGCCACTACATGGAAGCAACATTGTGAAAACATTTTGTGTTATTTGATATTTGTAAGGCTGATGTGTGTTTTGCACAGTGACACAGTGTCCTGTTTATTCTTCATCAGCATACGCGTGTGCTTTAAAAATGTTCCAAACTATAAAGAGCCCTGCCAGGACTCAAAGATGTCTTTTTCCAGCCAGGTCATGTGACATTTTCAGGGATGATGTCATAAGCTGTTGACATCGCCAGGGAAACTATTCTTCTTTATCTCTGATGCAGATGGAACATTCTGATCTTGTGTACATGTGCTTTCCTGGCAGCACTTAGTCCTCGTAGTAACTTTGCAAATCCTTATAGTGGAAAACACACACCCATCTGGCTCCGATGTGTTATGAGAGGGGACGGGGGGTTCCTCCTCCTCCTCCTCTAGAAAGCATGTATTCCCAGTGATAAGAGGAAAGGCCAGGCAAGGCTTTTCCTTTGAAAACAGATGTTTGTTCCCAGGCTTATTTGTGCCTCGTCTCAAGATGCTTTTTAGATGTACAGTTTCGACGAGGTGGCATCACGATTGCACATCCTGTCAGATAGGAAAGAGATCCTGCTAGTTTTTGTGGTAAAAAGAAACTGTCAAAAGGCACAAAATCATCATCCCTGAGGAGCACATCTGCCTCTCAGTGTTGAATGAGATCACTCTCTCATTCTGAGCAACTTACAGTGTAGGAGAACATTCCCCTGATTAACAGTGCCAGACCTGCCTAACAACTTTCCCAGATTAGTGTAGGCAGTGCCCTAGCATTGAATCGGTCATGCTGCCCCCTCCTAATTAACTCACGCAAAATTCTGAATTTTATCATTTCAGTTTGAAACGGTTGGCATCACTCACTCTTCCACATGGCGGCAGAAACCACAGCAATCAGATCGAAGGCCAGTGGAAAGTGAATGTCACATAATTGATATGAGGATTTGTGAGTCGAGAAGCCGCATTATTTGGAGTCGTCATTGAATGTCCTTGGTAGAAGTGCGACACAGCATTTCCACTGTAATGGAGGAGCTCAGCGTGCAATAGGCGGATATTTTACTCGATTATTCTCTCTTACCTTCTCTTAAGTTCCTCATGGTGGCATTGTGTCTGATGTCGAGGGTAATCTCTGCCATATAACTGCGTGCAGACTTTGCCAGTGAAAGTTTTTTTTGGAGGGTGAGAGCTTTTTTAACAATGGCATAACTTCCCTTCACAGATCAGCCACAACATTTTTTTTTTTTACTTCAGCATCTGGTATTAAGGAGCAAAATGTAAGAAAAGTAGGATGCCTGTTATTCATAGCTTGTAGACCAGGGGTGTCTAGTCTTTTTCAAAAAGGTCCAGTGAGGTTGTAGTTTTTGATTTAGCTCAGCACTACGACACCTGATTCAACTAATTAAGTAATCATGGTCTTTAATCAAGACCTTTAAGTAGTATCAGGTGTCTTGATGCTGGGCTAAAACAAAAACCTGCACCCACACTGGCCTTTTTCAAATAAGATTGGACATCCTTGCTGTAGACAATGGGTGGGTATCCACTACAAGATTCTTGACCTGACTATAGCTGTCAGAGATATGCAAATCAGAGGGAAAAATATTTTACCACTCCTTTACTTAGCCTTTCATTGTTATACTCAACATAAAATAATATATGGTGCAGATAATGTTTTTCTTTGTATTTAATGTAGTCTGGTCTGACTTGTTTGGAAAAAGTGTGTTTTTGTGTTTGTTTCATTGTAATGCCATAAACATCCACGTGAGGGTGCTGGTTCATTTTGGTTTCGCTGGAGTCCAGAGAAAGAGTTCTGGTGAAATGCCCAATTACTCAACATGGGGTTTACTAGGCACTTGGTGGTGCTATGGCAGTGAAAATCTAAATTTCAGAAAACTGAAACTGAAACCTTCTCGTGCCTCGTTTTCTGATGAATTGCTGCAGCAAAATGCGTGAAATTCAGGATGCATGGTCCTTTGGTGACCATTAGAGTTAGGAGGTAAATCAAGGGCAGTACTACCAATTTTGTCCCCTTTCGCAGGTGTGGATTAAAGGCCATAAAGCCCATTTTTTAATTGTAAATCTGATGATGTGTCCAGATCAGTGTGTGTGGAATTTTCATAGGTTACAAGAGGGTTACCTGACACTGTCTCAGGAAGCCTACTGTCCTTATACAGAGAAAGCACATCTTAGTCAACAGCAAGAGGTCTCATTCAGCTCCTAATTAGTAGAATCAGGTGTGTCAAATGAGGGTTAAAAATGAAAACCTGCAGGATGGTAGATCTCCAGGAACAGGTTTGGGAAGCCCTGGGCTACAATATACTATTAATACATAATTTCTTATTTATGAATATTTATAGGATGGGATGCAACATAAATGAGGTTGTTTTGTTTTGCTTGAATGGATGTGGAATTAGTTTGTGAGATTTTAAGGTTTGAAAATACTAAGCGCAAATGGATTAAAGATAAAAGTATAAGGAGTGATTGAAACATCGGTACAGAAAGCTGCATTGAGGTATATTCCAGCTAACACAAAATGTTAGTGGAATGTTTTGTCAATGTTATAACATTGCCACTATGTCACGGCAACATTTTTAGAGCGGCATCGACCAAACTCTTCTCTTCTCGCCCCGCAGAGCAGCTGGATTCGCTCTGTCTCCGTAAGCAAAGAAACACGAGATTGTGGTTTATTTTAATATTACTATCATCCATGGAATGTTGTGACAATATGTGTTTCAACAGTGTTGTTATTCTGAAAGCTCATATCGAGCTAAATCTGGCGTTCCTTCGGCTGCCCTCTCGCCACACATCACATATTTCATTATTTTTATCCATGTGCTTTAGGCATGAGGAAGCCCTTTGGGAAAGGGCTAATGACTGTCAATTTAAAAAAAAAAAATTATTATAAATTTTTTCTGTAGACTTTGCCTTTTGGCATCAGACAGTGTTCGAGATCATTTTGGCATCACTTTGAATTAGACTTGCCAGCTGTATTCAAGACGGCTCGCGCTGCTGTTGCAGAACGGAGAAGATGTGGATCTGGGGGCATTCAGAGGACAAGAGTGTACACTGTGTTCTCTAAACTTTTGGCCACTGTCATTCGGAGGATTTATGGCTGGAGTTGTTCATTTATTTACACCCTGGAAGAGCTCTCTTGAGCCTAACTATAACAGTTTGTTACAAAACCTGCCTGGCAGTGAAGAAGTCCCCACAGGGATGGAAATGGATGGTGGCTGATGATATGCCTGTGTGTGTGTGCGTGCGTGTGGGTGCATGTGTGCGTGCGTGCGTGCATATGACAGAGAGAGATTGTGTGCGAGTGTGTCCCTGTGTGTGATTGCACGTGTGTGTGTGCGTGTGTATGACAGAGAGAGATTATGCGTGTGTGCATATGTGTGCGTACATGTGTGTGTACACTTGTATGTGTGTGTACATGTGCGTGCATGCATGCACGTGTGTGTGTCTGTGTGTTTGCACGTGTGTCCATGCAAGTGTACGTGCCTGAGAGAGAGATTTTGTGTGTGTGTATGCGTGTCACTTGCAGTGCACGCCTGTTAGTGGACTATACTTAGCAGGTTGAGGGTTAGCCGTTGTGCATGAATCAAAGCTGTGCTTGTTTTGGACGACAGAGAGGACATTAGTCCTGGAGGATATTTGGTTTTCAGGAACGCCGCCAGAGCAAAGGCAGCCAGGCCTGGCGGCTGCACAGACGTGCGTCACGTGTCACACGACGGAGTCTCGTTTGGGTCCAGAGACGACGGGACACTGTGGCCCGTCCCGCTGCTGATCCGAGAGCAGCCGATATGCAGGATCAAACTGCACTCTCATTTTCTGATTGTATAGACTGATCTGAGATCAGCATTGACACTTACATCTAAGAAAGTAAGATAATTGAATTAAGGCAGTTGAATGCAAGGACTTGGTGTGGGGGAGGGTATTAAATTGGAACCTTTTTTGTTGATTTTACTGAAAATTGGAATTGAGGTCAGGTGAATGAACCTGAATTTAGAGAACAGTTCTGGAAAAATAATTTGATATCATTTAAAGGCAGAGGAAATTGAATCCGGTGGTTTTTTTTTTCTTCTTTTTTTTCCTTGACTTGCTTTGGCATTTTTATTTTATTCTGTACGGTGTGTTTAAGATTAGAATTTTTCATGCTTCTATAACTGTGAGGGAGGGAGGGAGAGGGGGGGATGGAGAGAGGGAGAGAGGAGAGGAGAGGCTGCCGTGGCAGCGGAACAGGCCAGGAAACAGCCGTTTTGAGGGCGGCCATTGTTCAGCCCTTTCCTCCTGCCAGTGAGTGGGGCCTGGCCCGGGGGACAGGGAGGCTGCTGCCATCAGAGTCGCATGCTCACAGCTGTTAAAACACACGCAGAGGACCTGCAGGGCCGGGCCAGAGCACTGCAGAAATGGGCCTCTCTCCACACTGATGCTTCTGTTCACATACAATGTGGCAATGCTGCAAAGCGAAGAGATACAATGTTGCAGAGTGTAAAAATACAATTTTGCAAAGTGTAAAGATAGTGTTGCAATTTTGCAGAGTGCAAAGACACAATGTTGCAGAGTGTAAGAATAGTGTTTGCAAAATTGCAATACTATTCACGCGAGTTCTTTTATTGTGGAGTCTCTTTTTAACCTGATTATATTCGTGCTTGAAAAAAATGCACCTGCAATTAATGTAGTATTTTAAAAAAAAAAAAAAAAAGGACATTCTGCAGGCCTTCAGAAGCTGAAAGGTAGCCAGACAGTTTCCAACTCATTGTACAGCACTGCAAACAGAGGCGATGGAATCACATTTGAGTGTGATAATTCCCAGGCCCTGGTTTTGGTTGTTGCCTTTAGGGGATGCGCACGACGCTGCCCCTACGCTGCCCCTACGCTGCCCCTACGCTGCCCCTACGCTGCCCCTACGCTGCCCCTACGCTGCCCCCGCGCTGCCCCCGCGCTGCCCCCGCGCTGCCCCCGCGCTGCCCCCGCGCTGCCCCTACGCTGCCCCTACGCTGCCCCCACGCTGCCCCCACGCTGCCCCTACGCTGCCCCTACGCTGCCCCCGCGCTGCCCCCGCGCTGCCCCCGCGCTGCCCCCGCGCTGCCCCTACGCTGCCCCTACGCTGCCCCCACGCTGCCCCCACGCTGCCCCTACGCTGCCCCCGCGCTGCCCCCGCGCTGCCCCCGCGCTGCCCCTACGCTGCCCCTACGCTGCTCCTACGCTGCCCCTACGCTGCCCCTACGCTGCCCCTACGCTGCTCCTACGCTGCTCCTACGCTGCCCCTACGCTGCCCCTACGCTGCTCCTACGCTGCTCCTACGCTGCCTTCCAAGTTTACGGGTTCACAACACGTCTTGACTCTCGAACATCTGGGTGCCCCGTTTAAGGAATTTGCTGCATTAATCCCATTAATTTCTCAAGCCCCCCCCCCCCCCCCCCCCCACACTTTTTTGTTGTTGTCCTTATCAGTGCAGCTATCTGCCGCCTAGTCTCTCGCCCCACCCTCGGTGAGCCTCGGGGTGAAATGACATTATGAAAAGGACAATATTATGGCACATGACTGACAGTATCTCTCCCTCTCACTCCCTCTCCCGTGTGGGCTCAGAAGAACAATAATAAACACAGCCGCGCGCGGATGAGCGAGTGGGCTTAAACTGAGGGTCCTTTAAACGAGGCGACCAATCCCCCCCCCATGCTCAAAGCACTATAGGCGGAAATTAGGGTCAGTGAAAATTGTGTCTTTAGCCAGTTTGGAAGACATCCTCTCCTCCCCCCGCACCCCACAAAGAGAATGTGCGCTACATTTATACACACTGGGGGAAAGTTACTGCATTTCATTACGAAAATATGCTATCGGCCAGCTGAAAGGTAAGCCATTCTCCAGTAGATTATTGTGACAAAAATATAATGGTTTGTGAATGGCTGCTAGGCTAGGTGAGCAAAAGACCCTTGTTATTGCTCATATAGCACTGTGTTATTGCAGCTTGGCTTAAGATATTAGATACCGTAGGCTGGGCCGATGTGCAGTCTGTTAATGTGAGGAGCAGGACGGCCACCCACTTGGATCTATATATTATGTGAAAACATGAGACATAATGGGAGAGGTTCCTCGTGTGGATTAAGTGGGAGAGCAGGGAAGTGCATTTCGGCTGAAATTGAGCATTTTTTTTGTTCTGCTAGGGAGGCCTACAGGGTCCAGCCATATTTATCATATGTTTTGACATTATCAGATATTGAATTCATGCTCACAGAATTGATAGGATGTTACTGGTGAAAGGGAAGTGGATGTATGTGACTGCTCGGGTGAGTCGGAGAATGAACAGAGATGTCAGTCATACCTTTTTTTAAACCCCTTTTCCGTGGTCTTTGTAAGCTGTCCTAGGGAATGAAGGAGGCACACACTGAAAGAATAAATTACCTGAGTGCTGCAGCACAGGTGGCTGGCAGAACCTTTCAGAGCAAACCTGTCTGGCTAAACCGTCCCGGCAGCAGGGAAGCTGTTTTTAGTGGCGAGGGTCTTTAGTGCTGCAGAGCAGAGCGAGCGAGCGTGTGCGGGGGTCCGCTGTGCCGCGATGGGGGCCGTCCTGAGCGTTTCGGAGCGGTTACATAACCCAGGCCTGCCGCTGAGCGCGCCCGCGCCGCTCTGATGAATGGGGCTGATGAAACCCGCTGGAGGTGCCCTGTCACTGGAGATGCTATCAGTCCCGGTCTGACGCTGCGCCGGCACGCCGCCGCGCATCTCGACCGCCTCGTCCGCCAGCACGTCCGCCAACCTCCGCCAACCACTCTTCTCAGAATTCAGCTTTTTTTTTTTTTTTTTTTCTTCCCCTGTTTGATGAACATGACCTGGTACAGACAGGGTTCATTTAATTCAATGGGTTTAGTGTTTGGTTCCCCCCCCCCCCCCCCCCATTCTTTCTTGTTTTCTCCTCACTGTTAAGGGGGGGCATTTCTCGATTTGGAACACTTTCAAATGAGGCCAACAACAACAGTGATCTAAATAGCGATGCAGCATGTTCTTTTTTTTTTTTTTTTTTGAAAGTTCTAACATGATTTTATTGTTTGACTTTACTGTCCCACAGGAAATCGTCCTGCTGATGTGCTGCAGGTGCAAACAGGCTGGCATCAAAGGCAGACCAGGTAGCCCGGCTCCGCAATTGGTAAGTCCCAAGCCTGCGCATTACATTATGCTCATTTCACATTGAACAAAGGTCTACAATCATCAAGTGTTTACAGAATTCAAAAATGGAACAGTAAGTTGAGAGGACTTGAGTGAGGAAGTCCTTAAAGATTCAGGGGAAATCTGTGGCATACCGGTCCATCTGTCAGCCATCACAAATCTCTGCATCATTGCTTTTATGTGACTATTAAGGCTTACTGGAAATCAGACTGAGCAAATTGCTCCCAGGTATTTTCCAGATTACCAATATGGCCGGCTGCCTAGTGGCATCAAGACCAAGCTGTGACTGTGCATGTACAGTAGGTTCTCCTGGCAGCATGTCAGGTGTGATAAAGACAACTGGTTTTGTCACACAGCTGTGTGGGTGGATTACGGTGCAGTTTAAGGACACCACTGCTGAACTGCAGTAAGAGAGCAGTGTGGCACTGCACTGTTGGCTTTGGGGGGGAGAACACTGCACTGCTCTGACTTCCTAGGATGCGTAGAATGCTTGGTGTTTGCATCCATGGCTTTCCTGGTGAACATTATGCAGTGATGCCATCTTGTCTCCTTTTGACTTTCGGTTTCATGTGGAATTCCATGCCTAACTTTAAAGGTGTAATTTCAGTTATTAAAATGCGGGTTGTGAGGTGATTCCTGGTTTCACACAAGCATTTTATGTTGTGTGAATCCACATGATTGCCTAATTGCAACTGAAGTAAGTTTTCTGGTTGGATTTGGCACGACAGAACCTCCATTGGCCCGCGCTGATTAGAATGTTGTCCCTCCTCTGAAATGTTATTAATTTCCTAATTTCGGCAGATAAAACTCTCATTGTGCCTCGAGTTGATCCCTCTCAGGTTCTGTGTCCAGTTCAGTTAATTAAACACTTTAGCTGAATGTTCCCGGCAATGAAAACCAATGCTATTCATCCACACGGGATATACGTATGACAAAAGACTGGCAATAAACCCCTTTCATGCCCGTGCACTGTGCCTGAAAGACTTTTAAACCCTGTATAATAAAGTGTCAGTTCCCTTTAATTAAAAGCGTAATGGTGGGATTAATACCTTTTTGTTGTTCGGGTCAGTGGGGTTCGGGGTGCTTGGTGTGCCCCCTTTTGCACAACGTAAAATAAAAGGAGTTGTTTGTGTCGAGTGGCGCGGAGAACAGAGATCCCCGCCGGGCCAGTGTTCCCCTTTTTGTTTTTCCACAGACTGTAAACTTGAGACATTTAAATTCAGAGCCAATGGCTTTGGCCCCTTCTTGTGTTTACAGAAATCAATTAGGCGGGTAACAGGGAGAGCGGCTGATTTTTCCTTGCCTGCTCCCGTCAGCTTGTTTTCCACTTTTTTGGGGGATGGGGGGTGTGTGTGTGTGGGGGGGGGGGGGGGTATAGGGCGGGGGGGGGGGGATGCAGGTGCAGGGCACAGCTGTGTCCGTGCCGGAGCCAGCGTCATGACTCACCGCCGCGCTCCGCTCAACAGCCCAATCACAGCAGACGGAGGTCGTCATGGGAATGGCACGGCGTTTGATCTGGATCTTGCGTTTTGTTTTTGTTTTTTTTTCTTTCTTTCTTTTCTTTCTAAACCAGCAGTTCTGAAAGTTTGGGGATAAAAAAGACAGAGAGAGAGAGAGAGACGAAATCTGGTTTGTGCGTTCCGCTTCATAGCCCCGTTGGTCTGAGGTCCTCCTCACTCAACCGTGCTTTCATTACTGTCATTAGTGTCAGAGGCACCCTGATGAAACGCAGCACGCCGTGTGTGTGTGCGCGTGTGTGTGTATGTGCGCGTGTGTGTGCGCGCGCGTGAATCTGTGTGTGTGTGTGTGCGTGTGTGTGTGTGTGTGTGTGTGTGCGTGTGTGCGCGCGAATCTGTGTGTGTGTGTGTGCGCGTGTGAGTGAGTGTGTGCACGTGTGCGTGTGTGTGTGCATCTGTGTGTGTGTGTGTGTGTGTGTGAGTGCGCGCGCGCGCGCGCGCGTAAACGTGTGTGTGCGCGCGCACGTGTGCTAGCATGTATGTGCATGCACTTATGGGTGTGCGTGTGTGTGCTTATGAGTGTGCATGCATGCATGTGAGGAAGGAAGACACCGGCCCTGCGTTGGGACGGTCCCAGCACCGCACACGTAGAGCCCGGGCCCTGCAGCGCTGGGTAGCAGGGTGCGTCAAGTGGCCAATTCTCCTCTCCCATGTCGCCTGATTGTTCGCCCTTCAGGATTTGCGAACGAGGATTAAATCCCTCTCTTTCTTCTCTCAAAAGACTTTTTAAGTGTCTCTCCTTACATTGCCCCCCCCCCCCTTTTTGTCTCTATTGAGGGTGCTGTGGACTCCCAGCAGACACTTACTGTAAGCTAAGTGTGGTCTCAATGTGTCAGAATTGGCTCACGTTTCACCCTGTGTGTCGGCAGGGGTAGATGCCGGTAAATACGCTGCTAATGCTGGTATTTGTTTTCCGCACTTCACAGAATTCCTACATTCACTGAGCATGAATGGCTAATTGTGCTGGCGTGGAATGCGCTTTGCAGGCCCGGTCTGAGATGACAGATGAGGTGTGTATCCAGCAGGGCCGATGAGGGCGTTTCCAAAATGCGCCGTAATTAAGTTCTAAGTTTGAAGGACCTGGGAAAGCACCCCGTTGCTTTGACATTTTTTGCGGCCGTCACGTCAGCCTGAATTCTTGGGCAGTTACAGTAATATACACGTCGCGCTAACTATGCCAGCTGGAATTCCCATAAGCATTTACCGTTTGACTGACATTCAAAGCGGACTTGCAAAATGGAAATTTTTCCTCTTCGTTTTTTTTTCTTTTTTCTTTTAACACTGACAGGCATCAGGTGCACTTCAGCAGAGCAGGTTGAGATTCAGTGCACACCTGGGATTTCTGACCCTCTGCTGTCCAGAACGCCAGAGCAAAGCACTGCTCAAACCATCTCCGCATTTCCGATTTATTTACCGCACGGTTTGACGATGTGCCTCTCGGAATCCTCTCTCTAGCACAAAAACCAGAAATTGATACGGCCCTCGTTGCCCAGGTCTGCTCTAAAAGTCTGTCAGTGAGTAACAGAGGTAGACTGAGCTGAATGGCTTGCCTAACCCAAATGCTCACGTGGGCTCTTGAGAGATTAAGACCTCGACTATCTATGAGTGGTTGGCACTAAAATCTGTTGGGTGAAATGCAACATCAGCAATTGTGTGGTTCTGTTTGTGTTTATGATAATTGGCCATTAACAATGGCAACTGGCTGCTGTGCAGATGTAGAAGCTAACAAGTGTTGATTATTACTTCCTATAGGATAATGAGGGATGCCTGTTTGTTCATGAACGGAACATCTGGGTTTTAGTGGGTTTGGGTGATTAAAGCTGATTAAGAATCACAATGGGTCTTTGTGGAGGAGAAGAAACAGACCGTCAGCAGTTGTGTGGGTTTTTTAATATTTACTGTAGAGCTCCTTTCATAATAAAAAAAAAAAAAATTCTGGCTGTGAGTCCAGGCGGTTCTGGGTTTGGGGTTTAGTCTGAAGGTTCAGCAGAAAGAGACAGAAACAATTCAACAGACAGATCCCACATTGATCCAGGTAATGAGACAGGTGTCACTGAATTAGGCAATGCCACAGGTGTCACTGATCCAGGTAATGAGTCAGGTGTCACTGATCCAGGTAATGAGTCAGGTGTCACTGATCCAGGTAATGAGTCAGGTGTCACTGAATTAGGCAATGCCACAGGTGTCACTTATTCAGGTAATGCGACAGGTGTCACTGATCCAGGTAATGAGACTGGTACAGAGACAACTCTTCCCAGTATAATGGTGTAGAGAGGGAGAACTCCATGTCACCAGGTCACTACTTGTGTAAAGTCTTACGGTAAATTAGCGGAGTTTAATCACGAACCGTACCTGCGCAGGAGTGCTACCCGGCAAATACATTCCTGAGATCAACACTCAGAGCTCCAGCCCAAACATCAGGACACTGATAAAGGCTCCAGCATCTTCTTAAGCAGTGCTTCAAATTATTATCATTATTTTTTAAATGACCTGAAGTAAAGGGTGCTGCAGTATGTGCCCCTTTCAACCCAAAAAGAGTAGTGCCATGCCCTCCCCTCGTGGGGGGTGGGGGGGGGGTGTTTTTGGCAGCGGCAGCCTCCCATGTTCCTCCTGTGCTGAAACGCAATGGCGGGTGTGCTGCTTGGCTGCCCTTCATTCTTGTCGGTCGGCTTCCGATTGCATTCTGGGCCAGAAATGCCGCAGCAGAGCTGAAGAACTGCGTCTTTGGCGCTCTCTGGGGCAGAGGGGGGCAGGGGGCAGAGGGAAGGGGGGGGGGGGGGGGTGCAGGAAAAGCCGTTTTTGTTTCTGTAACAAGACATTAATTTGCACTCAATTCAGGCTTACAAATGTTATATTTGTCCCTGTCCCAGCATACCACCCCCCCGCCCTTCCCAATCCCCAATCTCACACCCCCCCCCACTCCCACTCCCCCCCCCCACTCCCCATAAACACTACGTGGTGAACCGTGCACTGCTGATGTCAGGGGGCCGGCGGTGAAAAGAGCGAGTGTTCTCCCGGCACCGGGGCCCGCTCTGGCCCTTTGTCTCCCGCACACAAAGACGCAGTCAGATGAGATGATGTCACGGGGTGGGCGCTCTTTCTCATGGGAGTAAACTTTTGCATAGTAAAACAACAACAAAAACAGCTTTGTTGTGCATTGTGTCCATATATTCGAGGGACTGAAAGCCCGTGGCCCTTTTTCTCTCTTCTTTTCTGCCTTCAACCTGCGACTGTCCTCCTCTTTGTTCGTCGGTCGGAAGGGGTCAGGGTGTACAGGGCGGAACTATAGGCCCCAGTGTTTGGGGGCCGGGGCTTCTTTCGCTGAGGAGCGCTGGTGGGATAGTGACCGCTAGAAAAAAATAACTCAACGTAGCTCCAGGCATTTTGACAACTTATATTTTACTCATCACAATCCCTGCTGTAAGTTCGGCCTACAATGTGAACAATGATTCCACTTGATTCCATGTTTAAATAAAAAAAAGAAAAAAAAAAAAAAGAAAATTTGCTCATAAGCAAATCTCATTCAACGCTGGAATAGTGGCTTGTCAGATTTAGCTTTTGAACATTGTGAATTGTGGGATGTATCGGCATGTGATTTAGAAATTTGGCGCTGTTGTGTAAATTGTGTCACGCGAGAAAGTGCTCTCATACAGGAAAGGAGCTTGCACATAGGTCCCTCATATGTAATCAACTTGCAAGGCACCTGAACTGAACAATATGTTGAGAGATATGCGGTTTATATGTAATGTATTGTTTAACAGGTTTCAACACTCCTTTATAAGCCACGGACAATATTTAAAACGGTCTTAGACAAATATTGACTGATTTCCTCCTCAAAAACCTGGAGTAGGCTTTATCAGCTCGTATTGCACACTGTTGCCTGTGCAAACTGACGTCATCTCTTTTTCATTGTCTCGGCGTCTTTCCTTCAGTATGGGGTCAGGCTATTAGACGAATTAGACGCACTGGGCACGTGTGATGTGAGGTGGTTTCGGTAAGACCGGTGAGTGATGTCCGCACCTGAGATTAAGAGAGAAAACAAAGCCTTGTTGTTTTCTTTTTTAGAGGCCCTGAGAATTTCCTCAGGGAAATTTTGTGATATCATCACTCGCCTAAAAGCGTGCGTGGTGTGTGATGTTATCTGTTGTAGAGGCTGTGTTGACATGTTCTTTGAGCTCGGTGGAAAAGTGAAGGTTTGTGCTTGAGTCCCAAGCTGACTCAGGATGATGGATTGGTGGACACCTTCAACCTTGCTGACAGAGGCCTGTCCATCATGTGCCTTCTGCTTCCAAGCTCTTGCTGAAATGAGTTTGGCCTGAAAAACAGGGAAAAAGAACGCAGATTAACCTCCAGCACCACGGAGAGACTGCAGGCCCCATTAGGAAACTTCGACAGACATTTGATGATAACTTTGTGGGTTGCAGTTAGGACACGGACAACTACGAAATCCAAGAAAAACAGATGGCAGCACTACTGCTGTGTGCAGCAGAGAAAGAGAAAAGAGGGGTCTAATTCCTCTTACTGTGTACATTAGTTTATATCCATCAGGTAAACCATGCTGCCACCTTTAAGGATTAATCATAACAAAGCGGAACGTGTTAAGGCAAAAACAGTGCACATCATTTTTGGCCTGAGCAGGTGTGATCGAACTCAGCTCTGAAAATCTTTTTGTCACACAGACCTTTACTCCGAGCTGTTTTTTTCCCCCCCAGTTGTAGGTGAATACTGAAGAGCACGCCTCCGAAGGACCAGATTGAGACATGCCTGACCGCTCCAGATTGAGTTTCATTCTGGTTTGTTAAGTTTACTTTTTTTTTTTTTTTTGCGCCGTTATTTGGGGGTAGTGAAAGAAAACGGCTAATGGTGGTTATTATTGTGAAGGCATTTAAGCTCACTGAAACATTCTCATCTCGTTTTGGAGTGGTGAACAGCGGACCTAATGCAAGAAATGTTGCCTATAAGTATGTCCATCCATGACTAAACACTGAAGGCATTTGCCTATGATTCATAACGAGTAGATGCTACTTTTCTGGACAACTGACAAATGCAGTGATGAAATTCATGTGTGTAGTCTATACTGTAAACCTTAAATTATTTCGCAAAGCAATGTTGGGCTCTAATTTTGGTTGAGCTGGATTTTGGAAAAACATTTTCTCCTCACTGCCCTGCAGTACATTACCTCTGTCATCAGGAATGGGCTTTTTTTGGGTTCTTTTTTTTTTTTTTTTTTTTTTTGCACACTTCCTTAATTTTAAGCGACGTGCTGTTTCCCACTCCGTTTCCAGGCCCAGAAATGGAATAAATTGTCATCTGCGCTGCAAAAGTGATAATGGAGTTTTAACTTACATTCGCAAAAATTCAAGAAAGATGTCATGCGAGGAGCATTTTCTAAAGTGAATTACTGCGGCAGTGAAAGCGTTTCTCGTTCCGAACGGGATCTGGCGCTACATAATGCGTTTAAAAGACCTTTGGGTGATGTCATACGGAGAAATGGTTTACACATTGAAAATCCATCTTGACTGTAAAATATAAATGCAGTATGTTTTCACTTATGGAATCTGACAGGTTTGGGGCAGAGAGGGAGAAAATGGGAGGAAAAACTTGGCAGGTACGGACTCTGCGCTCGTGGCAAATGAATCAAGTACAACGGCGTGAAGTAGGAGCTGGAGAAATGCCATTTAGTTTTTTAACCCCTTCCTGTCTTCTCTGGCGCTGTGTCGGCAAGTCGTATTGCGGCAGCGAGCCCGTTCGTCCTCAAACACGGCGTGATCAGACACCTGTGCGTCTGTCAGCACCTCCGGGTTCTTAGGCGCTGTGATCCCCTGTGGGACCTGTGTTGTTATTGAGGCCATGAGAAGTGAAAGGAGGCTGTCGTTTGTGCTGATCCCCCCTGAAGGGCGTGTGGTGCAGGAGGGAAGAGCAACTTGCTGCAGGGATCATTTTCACAGCCTTGAATTTTACGATCGCTCTTCCAGGTCCCGGGTCAGGTGATGCACTAGCAGAGGGGGATGGGGGGGGATTTAGAGAGACTTGGCGGGAGGATTGTTGCAGTTTCTCCTTTGCAGCAACAGGAGGGTATTTTATTTTATTTTTCCCCTTTTTTCATGGAAGAGTTTCATGGAAACTCTTTCCCATTTTGTTAGGGGGGGGGGCGGTTCTTTTATTGATGCTTCACCCACAGTCCAGCTGTGCTCGTGGGAGGGAGGTGGTTATAAGTGTGTAGTGGGGGGGGGGGGGATAGGGCAGGGGATGGTAGGAGAGTGCGGGGGTGGGGTAGGAGGGTGCAGTGGAGGGGGGGGGATAGGAGGTTGGGGGGGGGGGGTTGGTGGAGAAGGTTCTCTGTCTGTTTGTTTATGAGGGTTTTAAGCTCTGTGAAAAGTGGGCCCTGCATGCTGGAGATTGATGCCACATGGATTTTTCTGGGCAGATGGAAGTCATTACTCAACGGCGGTGGTTGTGGGTCCTGTATACAACTCGTTATTGCATGCCTTGTCAGAGGCAAAGTCCTCATCGATCGACAGCATGATAAATATATCCTGGAAAATAAGTGACTTAATCCACACGGGGGCTTTATTTATTAAATTTAAACACTTGGGAAACATAAGTTGAGGGTCCACCTCATGCTGTGCTGTCTAAATTAGGCTCGCATGTTTTCCCTCCTGAGGAAGACTTCGGAGCCCAACCGGTTTTCATCGCACGTGAAACACTGCAGTGCGTGCGCCTTGTCCGATCGACCGAAAATTAAGTTTGCGTCAGGTTGATCGTATAAGAATGATCGTTGACTTTGATTTGATCAAAGGACACTCAGAGTTTTAGTGTGTATGTATAAAAAAAAAAAAAAAAAAAAAAAGGAAGCGGCTACAGTTGAGTTTGAACCCGTCTCATGTGCTGCTGTAATGGACCTGATGCCCCCTGCCCTTTCCTGACCTGTGTAAAATATAGCATTAGAGTAAGTGGCCAGTGGAGGACGGACCCTCTCTCTCTGGACTGGTAACTCATAACCGTTAAATGTGGTGTGTGAACCTTGTCAGTCTACCGGGGACAGGAGAAGCTTGTCCGTGGTCCCAGTGCCATTCTCCTGACCGTTCCCCCTGCCGGGACTCTCCACATACTTCTCTACGGCTTAATAATCGGGGGAGTAACGTTGGGGATCGTGTGCGTGCTGCTGGGAGCAAAAGGCCTTCAGCGCCTTCCCCCATTCAGAAAGAACATGTGCAGGCGCTCGTGGAACATTTAAAAAAAAAAAAAAAAAAGAAAAAAAAAAAGAAAATAAAACTAAAATGATCTGAAAACGTGTTGGGTTTTTTTTGGGGATCCAGAATGCGTTTTGATTTACCGCCCCGTGCTGCTCAGACCAGACACTTGACGACTTTGGATGAAGTCCACCTTCTTATCCTAAAAACTGTGGCTTCACATTTCTTTCATTTAAGTTCTGTTTTGGGGAAGGATCAGAATTTTATTTTAAACCCATACTTACAGTAGGGGTTATAGTGTAGGGAATTGTTGTCTTGAACCTCTTCTTGCTTGTGCTGTATTTCTGGAGTGCTGCATTTGTAATGTGGGCCTCCAGTTAGAGAATTGATAGGAGAAGTATGACATCATCACAGTGTCGTGCCGTGTCTCAATGGCTTATTGTTGTTGTGAACTGAATCCATGCAGTCTGTAAGATTCACATGAAGCAAGACAAATTTGTATGGCCTCGTCTTGCAAAGCAAGTATATTGTCTGGAACTGTTTCCTCTTTCCTATAAAGAAATAGCAAATTAACACCAAATGAAGCTTTCCGGGGCTCTGGTGGTTAATATGATCATTTCGAGAGACAATATTCATGGGAGTGTCCCGTTACAGGAGTAGTCGGCACTGAAAGGTGTCTTGAATTGGACTTGAAATTGGGACAGCACGGTGCGGCTGGTGAATTTGAGCTGGGTGTTTATGACTTAAAATGAGATTGTGACCCAGATTAGCAACATGTCAAGTTCAAAACATTCTTTAAATTTTTTTTTTTTTTTTTTTTAAACAGGAGTTTGCTTTTGCAATGTGTGTAAATATACTTCTCCCATTCAATTAACCCCATGCAACTACAATCCAAAGCCAAAAATGGTACGTACAAATGTACTGGTTAAGGATGAATGGATGCATTTGTAACTGATAAACATTTGTTTTGAAAATTTGTACTAGTGTTTTATTTTAAGGAAAAAATTGTGTTGTATTTATAATAGCAATGATGTAACCCTCCTTAATGGATATCCCTTGTTCCTCCCCAGGGTTCACAAGGATGGCCTGGTGAACAGGTGAGTCATTTACTTTATAGAATTCTGTATACGTAGAGGCTGACTACAGGGAACTGGTCCATAGAGACATTTTATTAAAGAATACAAGCAAAGTTCAATGAAGTGTAAGTGAACTACTCTACCTGTTCTGTTTCATTCAGTTATGTTTTTAAAATAATTAGTGTTGTATGAATACATAGGGCTTGTCAGTGTCGCTTGCCAGCTGGCCCGGAGGCCTGTATTAATGGGCTTGTAAACTTCGAGATACGGTTGAAAAATCATCGACAGTTTCCCAGACGTACTTTACTTCGCCATTACGTGCAATTTAAATTACATCCAGTTGCTTCTCAAACACACTCCCAACAGAGGAACAACAAACATAATTATGAATGAGCCATGCGGTGATCCTTTACAGGCCGACTTGTAATCTCCAGTGTGTAGCCTGATACAGTAAGCCTCGGAAAGGATAAACAGGAGGTCCTAAAATTGATAAATGACTAGCACAGCATTTTCAAGGATCAATTGCATTCTCAGCCATCTTTAACATCAACGGATGAACAGAATTGCGAAGCTAATGTTAGTCAGGTTTATACAAATGACTATATTCAAGTAAACAAAATGGAGAAAACATTATTTTGCGCAAGGCAAACGGGCTGAGTACTTGCTTAGAGATTCCACCCAACAATATTTTTTTATTAAATAATTAATTGTCATTTATTTTAACTTATTCAATCAGTGTAGTTGTAGCTGTGGCTTAACCATGGATTGGGAAACATACCATTTCATAAGGTGTGCTTAAAAGATATCACATAATTGCAGTTGTTTAATCCTGAGAATCAGAGAAGCAGCATGTTTGGGGCATAAATATCCACGTTCACATCGACCAAGAATATGTTGCGCAAGGTCAACAACACACCCAGCATCAGCGTTGCACATTTACTAGCACCCAAGTTACACTTGCTAAGCTCGTAAAATTTTATTATTTAAAATGAACAGACCTTTTAATGCATATATATATCTTAATCTGTACCCAAGCACATTACTATATTACACAATTATTACTATATTACAATGGTACACAATTACTGTAAGATTACTGTAAGTTATAAAATAGTTTTATTGCCGCTGAGATCCCTGTCCCATTAATGCCACACCGAAGAGTGAAGTTTGCCAGAGGCGTTTCTTTGATTTCAGTTTTGGTTTGTGCTTTCCAAGTCCCCGTGGGCGAATTTGCCAGGTGTGCAAACATAACAACCCAAGTACGGATTTAAAGTATTAAATTAGCTTTTGAAATTTAAATGGTTTTATAGCTCAAACAGCACTCTGCCTTCCCCTGTTTGCAGTGTGCCCCCAGCTCTCGATATGACGACGCCTGATTCCCCTGCAGTCCACGGCTGGCCGATGACACCCCAACGGTAAATTATCAATCATTCCAGTAGTTTTTTTTTTTCTCCCTCCCAGCTCGGTGGATCAGTCTGGCTTTTTCCTCTAACCGTGCATCACTTGTTTCTGCGTGCCGGAGACAGCAGGGCACTGGCAGCGAGCACTTAAGGGAGGAAACGCGTCAGACCGTCAGACGACAGCGTGACGGACCGCAGACGGCGCCCGCCGCTCTCGTTAAAAGACCCGCTCGCGTTCTCCTTCCCAGGCGCAAAATGGACGCCGGAGTCCGGCCTTCTTCTGTAAGGGCCTCAGACTGCAGTTCAGTCAGACTGACACCCTGTCATCAGCCCGTCTGCTCTGGAGCCCGGCTGAGCGCCTCTCGCACTCCCCGTGGATATGTGGCTCCCAGCATTATGGGGAGTGTTTTTCTTTTCAGCTTGCATTGGCAGTTTTAGTCGGGGCCGGGGGGGGGGGGGGGCAGTTAGGATTAAGGTTGGGGGGGAGGAGGGGGTGGGTGGGTGTTGTAGTCACAGTCATTGGGGAAGTTCACCGGACAGACAGAAATAAACTCAGCGGCCCACCCCCCCCACTTCATCAACGTCCCGGTTATCGGCGCGCTTATCTGTCTGGACTCTCCGGTCGGTGGCGGTTCCGCAGCGAGGGGGCGGGGGCCGGGTCCCGCGGCCCGTCTGCCTCTCGGCTCCTTCCTGTTTTCATTCGCCGCGGCTTCCAAACCAAACGTGTTTGCACAGGCCGGGCAGATATTAATAAGCCAGCGTTGTTTTCGCAGCAGATTAAACCTCGGGGGCTGCTGAAAGGTGGACGCGCCGGAGCAGCGCCCGTCCCTCCGGCTCCGTGCTCTGAGGCCTGCTTCTCTTCTCTGTAGGTTCTGGACCGCACCATTTAAAGCAAACCCGCTGTACTGAAGTCCTAAAGGCTCCAGCTGTTATTTTTAGTGAGCAGTAACCACTTGGGTTATGACACATTGCTCTTATTTTATTCCTGATTCTTATTTTAAAAATGTTTTGACTATCTTTTCTGACATATTATAAAATCATATTAAATGATATATTTAGTGTATGTGGATTTATCTATGACAATTATATGCCATAATAACTGCTTCTCCAGGTATACTGTACCTACATACTGTATCTCTGATTCCTGCAGTGTACACCTAACATCTAAAGCTCAAATACTGTTTGCAGAAGAAAGAACTGTCCGCCAAAAAACAAAAACAAAACAAGTCCCTGACTGTATGACACACTGATTACCTGCCCTTTCAAACAGCAGGATGTGTGACTCACACACTGGTCTTTGTGGCACCTGCTACGCTAACAATAAACCCTGCGGCAGGTATGCACACACAGTTGGCCCGTCACACTGGAATCAGACCATGACGGAGCTCTTTGTGAACTCCAAGGATTTACCCTGGGGCCCAGGGAGGGCCCAGGCATTTGGGCTTCAGGTACCAGTTAACGGCCAACCCTCACTCAGACCCCTGACGTCTTTTTGGCTCCTGACCCGCACGGTCTGCGCTCCGCACTTTTGCACCTGATTGGCCGTCTTTCCCTGAGCCAGAGATCGCGGTGCTGAGCGGTGAAATGAGCTGAAAAATGATGCATGAAATGAGAGCAGAATGGCGCATGTGTTCCAGAGCGTAGAAGACCAACGGACACTGAATCCACCGAGACAAATCAAATGAGATATGGTATCAGTGGAGATCTATCTCTCTCTCACTTTCTCACTCTCAGGAAAAAATGAATCACTGTATATTATATGCTACTCATTTATTCTGCATTGGTTTTCAATATCGATATCTTTTTTACAGTTAAGATAAGACTGGGAAGTCCATCCACAGACATCTCACGGACCAGCAGCTTTGTGGACAACATGGACTTTGCCATTCCATCGCCTGTGGGGACTGACATGACTCAGTAAGTTGCTTCACACCCCTCCCTTTCTCCCTCTCCCCCCCCCCCCATCCCCCTTTCTCTCACTCCCTCTTTCGCTCTGTGTCTTTACAGCCTCTCCACAGTCTGGTGATCACATCCATCTCATTCTCACTGGTCTGTCTCCCAGCCCCTCGCTGCGGGGACACGCCGTACTCACGGTGGACATTTAGCCCCGCCCCCCTAGGAGCTAACCACCATTGCATGTAAAAACATACAGCGCAAAAGTGCTCCTGTCAATTCCTAGGGCCTGGACGGCTTGAAAGAGATTTGAAAATCATATGGGGATATAAGCACTGTTTAGGAGCCTTGTTTTAATAGTGGTGCTTGCTAGGAAATTACTCCCAGTAGAAAGTGTTGGGTTGGGTGAGTGTGCCGTCCAGTGGACAGCCCCTCCCACTCTCCTGGGTTTGTGCCCCTGTGTATCGTGAAAATGCATTTCACCAGGTGGGCCTGTACAACAGCCTAAAATTAGATTCAAGCTGTTTCCATGTTTTTTTTTTTTTTTTTTTTTTTTTTTTTGGTCCTCCTGTTTTCTTAAGAATTTTGCTCAGCTGTTTATAGGAGAGGGAGCGATAGAGAGAGATTGGGGGGGAGGGAGGGAGAGAGGGAAATAGGGAGAGGGCAAGGGCGAGGGAGAGAATGCATGGTATTAGTTATAGTTCATTTCTGCAGTATAAAGGGGGTGTTTGAATAGTGGCTGCATGGTCCATATCATCTGGGCTGGGGTTTGTCTAGTTGAGCCATGTCTAGTGAGAATTCATGCAGCTATAGTGTAAGGTCTGGGATACAGTGTAGGGTCTGGGATATAGTGTAGAGTCTGGGATATAGTGTAGGGTCTGGTTATCACGGTCTGTAGTGCTGGATTACATTCGCAGTGGCATGTGGTTAATATCACCTCATCACTGTATGCGCATCTGAGAATGCTTTACAGTGATCAAAACAGAGAAACTATTTAAGGTGGGCCTCTATCTAACTGTATAACATATAACCGGCTATCAACCCGAAATGCGATCCTTTTTTTATTTTTTGTTTTTTCTGCTTGCACTTTGAAAATGAAAAATGATCAAAGCTGTTGATTTCTTGATTAGGAGTGCTCAGGGTCATCATGTGAGGGGGAAAAAAATATTTATTTGAATCACCTGAACATTTCTCCTCTGTAATTCTAGCATATTCGTCACTCGTCATGATGATTGCATGAACAGAACTTGTGGGCCTTTTCTCTGTAGTGCTGACGGTGTGTTTTCTCTGGCAGCGTGTGTTTACAGTAGGTGCCCTGAAGTGATCTAGACTTTGCACAGTCAAGGTTTTTCAGGGTGTTGGTCAACAAAGGGGGGTGATCGGCAGTTAGCAGGAAAGGTCCGTTTCCATGACGACTGTTTAAAGAGGCTGTGTCAGTTTTTACTGGGCCGGGGAATGACGGCACCGAATGGAATGTGACAAAGTTCACGTGAGCAACACGACCGCATTAAACTCACAAAGCAGCACGTCTAAAGCCTTCTGACAGACTGCACTTGCTCATATAGTCTGATATACTGTATGTGAAAGGAGGGGCCTTTTATTTTGACAGACAACATCCTTTTTTCAACACGTACACATTCGTGCATTTGCACACACTACTGTGTTCAGTGTAAAGGCATGGCAGTAGAGCCTTGTTGATGGCGATGCATGCTATCTACCTAAGCTATTCGTCACAAATCAAATCTATTTTATTTGTGTAGCGCTTTTTACAGAGAACTGTCACAAAGGTGCTTTACAAAGTAGCAGAAAAGAACAAAAACCAGGCATGAACCCCCAAATATTGAGCACATTCGGTAAAAAAAACTCCCAGTGGGGAGAGAGACCCTCAAAAACCTTCAAACTGTGGGAAGAAACAGCAGCACACAGCAACTAAACGCCAGGAGCAGCTTCCTCGCAAAGACCAGCATGGTTCGCACATTCATTTACTCCGTTTACAAATCACGTCCGGGACCGATGCGTTCTCCGACGAGTGAGGGTTCCCCAATGGCTGGCGTTCAGCAGATATAAATACTGCGCGTTGTTCACCTCCAATCCAGCTGCGTCTCCGTGCGTCATTTGAGGCTTTCACTTCCTGGACCCAGCTGACCCGCCACACGTGCTGTAAGAGAGGAATTTCGGAGCGGGGAGTGTATGTACCAAACGAGTCGCACAAAAATGTCCTTTCTAGCGCTTAATAAATGCAATATATATGTATTTTGAAACAAGCTGCTGCCTAAAAACTGCATTCCCAAATGTCACATCAGTTGCTGAACGGCTTGATTTTCATTGCGGCTGTGTTTACGTATCGTTTACACGCTAAGCTTCTTTTCACGTGTGACCCACAGTCGCAGTGATGAATGTGGGAAAGGTCATAAAGACATTTATTTTTATTTTCTGATCTAATGGCAATGGGAGCATGTGGTGTGCAACAGGTCTTTTTTGTGTGTCTGTTTCTGAACTGTGTGTGTGTGTGTGTGGGGGGGGGGGGGGGGGGTTCCTGTAGTATACTAAGCAAACTTGATATAAACTTTATATTTCAAGTATTTTATAAGTATGATATCTCATACAGGTATACTTCAGCATACAATTTTCTTTTACATGGGGAACCATTCTCCTGCATCCCACGCTGGTCTGTTCCATCCTTACCCAGCCACACATGACCAGTCTCGCCCTCCCTTATTCCAATTTTACTGCAGCGCTTCATTCTGCGTTCCTAAATTTATTCCATCCCTTCTCTCCTCCGTGTTCCCGGCAGACTGTGTCTGTTCAAGGCCGATGCTTCTCTCTCACAGCTCGTCAAGTCTACTGGTGTTCAGTGGTCCATGACTTTCCTCATAAAACTCAAATACATATTTCTAGTATTACTTACTTTGCTTTTTAAATGGTGTTTGCTACTTAGTTTTTAAAAAATTGAAATGTAATATCTAAATATTGAACAAACAAAATCAGTCATGGTTTTAAAACCATCACAGCCTTGAAGCTGTTTAGCAGGTTTGTGCCCCCCTCGCCCAAAGCTTTAAAATGCATTCAGTTGGGGACAGTGGAGGATTTTGGGGGTCACTTTTTATTTATTTTTGCTCCGGCAGCATTGTGCAGCTTTTGAGGCTGGCTTTAGATATGGAGCTATGTACACAAGGGCTGCACGCTAACATCAGCACGCTAACTTCCCTGACTGAACATCCCCCCCCGGTAGGCCAGTTTGGATCAGGCTCATTTTGTGGCACATACTGTACATGCCATTCTTCCTGGAGGTGCTGTACAACTTGGCATTGAACAGGGTATGAGTACCGTTTCAGCGTAGGCCTTCCTTTGGCATTATCCATCACCCTCCTCATCCTCCTTGTAAAGTTGCAGCCGTGAGACAGGCGTTGTTCTTATCGACATCCATCTAACGGCGTAACCTGAGGCGCCTTGTTTGTGTAGGTGTTGGAGCCTCTGATTTCCATTAACCTGTGTGTGAACCTGCGATGCAGAGTCCCCATTCTGTATGTAACTACTGGACTGAGTGAGCGAGAGAGGGTGTGTCAAACACCCGTCCACATGGGACAGTCATGCAGACGACTCATTTAGGAGAGGCAGGGTGGTTAATTCTACCCTTTTCCCTACAGGCTACTTTGGGCTGGTGCTGCACTATGTACACAAGGACCAATTTTAAGCGTAGTAGGTGGAAGAGAATAAGCAAAGGAGAATAAGCAAAGGACTGTTCTTTTATTTAGCTTTAACTCTTTGAAGAGTAGGTGTTTCGGAATGTTTCTCAGAATTCTGAGTGTTCTAGAACCCCATTGCTTTCCATAGTAGTGATAGTTACATCAGCATTAGAATGTTCAGTTTAGAACATTCTAATCGCGTATTTGTGATTTCTCACACGGACAGTCTAATTCATTATCTGTGGGTGAGGTACCTCTTCTATCTCTGACAGACAGTAGATGGCACTGTTCTTTTAAAAGACCTGTTTCTCTGACATTATGTTAAAAAAATCTTTATTCAGGATAAAGGTTTAACATAATTGAGATATTTAAATACTGATTTTTAAAGGCTTTTGCATAAGATTAAATCTGTTTGACCAAAGATTATTTACCTTCATTACCTACAGTTTTTAGCTGGTCATTTAATCTCATCTCAACTTGTGTGTTAAGGCATGTGAATATGTATAGAAGTATACTGTGGCTGTTGATGCCCTTTTAATAGCCAGAAGAAATCTGATGTACTAGCATTCATCTTTTCCATCTGTTTTTAGAAAGTTGGTGCACGATTTCCGTTTTATGGTTAGTGAAAAAACTTTGGAATGAAATGATTGCACTCATTATGGCCAGTTTGTATTTGCAGAGTAGGGTTTTTTTCTTGCTTGTTGACCTGTAATTATATAATGGAGAATGTCTGGGAATCTCTGTCCATTGAACCGTAAGTCCACGCTGGCAACAACTTTGATTAATTTCTGCTGCAGAAAGCAATGGGTCCAACTCTAGAGTGTCCGGCTGACCCGATTCTGCTAAGATTAAAAATGAAATTGAATCTCTAATGATATAATTAATCTGGGAATTCTGAACATTGGTACATGCACTTTTGAAAGTTTTCATGACCTGTTATTAAAATGGAAAGCTTTGAGCTCACCAAAGAGATTTTCATTCATTGCATCCACACTGACAGCCTCATGTATCTGTATGTATGACTTGATACATAGAAAATGGAGAATTTTATAATCTGTTATACCTTGGACCTAACATGCTATAATTGTCCCTGGTAGTGGACACTGTGTCTGCCTGACTGAATCTACAGTAGCTGTATTTCAAAATGATTCGGTAGGATCTAAAATGTATTTATCTTGGCCAAATTATTGCATTTTTACAAAAGTTATGGAAATAACAAATAGGGTCAAATTCATCTAGCAGCACTGTTTTCGTCTTATTTTTTATTTAATTTTTATTTAAATATTTTTTAAAATTTTTTGTTCATAATCTTTCCAATGGTTCCAATTAAGCCCTGTAATGCAATTTAATGGCTTTGTGGCACTCATTTTCAATATTTCACTTAACATGTTTGCTGTGGCACAGGAGTGTATAGCAAACAGTAACCGGGTAACAGAAGCTGATTGTTGCATGGAAACGAGGCCTTTGGAAATACTGCACCTGATGTACTCATCTTCATGGGCATTATGTAGGCCTGCATGCAGCTTTATTAACCCTTTGATGTGTAAGATCACTGAGATCACAAAAGTGACTAGGATGTTCTTCACTGACCTAATGCTGATGTAATGATCACTGCTGGTAATTGAAAGTAATTGAGTTCTAGAACACTTAAAATTTTTTGGGGAAAAAAAAAAAACATTCCAAAAAATCTACTCTTCAGTGGGCTAAACATTATGTGGAGGATGTCTTTTTCCCCAAAGTTACAGACAGAATGGCAGAACTATTCGCTTAAGAAATAAGATGTGATCTAGATGTGATGTGTGTGTTTGCAGACTGCAGTGGGACAGAATTGAGGTATTTGCCTAGAGTGCTCCTCTCATACTGAAAACAATCAGTACATGCTTTAGGGTTTAATTTGAATCTCCCCGCACTGCCTAGTTTACACTATAGTCACAGTAAATAAATGCTGGGTAATGAGGGTATGACAGCAACAGCTGCATTCTCTTTAACATCGCTTTCCCACTGAAGGGAGCATATCTCTAGCTAGTGTGTGTGCGTGCATGCGTGTGTACGCGTGTGTGCGCGCACGTGTGTGTGTGTGCGCGTGTGTGCGCGCACGTGTGTGTGTGTGTGTGTGTGCGCGCGTGTGTGCGCCCGCGTGTGCGTGCGTGCATGTGTGTACATGCGTGTGTGTGCGTGCGTGCGTGCGTGCGTGTATGCGTGTGTGTGTGCATGCATGCGTGTGTGTGTGTGTGTGTGTGTGTGTGTGTGTGTGTGTGTGTGTGTGTGTGTGTGTGTGTGCGCGTGTGTGTGTGCATGTGTGCTCGTCTGTGCTTGTGTGTCTACAGAGCCAGCTGACAACTATATTGCCATGAGCATTGTTTTCATCTGCGCAGTCCAAATTTTCCCTGCAAACATGAAACCTAATCCTATCATTCACGTAAAGAGATCTGTTCAGGGGAGCTTGTTGGCACATGTAGCTTTGTTTCGGGTAGAGATTTGTAACATCTGTCTGAGGTGCTGAGTTTAGTTTGTGTGCGTGTGTGCATGTGTGCGTGTGTGCGCGAGCGTGAGTGAGTGTGTGTGTGTGTGTGTGTGTGTGTGTGTGTGTGTGTGAGAGTTTGATAAGTTGCATTTATTCTGTGTACGGGTTACTGAGGGAGGAGTACGTTTTATTTAACTTGGGACGTCTCTGTCTTGTATAATTTATGTTCTTGTGATCACACAGACAAATTCCTAGCAACTGCTAAGTTTATGTGGAAGTGAAGTATTGAATCTTCAGTGTGACACTGTGAGTCACATGTTTTTCCCTGCACTTGGGCCAAAATACCATTTGTTGCAGAAATTAAGTTTGTTGCAAAGATTTTATTTATTTTTTGTAACAGGCAGAAGCCGTATTGTGTGCTCTTTGGTACGGTGGAGCTCTGAGGGCCCAGGCTGCATAACCCTGCACTGTTCCTCATGGAGCAGATGGGGTCTGCGCTTGGAGATTGTGATAGTGCAGGAGTAGTTGGATCCTTATCACAGGAGAAAAAAAAAAAACAGATTTTTACTTAAAAATTTTTTTTTTTTTTAACTCACTCTCTCTTCTGGGCCTCCTCGCTGGTTGTGTGTTTGCCTTGCTGAGACAGGCTCCCTCTGGCTTTGGAGGTCAGAGGTCATGGAGTCATTATGGCTGAGGGTTGATCGGGGGGGGGGGGGGGGGGCTCATGTGGCTCTTCACTGGAACAGGAGGTGTGCCGGAATCTTCCCTGTGTGATGCAGAAGCCACTGTTATCATAGCAACGTTAAACAAACGGGCCAGGGACACACAAGGCCTCTTTCCTGTGAGTTACAATGTACCAAAAAAAAAAAAATGGAAGAAAACACAGAATTCCTTGAATGAACAGATAGGAGAAATATGTGCATAGTTTCGAGATTAAAGTTGATAACTCTCTTCAGGTTTGCTCTTTGAGGGTGCGGCACTCTCCACTAATTGCTCCAGCAGATTTATATGTCCTTTTTGTCCTCTATCTGTCCTTTTCCAAGGCAGTTTCGATGGGTTGTTGTTTCCTTTTACTGTACAATTTGCTCATGTGTGAGGCAATATTGCTAGTAGTTCTACGTAACAATATTGCGCATTGTACACGGTGCTGTATAAATCGAATGCTTTCAGGAGACATCTTGCATTTATTTCACTGAGTCCGGGAAATAAACACACAACAAATGCAAGGAAAGACTTGCTTGTTAAAAAAAAAAAAAAACAGAAAAAAAAGCTTTAAACGCTTCCAAAATTAGGTTTTCAACAAAAGCACAGGAAAGCTATGTTTTAACGAAAGCGGTGTTTATCAAAAAAAAGGTTTCCCATTTTCCATTTTGCAGAGTTTCAGTGACTGAGGGCCTTGTCATCCGGGGGCCTGGGCCAGTCACTCCCGCTCCTTGGGGGGTTTGCGTTGGCATTGCGCTCATTTAGGAAGCTCTGCTGGCCCCTCCAAAGACCAGTGAAAGTCTCTGCGGGATGCCCTGCAGTCTCGTATTGCGCCCTCTCCTAGTGGTGTCCGCTGGTTACGGACCAGACTAAGTCAGAGCACAGATAAATGCCATTGCATCTTTGGCTCTTTGATTTGCACGTGCGTGTGTTTGTGGGTAACTTGAGTTTTAAAAGGTGAGACCTTTAGACATGCAATTATTTATACATGAATATATATATATATATATATATATATATATATATATATATATATATATATATATATATATATATATATATATATAAATTAAATATGTGCACACATTGGCAGCGTGTAATTAAGTCTGTGCACACATTGGTTGAGTGTGATTAAATCTGTGCACACATTGGCCGAGCGTGATTAAATCTGTGCACACATTGGCCGAGCGTGATTAAATCTGTGCACACATTGGTTGAGTGTGATTAAATCTGTGCACACATTGGTTGAGTGTGATTAAATCTGTGCACACATTGGTTGAGTGTGATTACATCTGTGCACACATTGAGTGTGATTAAATCTGTGCACACAGTGTGTAGTTCAGGGCTGCAGAGTTGTTTGTGTCATTAGGGAGATGTATAAAAGGCTGGTCTCTTGCTACACCAGAGAATGAAAAGAACAAATTGTGCCACAGTTTCTTGAAACACTGCCAGTTTAGAAAAAAAAAAAATAGACTCCGTGATGAAACAGCCACACTGTGATCCATCTCTTTGGACATGAGTGTAATGCTTGTTCCCAGACAGTAGTTAATCTCATTAGCAAGACTTCATTTTTTGTTATGTGGCTTGCGCCTCGTCTCCCATTACCCATATGTATAACTAATATTTAAAATACTTCTATGGGCTGTTTTATGACATCTTAAGAAGCAAGAGAGATATTTCAGCAATGACACTGAAATCCAGCCCTCGAGCAATGGGACATACTGTTCCAACCCTCTCCGCCACAGAAGAGAGAAATCAGGAGAGAGAGAGAGAGAGAAAGAGAGAGAGTGAGAGCTCCACTGATACCATATCTCATTTGATTTTACGTGCTTGTCTCGGTGGATTCAGTGTCCATTGGTCTTCTACGCTCTGGAACACATGCGCCATTCTGCTCTCATTTCATGCATCATTTTTCAGCTCATTTCACCGCTCAGCACTGGGATCTCTGGCTCTCAGGGAAAGACGGCCAATCAGGTGCAAAAGTGCGGAGTGCTGACCGTGCGGGTCAGGAGCCAAAAAGACGTCAGGGGTCTGAGTGAGGGTTGGCCGTTAACTGGTACCTGAAGCCCAAATCCCTGGGCCCTCTCTCTGTCATGGTCTGATCCCGTTGTGATTTTACTTGACGAAAGAGCTTTGAGCCATCTCACCAACTATATGCGTGAACTTGTCGAAGGGTTTACTGGAAACGGAGCAGGTGACATGAAGACCAGTGTGAGTCACGTGTCCTGCTGTCTGAAGGGCAGGGAGATCAGTGTGTCATGCAGTCAGGGACTCTTAACGGTTTATTCTGTTTTTTGGTGGTCAGTTCTTCTCCAAACAGTCCAGTCTGTGTGGAGTCAGTTTTCATCACAGTGCAGCGTGTTGTAACAGAAGCTCAACAATCCGTCCTCCTGAGTCCTTGAAACAGGCCCTTCATAAGCAGAGCTGCTGCGCAGGATGTGTATGTTTGGGACCCAAAGTAGAGTGGACGTTGGGGAACGTAGACGGAAGGTGCATTAGCACATTGGCGAACTCCTACCAGCGTAATAAATGGCGTGAGTGGTGTAGCGGCCAAAGCGAACGGGAGACGGTCTCCAGATGAAGTTCAGCCGTGGTCTTGCACTCTGGGCCCAAGCAGTGCAACACCCCTCTGCACTGGATTTAATTAAAAAATGCATTTACACTGAGGCTGGCTGTCATTGGACACCCTTCCCCTCCCGCTCAAAAAAAAGTTATTAAATAAATGAAAGCCTGCTGTTAAAATTGAGTTTACCTGCTGTGTCTGTGGTGCTTTTTATGGCTAAATATATTTACTGGAGGAACGCCAGTTAATGATCTTTTACCACAGGTTTGTGGAAAGGGGAAGAAGCCAAGCGCAAGCTTCCGCCGCGCTAAAGCAGTTTGACAAACAGCATTCTGTCCCCCTTTTCCCACGAATGTGCACAGGCAAATCCGCGTGGTGGGCAACTGTATAGCATAGCGCAGTGAGCGGCTGTGTAGCGTAGCATAGTGGGCCGCTGTATAGCATAGCGCAGTGAGCGGCTGTGTAGCGTAGCGTAGTGGGTGGCTATATAGCGTAGTTGCGGTTGTATAGTATAGAATAGCGGGTGTATATATGACATAGCATAGCAGATGGCTGTGTAGCATAGCATAGTGAATGGCTGTATAGCGTAGCATAGCGGCTGGTTGTATAGCGTAGCATACTGGGCCGCTATATAGCGTAGTGCGCGGCTGTATAGCGTAGCATAGCGGCCGGTTGTATAGCGTAGCATAGTGGGCAGTTGTATAGCGTAGCATAGTGGGCAGTTGTATAGTGTAACACTTGCACACAGTTGCATATCCCCACTCTCAGGGATATGCAACTAAAATGTTGTGTAATCCTGGTGCAGTGCTACGCTTCGCATCAAGAGGGCCGTAGTCCTTTAAAGAAAGCGAACAGGAGAGGATCCAGATTTACTGCCCGGCCTTTCAGCTAGTGTTTTTTATTAATCCTGCCCCTGAATTTCGTTGGGCTGCATGACCGAAAGAGGTAATATATTTCCTATGTGGTGAGATGTTAAACTAACAGATTGGCCAAGGCCACTTTTGGCAGTGGAATCTGTTCCTTTTCTTTTTCTTTTTTTCCCCTCTTTCCCTGGTACAGCTTGTCCCATACTGAGACAAATCATACAGAATTAAAAGAGGGAGGAAAAAAAAGGAAAAGAAAAATAAACACAGGAAATTGCTGTTTTTGTAATATGTCTCACGGAAACCTGAATGATGTCATTTTTTTTCTTTTAAGAAAAATATTAGTAAAATTACTGATGTTTATTTTGATTTAGCCTGACCACCATTAACAATTACAAAGTCACTAGAGATCTGAACTGTATTAATGGAGATTACAAAGTTTTAACCAGTTGTGGATCAAAGCGTTTTGATTTTATTTCATATTTGTTCACAGCAGTTCTTTTTGTTCCTCTGGGCTACTGAGATAGTAATTTAGGTTAATTGTGCAGATAAACAAGTTTTATACAAACAACGTTTTCAAACTGTTATCCTTGCAGTGTTTTTATACAAAAAATTAAGCTATTTCATTGCATGTCTGGCCTTGAATTTTAGCAACTGAATATTTTGACTGTAATATTTTAGGCATTACTGTGTATGATGTGTTGTGTGTGTATGTGTGAGAGAGAGTATATGCATGTCCGTGTGTGAGAGAGAAGCTGCGTGTGCACATACTTTGTGTGTGTGAGTGCGTGCATGTGTTTACATGTGTCTGTTTGATAGGGAGCATATGTTATGTGATTGTGTTTGCATGTGAACATATGCACGTGTGTGAGTGTGTGTGCGTGAGTGTCTGCATGTGTGTACATTTGTGTGTGCGCGTGCGTGTGTCTGAGTATGCGCGCGCGCGCGCGTGTGTGTGTGTGTGTGTGAGTATGCATGTGTGTTGTGTGTGAGCGTGCGTGTGAGCGTGCGCGCGTGTGTGTGAGCGTGCGTGTGAGCGTGCGCGCGTGTGTGTGTGTGTGCGTGTGTGTATGCATGTGTGTGTGTGTGTGTGTGTGTGTGTGCACGTGTGCGAGTGCGAGTGTGTGTGTGTGTGTGTGTGTGTGTGTGTGTGTGTGTGTGTGAGTATGCGTGTGTGTTGTGTGTGAGCGTGCGTGTGTGAGTATGCGCGTGTGTGCACGTGAGTGTGTGTGTGTGTGTGTGTGTGTGTGAGCGTGTGTGAGCGTGTGTGAGCGTGTGTGAGCGTGTGTGAGCGTGTGTGTGAGCGTGTGTGTGAGTGTGTGTGTGTGAGCGTGTGTGAGCGTGTGTGAGCGTGTGTGTGAGCGTGTGTGTGAGCGTGTGTGTGAGCGTGCATGCGTGTGTGTGTGTGTGTGTGTGAGCGTGCGTGCGTGTGTGCGTATGCGCGAGTGTGTGTGAGTATGCTCGTGTGTGCGTGTGTGTATATTCTGGCGTGTATTTCGGTAGTCCTCTCGCGCCAGCATTCCTCCTGAGTGAGGCAGTGTGTTTGAACCCTCCCCGCGCGGCCGGAGCAGGGGAGGTGCACACAGCACAGGCTCCTCGCTCATTCAGAAATATGTCTGCCCGCCCGCCCGCTATTCAGAGCACCTGTACAAATACGCACTCCTCCCTCCGCGCTCCCCCTCTCCCCCTCTCCCGCGCTCTGGAATGATGAACACCCGGGCGGGAGCACCTGAACCCACCGCTCCACCGTGCCTAACGAGTCTGACGTCTCGAGCGCCCCGGGCCTGTCCAAGGCCGGCGGGGCTTCAAACGGCAGCTCGGCCCACGCGTTGATGCCAGGGCTGGTTCTGCGGCTGGGCAAAACTCAGACCCCCCCCCCCCATCCCCCCCAGGCGATGCCCCAGGGAGAGTGCTGTGTAGGGTGGTGGGGCGGGGGGGTATGGAGGGGTGGCTGCTGAATGGGGAGCCTGTCCACCCCCCCCCCCCCCCCCCAACCCACCCCCCGTGTTGGATAGGGAGAGCGCTCAGAGCCCAGCGGGATCATCATCCCCTCTCTCCGTAGGTCCAACCACACCAGCGGCTGCACCTCACGCTTGCTCTGTGAGCAATGGGCCATTTTAGTGTTTCTCCGCTGTTCTTCCTGAGCTTCCAGAAAACCTGCGTGAGGGAACACGGTTGACCTTGTGGGCATCTTATATAAGGATCTGAAAATTGTAAAGTGGAACACTTTAAAACTTTGGAATCAGGTTTTCATTTTTATTATTTAAAAAAAAAAGTATTATTCACTGAGTGGAATAGCAGAATAGCTTTTATTCTGTGCAGGGAGCTGGGCCACGGTGTGTGCGTAATAGGTCTGTGATGTCTTTTGCGAGAGGTCTCCTGTGGCCTAGTTTGGCGAGGGACAGCCCCTGGGCCCAACTGGCTGGATTTAAACCTGTTAAACAGAGCGCTCGAACGCTTTCTCAAAACGACAGGCACTGTGTGACAGGCACTCAGATATGCAGGTCGCTCCACACTCAGAGCGCATGGGGCACTCTGTGCAGTGGCTCTCCTTGTGTTTGTTTTCACGAATCACTTCTTCGGCCTAACTCACTGCTCATTCTACACTCAGTCCCTTAGTGTGACCTTTGTTATTTTCGTACGTTTTCATACTTGCGCAGGCACGTTTTCAGGCATCGTTTGAGAGTCGGTTACACTATTTATGAATTTATTAATTTTCCAAACCAGTTTTAGTGGCAGAGGGGGGCCCTTTTACCTGACGATTAGAGACTGGTGTCCGTATCAGAGTGGCACACAGACCTCATGCATGAGTAATGGTCACCGTTTCACCTCTATTAAAGCCAGATGTTTAAAAAAAAAAAAAACAGGATCATTTAGGGTAACAGGTAAGCTCTGTGCACCATAAGTGCTTTACACGCCCTCAGACTTTACACTGATCCTAATAAGCCCCATACAATCCTAATTAAAGCACCCCCAGGGGCCACAAGCTTAAGTGGAACTAATAATTTCCAAAATAAGTCTTGGAAAGTGTTGAAATCTCGCCCTTTTCCCCTCTCGTGCGTACATGTGCCGAGAAGTATTTTCTCTGCACTTTTTTACAAAATAAAACAAATCAAAGCCCTGTTGAATGAAGATCAACTTCCAACAGTTCAGGCACACTTGGGTTTGACATTATGATACTTAGACACGTTTAGGCCTTTTGTGAGAAGTGCCAAAGAAAAGATGATGCAACCTGTGCGTGCGTTTTATTTTTTATTTTAAACTTAATTTTCTCCTTTTTTTCTACACAGTCTGGAATGTCAGTTTTTTTGTGCGGGTGCGGATTTGTGGTTTTTTTTTTTGTAGAGGTGTTTGGCTTTGTTTTTGTAGGGGTGTTTGGCTTTGTTTTGTAGAGGTGTTTGGCTTTGTTTTTGTAGAGGTGTTTGGCTTTGTTTTTGTAGAGGTGTTTGGCTTTGTTTTGTAGAGGTGTTTGGCTTTGTTTTTGTAGAGGTGTTTGGCTTTGTTTTTGTAGAGGTGTTTGGCTTTGTTTTGTAGAGGTGTTTGGCTTTGTTTTTGTAGAGGTGTTTGGCTTTGTTTTTGTAGAGGTGTTTGGCTTTTTTTTGTAGAGGTGTTTGTGCTTTGTTTTTGTAGAGGTGTTTGGCTTTTTTTTGTAGAGGTGTTTGTGCTTTGTTTTTGTAGAGGTGTTTGGCTTTGTTTTTGTAGAGGTGTTTGGCTTTTTTTTGTAGAGGTGTTTGTGCTTTGTTTTTGTAGAGGTGTTTGGCTTTGTTTTGTAGAGGTGTTTGTTGGCTTTGTTTTGTAGAGGTGTTTGTTGGCTTTGTTTTGTAGAGGTGTTTGGCTTTGTTTTGTAGAGGTGTTTGGCTTTGTTTTGTAGAGGTGTTTGGCTTTGTTTTGTAGAGGTGTTTGGCTTTGTTTTGTAGAGGTGTTTGGCTTTGTTTTGTAGAGGTGTTTGGCTTTGTTTTGTAGAGGTGTTTGGCTTTGTTTTTGTAGAGGTGTTTGGCTTTGTTTTGTAGAGGTGTTTGGCTTTGTTTTTGTAGAGGTGTTTGGCTTTGTTTTTGTAGAGGTGTTTGGCTTTGTTTTTGTAGGGGTGTTTGGCTTTGTTTTTGTAGGGGTGTTTGGCTTTGTTTTGTAGAGGTGTTTGGCTTTGTTTTGTAGAGGTGTTTGTGCTTTGTTTTGTAGAGGTGTTTGTTGGCTTTGTTTTGTAGAGGTGTTTGGCTTTGTTTTTGTAGGGGTGTTTGGCTTTGTTTTTGTAGGGGTGTTTGGCTTTGTTTTGTAGAGGTGTTTGGCTTTGTTTTGTAGAGGTGTTTGTGCTTTGTTTTTGTAGAGGTGTTTGGCTTTGTTTTTGTAGAGGTGTTTGGCTTTGTTTTGTAGAGGTGTTTGGCTTTGTTTTTGTAGGGGTGTTTGGCTTTGTTTTTGTAGGGGTGTTTGGCTTTGTTTTGTAGAGGTGTTTGGCTTTGTTTTGTAGAGGTGTTTGTGCTTTGTTTTTGTAGAGGTGTTTGGCTTTGTTTTTGTAGAGGTGTTTGGCTTTGTTTTGTAGAGGTGTTTGGCTTTGTTTTTGTAGAGGTGTTTGGCTTTGTTAACGGTGCAGGCATTGCAGCCCCTGTGTGAGCTCATGTAGTGTGACAAAGGTCTGTGTCTCTCTGTCTGTCTGACCGGCTACTGTTGAGGTCCAGGGAATGTTTCTTCCCTCATCTAATCTCCCATTGGCTCTTCAGACGTTTGATCTTCCAATTAGAGGCTTCTGGTCACTCTCACAAAAAAAAAATACACACAATAACCCTTCCGTCAATTTTTTGAATGCACATAAAACAAACAGACAGCCTCAAGTGTGCCTGTGGCCAGTAGGTATTGTACATGTTAAGATTGATTAAGCCTCCTGTATATTTATAAATTGTGTATTTATGAACTGCAAGTAATAGAATTATTTAGTAATTATAATTTTATATAATTTATGTAGTTTTATAAAAAATGAAATTCATAATTAGAAATTATTTTTCAAAGCCTTGTTAAAATAAAGGCCTGTTTCTGTTCCTTGTTTAAAAAATTGGATCTTAAACTCCTGGGAATGACATAGCCCCCTCTGCGTATTAACCAGGGATGGGGGGTGGTGTGTGTGTGTGGGGGGGGGGGGGTGGCGGTTGAGATCAGCTTTAAACAAAGTCTGTATGAGTCAGAGGTGCAGACTGAACCAGCTGACAGAGCATCTAGAGAGCGAAGGCAATATCTTATTAATAAAGTGGAAGGGGGGGAAGAAAGATGTTTGGAAACGAGCCGGGCTCTGAATTCAAAGGCCTTGTCTGGTGTCTTTGAATCCTTAATCGCTCCACGGAAGAAAGCAAATGGATTTGTGTTGCAACAGCTTGCTTCCTCCGCCTTGCCAAGTGCCAAATAAGCTTTCCCCAGCCACCCTTGCTTCATTACATCATTTCTATCACAATTGTAAATGTGACATTGATTGGCTAGAAGGAGGGGGGTCCCTGGAAATGAAGAAAGTTTTTTTTTTTTTTTTTTTTTCTTTCTTTGACTGCTCTCTGAAATGATATAGGGGTGCTAATCCCTCACAGGAGGGAGGGGGGGGGAGGGGAGTGTGTCAGAATTTTAATAAAAGCCCCCCCCCCCGCCTCCCCCCCCAAACTTCTTCAAATAAGGAATAATTATTTTTCCTTGACCTGCAGAGGAGGAGGGGACAAGGCGAAAATGCAGTGATCTGAGCCAGTGGGGTCGTTTCTTCAGCGTCCAGACGCAAACCCCATTCACCAAATCATTCCCGCTCTTCATTAAAACCGTTACAACTGCCCAGTATGGATTTATAATACTGCCTCTTTATGCTGGAATCCTAGTTTTGAGTACAGAGCACAGTTGTTAAGTTTTTTTTTTTTTTTTTTTTGACTGTAGTTGTGTATTAAGGCTAGAGCATGTCTTTCACGAAGACAAGTTCATTTTTCAGTACACCTGGTGTACATAACATCAAACAGTGTCCTAAAGAAAGGGTGTTCTTTGCCTTGACTCTGAAGGAATATTTTCATCCTCTGCAGTCACAAACAGCAGCACTTCCTGACCCTTTCCACATTTACAGAATGCCCTAGCACCCCGCTCTCAAATGGGAGCAATGTACTGATGTTAATCTGACATGTCAACAGCAGGCCTAAATGTGCTTTTGTAGTTTAAATGAACCGATGTGCATTTTAATAACATTCATTATTTTGGATTTTGTGAATGGGATTTGTAAGTAAGTTTTTTAAATTCATTTGAACTTGTATATTTTTTTCCCAAATGGTTTCTTTACATGGCACGCCTGACCTCCTCTGACGTCACGCTGGTTGGGAAATGCTGACATACAGAACCGTTTTGTCAGACCAGTGCTAGCTGTGAACTCATGCAGTCAGACAGACAGTGACCGCAATGCATGAGCTATCATGGAAGGAATGTGCGACAAGCTGGTGTGATTAATTATGCACGATCCTAATCTGATAACTAATGGTGGAAAGGATGTCCATTTAGTATAAACTGGATATTTATTGCATTTTTTTACTCTCTATATCTTACTCAGTTCTTCTTTGGAGTATGAGTGCAGTTTTTTTTATTTATTTGTCTTTATAATAGTTCGACCAAAATATAACGTTTAAATGTCACCTGATGGGAAGGGGTTTTGGGACCTCTGAAGTGAGCACGTTTAGTGTTTTGTTGACCACCAGGGTGTGCTGTAGCAGCATTCTCCAGCATTGAAGTGTACCAAACGTTAATATTTATCTGTTTTTCAAAGTACGTATTATTACTTTGTCCCTTGGGGGGATAAAACAAAACAAAACTCTGCTTCGCAGGAAAGGAAACATTTAAGTATAAAATTAAAATAGAAGATTGTGAGCGTGTGTGTTTATTTTCCAGTGCACCGGGTGTGGCCCTGTGCTGTTACACACGACACTCACACTTGGATCCATCTTCATTGTCTTCTTGGTATGAGCTCAGTGACTTGAAATAAAACTACATTTACTCAATTACTTAGAATTTTTCTATGTTTACAAAAATAACGGCGTTTTTTGTATCGATACAGTTGTAATCCTTCCTTGACCAATTGAATCCTACTTTGTGTCTGCTGGTTAACAGCGTATGTGAGCATATCTTCAGACAGTCTGGAGAACATGCACAGAACTGCAGGCTGATTCATTTAAAATGGCAGACTGTGGTAATTAGGTAATGTGCAGCATTCAAGGACTTCTGCAGCAGGTTGTGATTCCCTTTCATGGTCCAGTTGACTGATGGATGTGTAGACATGCGTGTCCTCTATCTGAGTGCAATATATTGAAATAATTTATTAAAATGTGGACTAATATACCGCACACACGCATACATAAATATAAGTAGTTTATTGCACATACACAGTCACACAAACCTGTAACATAACACTTAGGTATTTATATATACACACACTTCTCTTCCAGAAAATAGTGATAATTTGTTTATGCTCTCATTGTGTCATGTTGTAATAACTTTATACACTATATTTAATGAAATATTTTGTCATTATATTTCAGTGCATTATATTTCTGTAAATGGCCTTATGTGAGCTCTGACTTTTGTCAGTAGCTCATACTATATTTTTCCTGCTCGCAGGAAACTGAGGTTTTTAAAAAAATATATATATTTCACGTAGCGAAGCTGCAGTTGGACGTCTGTAAGTAGCCATCTGTCAGTGTAGCGTGTCATTCGCAAGGCTGCCAGAATCCCGTTCTGTTTGAACGCTATGCTTGTGATAAATAGATGGCACTGGCAGAACAAATTGTCCAAGTTTTGTTTTATTTTTGGCCACTTTACGATTTTGCAGATCTGGCAGGCTATCAACATTCCTCCATTTTTTTTTTTTTTTGCTCCTAGAATGTTTTTTTTTTTTTTTTTTTTTAAATGCTCACAACCCCATCTTTGTATTTACAGAACCTAAGTGCACACAAAAATGACAACAGCTGACTCCTATATTTATTTGTTTATGCTATGTTTATTTCCTTCTCTTTTTTACCCTGCTGACAGAGTAAAAAAAAAAGTGACAATTTGTTATTTAGGGGCTGTGCTTCTGTGCGTTCCACTATGAGAGCGGAATAATTGGTCACCTCTACATTTATTTTGAGCAAAAGAGGCCCAGATCACACCTCCCTCGAACTGCAGTCTTTTTCAGCCTACGAGATCTAGGTCACAGAGGGTCCGTTTGTCGCACTTTTGTGGTTCCCCTTTCTGTGACAGTCTTGTCCTCCCGGCTCGTTCCTCCTCAGTCTCCTGTTAAGGCTAAAGGTCGGATGTGAAGGTCACGGGGGGGCTCCCCTGTGCATTTGAATTTTTTTCATTTCCAAGTTCCCTTATTACTGTTATTCGCATGATATCCATGCAAAAGATTTTTTTTGTAGTTTTTGCACAACAGAGAATTGTTTTTCTGCCACATCAGAGTTACTAAACAAATTTTTTTTCCTGTTCATTTCTTCATTATATTTATTCAAATGGGTGTGTTTTGTCAGTTTCGTAGTCCTGTATTTCACATAAATAAAGTCAGTGTCACGCTCCTAGAACCATTGAATGCCCATGCATGCGCAGGGCACTTATCTCACATCAGTTACACATTTCACCTGAGAGGAAACAACATTTTACAGTACATGCCTTTTCCTGCAAACGAGCTGAAATCATTGATAGATGTTAACCTGGTGATCCCTTTCCTTCTTTTGTAAATGGCAAATATGGTTTAATGTGTAGCTGCAGTTGTACTCGATGATTACTAAGCAGCTTAAATTAAAAAAATATGTAAATTACCATAAACTGCGTAAAAACTGTCTACTGTAAAAATTTCTGAAGGTTGTTGAGTTTTCAATGGTTAGAGTTAAGAGTAACCATTAGATCCATGACATAGTGAAACCAGTTGGCGATACTGTAATGGCGGTTGCTGAAGCCTGTGCAGACCCCTGCAGGTGCGTGTGTGCCTGAGGAAGGGGGGGCAGGTGGCAGTGTGGAATTTCGGTGTGTGCCGATAAGTTTCGGCTAACGCTGCACGCGGTGTCAAAACAAACATGCCGGAATGAGTCGCACGGCAACGTTTTTTTTTCTTTTCTTTCTGCCGACGGACTCCGCGCTGCAGTTCACTTCACCCTGTCTGAGGGGGAAGTTCCCTTCATTACCGGCCCACAGAGAGAGGGTGCGAGCGCTTGTGATGCGCGCCTCAAGCCTGACACTACCGCGTGTGTGATTCTGAGTGCGACATTTTCATTACCGCAGTAGAACAGCTTGGCAAGGCTGGATTTGTTTATTTTTTTGCTTCTGAGAACCTGTGTGGAAAAAAGACACATGCCGCATTGTGCTGCTGCTTCTATGTACTGTGTTAAATGTCTGCATCACGTTTGATAATTCAACTTTAGTAATGTGGCACTGCTGTGTTGTCATGGATGACAGAGATCATAACTGATCATTTTTCGTATATTTGTATTGTCTCTGGATAGCAAACACCAGAGTGCATGCTTGTATTAATCTGGATCCATTTATAACGGAGTTATATTATAGTTTAATGTCTATACTTCTTGTAAGAGCTCCAAGAGTTTGCGATGGCCATAGAGAAAATGACATTCAAATTGCACCTTTCTCACTAGTTGCAGGGCTAGGCTTTGTGCAGAGTCCTGTTTCTGGAAGCTGCACTTTGTCAACTGCACTTGAGCCATCCCTGACTCTTAGGTTTGTTGCATTTTGGATGAAAAACAAGCACGTGATTCTGTGAGTACAGCTTTATCTGATTTTTTTTTTTTTTTTAACCCAAGGGATTTTCCGTTATGTCTTAATGGCCAGGTTGGGGTTTATATCCTATTGTGTTTTACTGCAGGAAGCTCATAATGACTGTTGGACTGCGCTGCACTCTGGAGCTCTGACCACACGTCTCCCGCACAAACCCGGCTGCCATGAGCACTCATGTCAAACACACTGGCTGGGCTGTGAACTGCTCACCGGGCTGCGTGGAGGTGGAGAGCGAACAAGCGAGGGAGGGAGGGAGATAGAGGGAGAGCGAGAGAAAGAGCGGGAGAGGGAGATAGAGGGAGAGCGAGCGGGAGAGGGAGGGAGAGAGATGGAGGGAGAGCGAGCGGGAGAGGGAGGGAGAGAGATGGAGGGAGAGTGAGCGATAGAGGGAGATAGAGGGAGAGAGCGAGTGAGAGAGGGGAAAGGGCAAAGGGACTTGACGGAGAAGAGAGTGGGAGAGATTGAGATGACAAGAGACTGGGGTATTTTGGGGGGGGGTGAGAGCCGCTTCACTGGAGGACTGGGGGGTGGGGGTGGGGGGGGGAGTCAGACGAAAGCAGTGGTGTTGCTAGGAAACTCAGTAACGGGGTAACAATGAAGAGAAACCTCATCGTATTGAGCCCCGCTTTTAATCCATTTAGCACTAGGGGACAGGGAGAGCAGACAGGCAGAAGGGGGAGAAACTGACTTAAGTATACATTGTTTAGTGTTTTACAGAAGCTTTTTACTCATGAAAAGGCATGTTTTCTAGCATTCGGGCAAAGGAAAATCCTCTGTTCTGTAAACTAAACTGACAAAACTAAACGATCTTTGACTATCCTTCATTAAACATGAGAAAATGTAGTATTTTCTAGTATTTCTGATATTTTGGGTGAACGTTTCAGTTATCAAAAGGGAAAAAGTCTTACCTGAAATTATTAGAAAGCAAAACCCAAACTACACCACGCGATAGTGTTTCCAAGGTCTTTCTGTTGTACTGTACATTTCATAGAAGCTACTGCATACGTTTCATTGTAGTTTTATTGTTGTGTTTGTTGTGGTTCTCGTGATTGTAGTTGAGCGATCGCACACACAGCCGTGCGAGAGGTGGGTTTCTGCACGGTGACGACAGACCTGTCGGGTCACTGAGAAAGGTCTGTGAGATTGCATTACTCCAGCTGAGGGCTGGGGCTTGTCTTTGGGGTCACGCTCCGGTGGATATCTGAACATCTGAACCGCTCACCTGCAGCTGAATCTGTGCTTCTGGCAAGCGGTGTGTACCACCAGCTGAGAGGGTTAGATGGAGGGGGGGGGGGGGTGGGTGGTTATCGGACGTGACACTGCAGGGCTCCTGTTGCACTCACCTGCTAGAACCCCCCATACCCCCCCCCCCCCCCCCCCGCTGCAAATGGCACGCTCCAGATAATCAGGAGATGTTAGGCCAGCCGCTGAGTAATTCCACATGTGCAGGGGGAGTCGGATTGAATTAGCGTGCCCTGACTAAAGCCCTCTCTCTTTCTCCCTCTTTCTCTTGATAAAACACACACACCTACACACATGCAGCATATTCACACACATCTATGCACATTCAGCATGTGTACACACACACCTATATGTATGCACACACACCTATACACATGTTCACGTACATCTATATGCACGTTCAGCATGTACACACACACCTCTCTCTCTCGCTCTTTCTCTTCCTGACACACACGTGGTTTCTTGCTGCGCGGCGATGTTATCCTCGTATTCTCGGAAGGAGCTGTTCACACAGCGGTAGCATGGGGCCCTGCCGTCCTCCATGTCAGCATGACTGCTCACTGTTTGAGAAAGGGAAATATCAGGAGTGTGCCGTTGCACAACAGCTCATTATTACCGGGTTAATCTCCAACACCAGCCATAAAGAGTGAGTCGCTTGCATGGGGCATGTCAGGCTGTGGTGCTCCATGGAAATATGAGAAATATTGCAGAGTAACACGCATCACGTGGCAAATTACAATGAAAACAGTTTTGGGGAAATAGTGGTGCTCATGTGGACGTTTTGATTTGAGTGACTAATTTTGAGCACATCCCGTCCGAATAGGGCCAGTGTGGATGCAGGTTTTTGTCTTAGCCCAGCACCTACTTCTCAAGGTCTTGACTGAAAACCACGATCAGTTAAATAGTTAAATCAGGTGTTGCAGTGCCTGGATAGAAAAAAAAGCCTATGCCCACACCGGTCCTTTTGGGATAAAAGTTTGTTACAGTGCTCTCCAGTTTATGCTCCTTACCTTTGCCTCTCGCGTCTGTGTGATTGACACTATGCAGTTAGCAGGCCTCATCTCAGTGTGCCCTTCCTCCAAGCGCAGGGCAGCCGCACCACCACCACCACCGCCGCCCCTCCGGAGCAGAGTTATTGCTTTTAATCCTCCCTAATTGTTCAGTTTCGGAGAATGGGTCTCAGTCCGCTTGGAACTAATTCCGTCTGGGTTTTCAGTTTAATTCGCCACACCGGGGCCTAAGACCTTTTTTTTTTTTCCTTCGGCTGCCTCAGAGAGCGTAAAACCCCTTATCTCCCCGCGTTGGGAAACAGTGAGCGACTTTGTGCTGAGAGTAATTTCTCAAGTGTCCGTGAAACATTCCTCTGACATTGGCACATTCGCAGTAATTAGCTGAGATGATGTGCTAAGTTACGGCCCCCCCCCCCCCCCCGGCCCCCCTCCCCCGGCAGCGAGTTGCGTAAAAACCTGGATCACGGCAGAGGAAGCGTGACCAGGGTGATTGGATTGGCAGGGACGGGGACGTCGAAATTGTTAAAAAGAAAAATAAATAAATAAATAGAAATAGCAGGGGAGAAAAAGAAAATCTGTTAACTGATAGAAAGAATGAGGCTGGCACCTCCTGTCTGCGAGTGAATGGGTCGTGTCTCACAAGGAGAGGACATCACCACACTGACAGCCAGGGGAGATAATGGATAATGAGTTATAACAGGCTGCTCAGTGGTTAATAAGATTAAATCCAGTCTTTACCAACTGAAGAATACTGGATTGGTCAGAACCAGGTTGTTGCCTGTCCTGGTAATAGCAATCAATAGATAGATGTCGTTTCTCAACAGACATGTTTGCTGAAAATCAACAAGTGTTGTTAACATTTAGAGTGGAGGGCACTGTGTTGAATTATTGTAGTTATCCCATTTAAAGTCTTCACGTATTTGGGTGTTAAACTTATTTAATTTTAAATTAGTTTTTCACATTTAAATTTCAGTTTGTCACATTTGAACCACACACTCATTTGTAGGATTTTAAATTAATATCCTCTTAATTGCTAATTGTCTATTGTAGGTCATTCTGTAGGCCATTCTGGATAGCAGTATCTGCAAAATGCTAAAATCTGGATGTAAAAGCACCCAAATGATTGTATTTGGCAAACAGTCATTGGCTGGCTTAATATTAATTTAAAATTTGTTTGCATGTTTGTATAAGTTTATAGAATTGATTTATAATTCACATACACTACATGGTCAAAAGTATGTGGACACATGACCTCCATCATGATGGGCATTAATATGGAGTTGGCCCACCCTTTGCTGCTTTAACTACCACTCTTGTGGGAAGGCTTTATACTAAATGCTGGAGCATTGCTGCAGGGATTTGCTTCCATTCAGCCAGAAGAGCATTAGTGAGGTCGGGCACTGATTAGGCTTGGCTTGCAGTTGGCTTTCCAATTGATCCCAAAGGTGTTGGATGGGGTTGAGGTCAGGGCTCTGTGCAGGCCAGTCAAGTTCCCCCACATTGTTCTCGACAAAACCATTTCTACATGGACCTCACTGCATGCCCGGGAGCATTGTCATGCTGCAACAGGAAAGGGCCTTCCCCAAACTGTTGGGGAAGCACAGAAACATCTAGAATGTATGCTGTAGCATTAAGATTTGCCTGGAACTAAGGGGCCTAGCCCAAACCATGAAAAACAGCCCCAGACCAAGGGGTGTCCAGAGACTTTATACATATGCATATAGAGAGAGTGAGAGAGAGAGATCATAGGCAGAGTAGCACAACGGCAGTTGTACTATTTTGAGTTGAATGGGTTCTTTTGACCCTGAAGTTAGTCTTTGCTGTTTTTTGTGTGGGTATGTCTGCACTTCCCACCTCACTTGTTTCGTATTTATTTCTCATATTAATTGGAGGGAACAAAACAGTAAAGAAATTACTTGAAAAAGGTTGGAATTGGCCACGTTCTGTCGTGCTTTTTAAAAAAAAAAAAAAAAGACAGTTTAGAATCTAAATGGCCTTTTTTAAATAGATATTTTAGGTGCTCCTTTTTCCACCCTAAATCTTGATGCAGCTGGTGCTTCCCCTGATCTCCTGCACTGTGATGCAGGGCTGACCCCCCCTCCCCCCGACTGTTGGAGCGATCTCTTGGATGGAGCCATTTGAGGACAATCGGGACCCTATCCCTGCGGCCGTCCCTGCCCCTGGTTCCCACGCCTCCCCTCTGCCTGCGAGGCTCTGCTTCCTCTTCCTGCCAACAGCCAGGAAGGCAGCAGCAGCACCCTGTCCTGAACGCAGGCGCTGCTGTGATGGTGCACATAAATTATACACACACACACACACATGCACAGACACAAACACACATACACACACACACGCACACACATGCACAGACACACACGCACACTCACCCGCATACTCACAAACACACACACACACACCCACACACTTACACTCGCACTTGCATGCACACACACACACCCACACACTTACACTCGCAATTGCATGCACACACACACAGCATTAGTGCCCTTCCCCTTGTGAGCAGCGGGGGTTTCTCTGGCCATAGTAAACCGCGGGGCGCTGGGCCTGCTCTCACAGGGGCGAAGCTCAGAGCACTTTGGCTAAAGGATGTGAGGGTCAGCGGGCAGCACTGGACTAACACGCTGCCCCAGACCCCCTCCGGGGGGCAGGGAGATGGGAGACGGGGGGGGGGGGGGAACGTTAATCCTAACAGGCAAATGCTTTTTTATGCCTCTAATGCAATTAATTCAAAACCCGCGACTTCCATTTAACCCCTCCAGCGCCGTCCATGGGCAGGACTGGCTTAGCGCAACAATGGTCCCATTCAGATTTTAAAAAAACCAGTGCCTTTCCACCAAAACACCTAAATGGACATGTCAGTGAGTGGGAACAAAGGTCTTTGTGCCTTTTAATATCATTTTACCTCAACCGAGCCATTCTTTTGAACAAGAGCATTAGACTAGAGTCAGGAGCGGACTGCTGATGTTTTGAGTCACTTAGTTTCTAATTTCTCTTTTGCGCCAGAGCCCATGGCGTCTGACCCGTGAACTGGACTGTGAAGAGAATAAAAGGCCAAGTGAGAGGAAGAGAGGAAAGGATGTGATCGAGAAAGTTGAGCTGTGGCGTAGTTTCCACTCTTGAATTTGTCCGCTTGCGTTTTGGCATTGCAGCGTCAGGAGTAGCATCTGGCGTCAATTAACTGTGCTGTTAAATGCTCTTGTAAGATGACTTCTAACCTGACCTCATTAGACAGTGCCCTGGCCTGGTCTCATACAGATTTTAATCACTCAGAGTTCCCCGCATGGCTCAGAAAGAGAGAGAGAGAGAGAGAGAGAGAAAGAGAGGGAGAGGGAGGGGGAGGAAGAGAGAGGGAGATGGCCTGCCTCTTCCTCGGACCAGGCCTTTTATCATATTTCTGTGTCTGTGGGTAACTGGCTGCCTGTTCCCTTTGATGGGAATTTGTGATGAGCTGGGAGGCCTTTTGATGTGGCAGGCGGGGGGGTCACGGGGAGGCGAGGGGGCGGGGGGCCGGGCTTTGATGTGGAGCGGGAGGCGGGATGGGAGCCGCCACTCCCGCTGCACTTATCTGTCAGGAGCCCAGCTGCTGGAGAACCAGCAGACAGTCCGGCTCTGAGGCCTGGCCCGGGTCACCTGACTCAGCGCAGACAGTCTGGTTCTGAGGCCTGACCCGGGTCACCTGACCCAACACAGACAGTCTGTCTCTGAGGCCTGGCCGGGTCACCTGACCCAACATAGACAGTCCGGTTCTGAGGCCTGGCCCAGAACACCCCTCCCAGCTGACCTGGAGCAGCAGCCAATCAGGGCCTCAGTAGCAGTAACAGTAGCACTAGTAGCAGTAGCCGCGGGAGCAGCAGTATTACAAAACTGTAGTTTTGCCACTTGAAGGGTAAGCAATACTGTAGTATGGTAGTAGTCACTGTAGGAAGTAGCACCAGCTACCGCTGAAGCATAGAAGTAGTTGTGGGAGTATGGTATCAGGAGTATAAGTACTATCAAGTGCAATTTAGGCTGCATGCAAGTGGCTGGGCACGTGCAAGCACAGCACTGGGCAGTAGTGTTGCATTGTGGGTAGGAAACTGAGTGGTAACTCCCCGGCAGTAGGTTCGATTCTCTGGCGGGGGCACTGCTGTAGCTCCCCATCCTAAACCCCTTCAGTAAATATATCCCGTTGTATAAATGGATTGCGTGTAGAAGAATGTAAGCTCTAAGTCGCTGTGGGTAAGAACATCTACTAAATCCCTGTCGTATGAGTAAGAAGGCCTACAGAACATTAATTTGGGCTTCACTGCCATTTCCTTGTTGCGCTGCACGCACAGTGCTGCTGTAATACATTTTTCCCTCCATTTTTAAAGCCGTTGTCATGTTCTGAGCCTCCAGCTGAACAGGCTGTGCAGGACAAACAGGAAGCTCTTTGAAGGAGGTCAGCTGGGAATTTCTGCTGCTTCTCGCCACTGAGAAGTGGGTGTTTCACAGGATTTATTTAAGAAACAATGTTCTAGCATAATAATAATAATAATAATCATAATAAAGGATAGATGAAGGGTCATTGTTGAATATAGTGGAACATAAAATTGACTGATATCCTGCTCTTTAAGCATTCATGCTTGTGCAAACAAATTAATGCAATAATTTGTTTAATTTTGTTTATTATAAGTTCACTGGAATGTAAGCTGCATTAACAGATGGATTAGGCTCGTTAAAATCCTGCACTTTTAGCTGAGGCATACAAATATTTACTTAAAAAAAAATATATATGAAAAAACACTTGCTGAATACCACTGTCACAATAGTAATATCAAGAAGACCAACAGTGCTGACTTCCCCTGAGCATCAGTAGCTTGTTATCCCCTAAAACCCGGCTTTTTAGAGGGTGTTCAGGGAACCCTGTCTTGGAAAGGTGTTTTTGGGCTGATGGTTAAATGAGATCATCTTCCTTTGTGCGTGTTTGTCAGAGAGGAGAGCCCCTGGTGCTTAAAAGGCCCCAGTAAGGCACAGATCACTGAAGGCTTTGTGTTTTCCTGAAACCCCCTAAAATGACACAGCTTCGTCTCCGTCAGCGTGTTTTTGGTTTTGTGAAAGGGGGACTCCGTGGTACGAGGGCGGGTAAATCCATGCTGAAAAGCCGTGGCAGTGTGGGGAACAGAGGCGGCGAGTTGGTGGTCCTCATTGAACGTCTTCCCTTTTAATTGAAGTGAACTCACAATAACCGTTTGGTCTCAGCGAGTTAACTTCTCAGCTTCATCTTAGCTGAAAGATTTTTTTTTTTTCTTCCTTTTGCTATGGGGGGTGGTCGTGTAAACAGATTTGTAAAAGGTCTCGTGTGGTTGTGCTTTGGAAAGGACCCACTTCCTCTCATACGCACACTTGTGCGTGCATACACACGTACACACGTCATCCGTGTAGTTGGTATATGTGCTGTCCGACTTTGTGCTGATTGCTGTAGTGCTACATTAGCAATGAAATGGTTATAGATGAAATCACATTGACAGTGTGATTACTCAGTCTGTCGTTTCTTTCTGATAGATAGGACTTATTTCCTATTATTTCAGTTGTGTGATGATATTTTTGTATTCATGTAGGCTGGATGAACAGAGTTGCGATTGTCTGAATGCACTTTCTGTTGCCTCGGGCACAATAGATGACCATTGTGCTGTAGTTTTTTTAAGGTTTTTTTTTAAATAGTATTTTTCAAAATTCAAAGTGTTCTAGAACTCCTGTTGTGGTCGTTACATCGGTATTAGAATGTTCAGAAACAAACATTCTAATCTTGTATTTGTGGCCTTGAATCCCTAAACGGTTACCTGTCCCAGGCATAGGCCCTCTTCAGTGAATTATTGCAAAATCCTGCCACATAGATAAAGCACAGAAGTTTTAAGATGGAAGGAGAGGGATCTTGGGCCCCCGTTCTGTGTCTTATAAATCGTTGTAAAGAGCAGAAGGGGCAGCTTCCTGAAAAATTCTGTTTGTTTGGGGAAGTGAATTTGGCACCGCATCTCAACCTAGATTTTATTTTTAGACTGAAAGTAGTAATAGTGTGGAAGTGCAGCTGCAGTACGAGAGAGAGGCTCTCTGTGGAACCGTAGTGAGCACGTTGCCACGCTCAGGCTGGGGAGAGGAGGCGTGTCGCGCAGCGCTGAAGTTTTTGCATCATTTTTAACTTTTTTTAAAATTTATTTAGCCAGGAAGGTCCCATTGAGGTACTGTAAAATATCTCCTCTTCCAGGGAGGCCTGGTCGAGATGGCAGCAGGCCATTAGTGCCTGGTGATAGGGCTGCAGTAGTCCATGCACCAGTTCACTGAAATCAGTTTAGGCCTGCATCCTTAAACAGAAATGAGAGAGCGCATCAGTGAGCGAACGCAGACGCACGCTGTGAACGGTGACGCATGTCACATGCGATACGGGAGTGCAGCGCTGCGCCCGCACCTGTAGCTCTGAAGCCCTTCAGAAAGCGCCGGGCCTTAAGAAGCGCTGCATGCGGCGTGCACTGCGTGTCTATAATCCAAAAATGGGCAGTGGCCCCCTGGGTGAAGCCGCTCCCCGTCACTGGGAGAGCAGCGTAGACGGGACCGCGGGGAGCCAGACAAAGGGCTGCCAGTGAGCCCGGCGGAGCAGCCGAATCGGCTCTGAACAGGAGGGCCTCTGTCCTCCGGCCCGGCAGCTGCAGCGCCCCCCGCCCTGCCCCACACACCCATCACCTTCGCCGCCCCACGGCCAATGAAAGGCCACAGCTGGGCTTCCAGAGGGAGGAGCTGAGGAAAGGTCGTCCGCACCCCAAACGAGGCCTTTCGGAGGCTCCCGCACCTGCTGAGTGTGCCTCTCGCCCCTTGCGCCAGATTCAGCGCCTCCCTAACCCTTAAAGGTTCAGTGTCACACATGTGTGATTGGAGTGCTGTTAACTGAACGTTCTGATGCTGATGTAACAGTCACCGCTGAAGGAAACTGAGTTCTAGAACACGGACTACAAAAGAAAAAAAGAACATTCTAAAAAATGTACGGTTCAAAGGGTTCATGAGGTTTCTGTGTTTGCAGGGCCCTGAGTGGAAGCATAAGTTGAGCGCTACGCTGTAGCTATCTCTGCAAACCCCCCACCCCCCACCCCCCCCCCCCCCCCCCCCCAACCCCAACCCCAGTGCCCACAGAACAAATACACTCAGCATGCAGCTTTTCCTACAGCGGAAACACAGCGTAAATGCAGTCAGACCACACCATGTAAGGAAGCAGAGTCATTAAATCTGTTATTAACAGAAAAAAATGAAAGAAAAAAAATCTCTAAAATAACCATCGAAGGTTACACCCAGCTAGTGGGAGAAGTAGACAGTTTGAGTTCAGAGTTCTTTCGTAAGACATGGTTTTATTATTTTTATTCATTTGTTTAGCAGATGTAATTCATGTTGATGACATGTGCAACTAAATATCTTTGAGATCTTCAGGTTCACTTAAAGTACCTTGCTCAAGGCTTACCAGACACAACACCTCACAGTTACGGGGTCTAGCTGTAATAACAATGCATTAGGAGGTATTGTAGTGATTAAAGTTGTTTTTCAAAATGAGATTTTTTTTTTTTAGCAGATGAAAGAGCTTCAGCATCTGGTGAATGGAAAAAATGAATAATGGTTCAGTTTTCCAATGCATATATAGGACTGTGTGTTTTTTTTCCTTTTATTTTATAAAAGGACTGCACTTCTGACCACAGCTTGTCAGTAGTTTTGGAATTTGGTTTTGTAATGTTTTACGCTAAAGGGGTGCAAATAGGGAAAAAAAACAATGCTTAGACATATACAAAGTACCTCTGATGAAGAGTGGGGAAAACATTAACCAGTACCATAAAAATATAAATCCTTAAAAAGTGAAACATGCTCAAACTTTCTGAGGCCTGTTATCTTTGGTTGGCCCCCAGACTTTTTCTGATGCAATTCAGGCCTAAGGATTTGTGCTTTGTGTCCTTTCTGGAACAAGGTGCTGGAAAAAAAAAAAAAACACAGAGGTGGGGTTGTGACTTATTCAATCAAAAAATAATACAAAAAAAAAAGAAAAAGCTCAAAACCAAACATTTTAAATCGGTAAAACTATGGTTCTTCACATATCCAGAAATCAGTTACTTACGCTTGTACTTCCATTGCATTGTTTTTGAAGTATCGGTGCACAGCTGGGAGTGACTCATGGCGACATTTTTACACACAGTGTTCAGTGCTCTGGCAAAAGCTATTACTCTGTGTTGCCAGTGAGTTCAGAAAACTCTCACTTCGATAAATTCAGGGTTTTATTGTCTTTACCTGTGGCTTGTGTTTGATATTGGGGTTTTTTTTTTTTTTTGGTACCGTGACACTTTAGAGGTTAGAGGCTTGTCATGAATTACACTTTTCTGAAAAGCCTGCAAGCTCTGCCATGTAGCCGGAGTGATTCATGTGATTAATTTGATGCCATAACTCCAAGAGTTTCCACAAGGTGTAGGGAACATCAGGGCATCATTTTTATATGCCAATGAACTCCCTTTCTGCACAAGTGGGAGAGCTGCAGTTTTTTTTTTTGTTTTGTTTTTTTAACCAGCTCCATTTCTGATGTAGTGCAGAATCCTGTTCCTCAGATGGTCTTTTAAGAGTGAATGAGAGAGGACAGCACACAGGCTTGTGGGAAATGTACACAGCTTATGACAGACAGAGCAGGGCCCTTCTCCTGTGCATTAGGCAAAAAACTCTCCCCCCCCCCCCCCCCCCACCCCCACCCCCACCCCCACCCCGTCTGCGGAAGAGGTTGCAGGGTGAGAGGCGGGAGAACAGATAGTGCAGACTGAAGAGTTAAAAACATGGAGGTGGGGGTGGTGGGGGAGGGCACGTAGCTGTCTGCTGCACCTGTGGGGGGGGGGGTGCAAATCGCACCGACCTGAGGCACGTTTTGTCCCCTCTGCGCTCGCCGAGGTCCCCACACCGCTGGGGCTCCAGCTTCCTTTATCACACGGGTGGGGAAAAAAAACCAACAAAAAAAAACAGGCCAGCGTTTTGTGAAGACTGTGCTCTTGGTGTGAGTAACTGCCAATGCAGATGGCCGCTCCCGTAATGTGGCTCCCTGTCAGTGTCCCCGGCGCACGGTTCTGTAGTTTTACACTGTGGAAAAGTGTAGTTTTTTTATTTTATTATTATTATTTTTTTTTTGGATCTTTCCTTTCCACATCTTTAATATTTGTGGAAAGGGATCCCTTTGCTGTAATAACCTTAAATATGTTCCAAACTGTTAAATGGATGAAGTCGGTTTTTTTTGTTCCAGGAAACAGAGGTGCAGGCGCTGCCAGAAGCAGCCTGGTGACACCGGTGGCCGAGCGCAGTTCTTGCAGTGGCCTTAAAGGAGCTCGCGTCAGTCGCTCTGTCACGATTCAGACGCTCTGTCACGATTCAGTCGCTCTGTCACGATTCAGACGCTCTGTCACGATTCAGACGCTCTGTCACGATTCAGACGCTCTGTCACGATTCAGACGCTCTGTCACGATTCAGTCGCTCTGTCACGATTCAGACGCTCTGTCACGATTCAGACGCTCTGTCACGATTCAGACGCTCTGGCTGTTCTGATGGCTCTTTTGTAGATGGGGTCCGAGCGCATTGGAGCTGAGTGGCTTGACTCATTGACTCAGTTACAGGTTATAAAGGTCACTGTGTGTGAGGGTTATTAAGATTCTATGCACACCCACACACACACACAGCACCTCTCAGCAGAACCTCGTGGCGTCACATGTGACACGTGCAGTCTGGCCCCATGACACTGTCTCACACACACACACACACGCACACACACACACACACGCGCGCTAGTTACGCATGACCGATACACTTCTTTTTATTTTCATATAGCGGAGTGTCGTGTGCCTTCTCCATCCACTTATCTGTTCTGCACTGTTGCCAGTGTGCGAGTGTGTTTTGTTATGTTTTGTCTGTGCTTTAGTTGTTTGGTTTAGTTGTGCCGAGGACCATTGTTCCATTGCGTTTGATTTGTTTTGCCTTGTTCTGTTTGGTCACTGAGGCCTGACTCTCCTCAGTTGGTCACCTGCACTAATGGACCCTGGCTGTCAGACTCAGAGCCTGCAGAGCCTGCAGTCCAGATAAAGGGTTTCTTAAACATCTTGTGTTTGCAGAACATTTTCTTTGATGCTGACCTGGATAGTAGTGGGTTTGACGGATGGCTTGTTGGAGCTGCTATTTTGAGCTGCGCTCTGATTGGATGAGGCAGAGGTCCCCTGACAGGACCTATGGAACTGAACTTGGACACCCGCCATGATTTAGACACGCTACAGACAAGAAAAAGACACGTACTTGCGCATTATAGTGCCACATGAGCCCAAATGGGTAAAAGCCAACCTTCTGTGGCTGCCCTATATCTGGAAGTTCATGTTTGTTTTCTTCTGCTGTTTGTGCATTAGTTTCACTTCGCCATTGGCTCTTCCTCTTAATGTCTAAGTGCGGGTCGCTGTGCTGTACGCAGCTACGGGGGCATTATCTTAAAAAAAAAAAAAAAAGAAGAAAAAAACGGCAATTCGGCGTGATGTGTGGTGCAGTCCGCATCTCCCAAACAGACGACGGCTCGATTGTTGCCGTGGCACCCTCTGAGGTTCAAGGCAGCGGGAGGTTTTTCCAAACTGCTATTTTCCTCATTTATTTCCTCAGCAGATGCCCTTTTCCTGTGGGACTTACACAGCCTACAGCTGTCTCCTCGAATGACTCTTAAATAAGAGATTCCACATTCCAAATTGGAATGTTCCACTTGAGACGCATGGCTGTGTTCATCTTGCATGTAAACACTGAAACACTATCACCATCTTACTTTTTAAACAAGCCCGGTTAAAAGATTGCGCAGTTGATACCGTGTTTTGTAACATTTTTAAATTACTGTTTGGTTATATTACTGAGTGCACGTTAACATAAACCCAGCTTTAAATAGAAAAGTTATAGCAGATATTAAGCTTGTTGCTTATCGTGCCATATCCTTTTGAATGAGTCCATCCTGTGCGAGCTCATGTTTGGAAATAGGTTTGAATCTGTTCTTTCAAAAAAAAAAAAAAAAAAAAACCTCTCCTTGTCATTTTGGTCCATTGGAATTAATTTGTGTGGCTGTGTATTTTATAGCACAGCATTCCATTGACCTCAGAGTCTGTTTAAAGTTGTTTGTTAAAATGTTTGCGACCGACCATGTCTTAATGAGCACTGTAGTTTGTGCACACACTGCCTCCAGCAGGAGTCTGCCGCTCAGCTGCGTCTTATTCAGTAACACTACAGTTTGGTGATCAGCACACTTCTGTTTCAGACCCATGAAAGAGAACTAAACTTTTCTCTCCCTCACCCCTCCCCCACCACCCAAACCCTCCACCCCTCTCCCCTCCCCCTCACCCCCTCTCCTGGCCTCAGTTTCAGTCAGAGGAAGCGTCAAGTAAACTAACAGTCAATTCAGCTGCTGTCAGGACTGACTGATTTCACTGGCCATCGCTCGGTCGCTAGGCAGCTTCTTTTTTCCCTTTTTTTTGGGGGGGGGGGGGGGCAGACTCTTTTATTCCCTCTTGGACGGCTGACAGAGGTCAATGCTTCAGCACGCAGGAATCACAGTCGGAGCGTCTAGGGATGGAGACCGGAGGAGTCGTTTACAAATTGCTCCTAGAGAATCGCCCCCATTGTCCCTCCCTGTTTTATTTGAATTTGAATGCCTGACTCTAGCTGGTGTCCCGAGTGCAAGGTACACAGACGACTGTCACCGGGGATGGATACGGCCTCAGCCTCAGCTTCAGCCCAGGAGGCTGTGTGAGGCCTGTGTTTCATCCTTACCCCAGCGCCTCTGTGCTGTTCGTCACGCATCGAAGCAGCGCGCACAGCTTTTTTAAATTTATTTTTTCAAACGTGCTCCCCCAGGAAATAATATTCAGCTGAACAGAGGCATGGTGGTGTCGGTGTGTTTTTAGCCCGTGTATTTGCAAAGGAAGACCAGCTGAAATTTGGTTAAGTGCGTTTACGCGGTGAAAGAAGCTGCGTTTTTCATAGTGGTCATGAGAACGTTGCCCTGTTCGCGTTTGCTTCAGCGCAGTTGTGGTCCCCTCTTCCTGTGGGTCGGCTCCTCGGCTTCGCCGCCGCTGCTCTGCCAGCAAACACCCCCCTCCCACCCCTCGACCCCCACAACCCCCCCCCCCCCCCCCCCAAAAAAAAACCCAAACCCCGTCTCCCCCCGCCAATCGCAGAACAGCGTGTGATCTATTGAGATCATACCTCAGTGCCCTCTCTCCCACCCCTCAACCCCTACAACCACCCCCCCACCGTCCCCGGTCCCCCAAATAAACCCCCAAAAACCCCTCTTCACCACCCCGCCCCACGACAAGGCAGTGGCACCCACAGATTGGCCCCCGGTTAGCCGCCCGGCTTCCCGTCCCGCAGTCTGGTTTGAACAGGCTGCAGATTGGAGGCGTGATGGGTGACTGCTGCGGTTTGGGGGGCAGGTATACAGTGGGGGCCCATTGTGACGCCCAGGGAGGGGCTGTCATCACCACAGAGCACTGTCACGCCACACGAGCGCCATTCAGCACACACAGCTGCTCCTGTGACTGGCACAGGAAGTGGAGCACCTCTGAGGTACAGACAGACGCACAGACACACATCACAGTGCCGGCAGCCCCCCCACCCCCCACCCACTGTCTACTCAAGCAAGCAGAACAATTCAGCCCCCCCCCCCCCCAACAGAAGCTGGGCTTCAGTGTCAGCTTGCTGCACGAGGTTCCTGAGAAACGTCTGAATATTCACAAGTCTAATCTAAATTGGCCTGTGCTTGTGCTTCTGTCAGCTGTGCTATGGGGATGTGTGTATGTGTGTTGCAGTATGTATTACCAGCGCTGTCGGGGTCATAAAGGTCACAGAAGTACTGTAATTAAAATAAGATTTACTGTGTTTTGCAGCATTAATTATTGCATGGGCATGGCACTAACTGCGCTGGATTTAGTGTGGTTTGATGAGCTAGAGGGCCTGTGGAATATGAGTATGCCCACAGTTCTCTACATTGGTTGGTTGTAAATTTACTCACATAATTAGCTTCCTAGGAAATTGTCTTTCTTGGGAGACTCCAGCCAGCTGAGCATTCTGCACAGAGGCGATGTGCAACCCCATTGCTTCATTAACCTTGGATGGGGACAGTTCTTAAGACCGTGGTACCTCTGTGTGGGACCCAGTGTAGCAAGCGCATTTAGGAAACATGGGGAAGGGTTTGGGGGAGTTTTTTTGGGGGGCTGGGCGTGGGTGTGAGGGGGTAGGGGGGTTCTCGTGTTGTGGGAGTTAATTTGGCAGCGATGGTTCGCCATTTGCCATCTGCGTTTCAGTGGCCACACTGGGGGGTTAAAAGTGGGGGGGGGGGGTGAGGGGGGCTGGCAGGTGGTGGCTTTGAACCTCATGCAGCGGAAGAGGGGTGGGGTGGGGTAAGAGAGCCAGAGGAGAAAACAGAGGAAGGCCTATATGAGCCTGCACTAGGACAATGGCTGGGTGGCGGGCTATGGGGGGAGAAGGGTTAACTCTGTGAGCTAAATGGGGAAGGGGATGAATGGGCAGGACAGGTGAAACACTAGCCCAGTGCCCATAGACTCTGTACGTACGTCACCAGACTGGGCTCCACCGACAGATACCATCAATTACCACCTAGCGTCCTGGCGGCCATATGGCGAATGGGCGTATAGAGAGGGGCCTGCCTGAGCCCTGTGGCCCGCATGCTCACCCAGGCATCTATTATAGATGCTTCTGCATGTGTGCTGGGCGCATGCTGGTGGTAGAGCTACTGTTACAGGTCTGTTCACTGGGGGGGGGTTAGGATTGAGTTACAGAGAGGGGGAGAGAGAGAGAGGGGGAGAGAGAGAGAGAGAGAAGATACTTCCAGGTTTCAGCTGTCGTGTCACTGTTAAATTTAAAAGCTCAGGGAGCCACAGCCTCAGTGAGGGCCAGTGGCCGGGAAGCTGGTTGTTCATTGATCAGACTTTGGCTACTTAAATAAACAGATGGGGGAGGTTTTGCTGGTTTTTGCTGAGGGGGGGGGAAATAGGATGTTTCATGTTGTTTCACAATGGTGGAAAGTGAATCGTTGCGGAAAACTGTCTATAATAGAATAAAAAGACCATATAGGCATATATATATAAACGTACATTTACAATGGAAGAATGTGTAGATTTTCCCCCATTGTGGAAACTGGTTTTTGCAGAGAAAAAATAGGATGTTTAAAGTTGTTTTACGATGGTGGAAAGTGAATCATTGTGGAAAATTGTCTTGAATAGAATATGTAGACGCATATAAATGTACATTTAAAAGGGGAAAATTTGTTCACCGTGACAAAAAAAACCTTTTTACTGTAAAGGTGCTGTAAAAAAATGGCTGCACCTTCACCTTCACATCACTGGCTGAATAAGGCAACTGTGTGCAGAGAAGTGGGGAGATAATAGACAGGGAAGCTTTTCGGCAAAAACTGCAGCACAGCAATGAAGCTAGTTTCTTGCAAAAGTAGGCTCTATCCTTTCTGGCTTGGTACAGAAAATCCTTTAAATCTCCCATCAGCTATCCTGACCCGTCACAACCTACCCTATCATTAGTTATTAATACTTTTACTTAAATAACTGCATGGGGCAATAACCAGGTCTTTGTTTCCTACAGTATGTTTGCAGCAGAGTTTTAGTTTGTAATATTTTTTTTTTTTTTTTTAAATAAACAGCTGAAGTAAAAGATCTGCGGGACGCTGCTGGAGGTCTGTTAAGATGAACACTGAGTGATCGTGTCAGCGGTGAAGCGTGATGCATATTAACATTTAAACAGAGTCCCTGCAGCTCCAGGTCCTGCTGACACAGACAGAGAGAGGGGGAGAGAGAGAGAGAGAGAGAGGGAGAGAGGGAGGCAGAGAGACAGAGAGACAGGGAGAGAGAGAGAGAGAGAGAGAGAGAGAGAGGGAGGGAGGCAGGCAGGCAGAGACCTGGAGGTGGACCGGCCATGTGCTGGTCACTGTGGCGTGACCCTGCTTTGAGTCATGTTCCCCGCCTCATTTCAGGCAGCGTTAGGGGCAGCGTTAGGGGACCTCCACTGGCCCGGTGTTCAGCAGAGCCGTCTCTGTGGACCCAGCAGGTCCTCAAACATCTGCTGGCCAGAAGCACTGTGACCTGGGGCTGCAGGGAGTGCTCATGGGATAGACACACACACACACAAATATATACACACACACACACACAGGGCTCTTCTGCTGCCCTCCTTCATGCTTGGCGTGTGATGGAGTGTGGTCCCGCTCCAGGCCTCTGCACCTCCGCAGTGGCACTCCGGTCCGGCCTCACGCCCGGTGCTTGTCAGGCACATCTGGGCGGCATTGCACAACTGCGTCAGAATTAACGCCGACACCTTCAGACTCAGGAGTGTGATTTAATGCGATGGCTGCGGTCGTGTGTGCAGCCATGTACATGAACTTCCAATGACTTTTTACACATTGGCCAAATTTTCAGAGACTAAAAACTGTCCTCTTTGTTTTGTCAAGTTTAAACTACTGAAATGTTTCTGCTGAAGTGAAAATTTTTGGGGGGGTCAGTTGGTGAAGGTCACCCGGCAAGTGTGCGTATTCTCCTGAAGCTTGGAGTTTCATCCCTGGCTAGGTAATCAGCCATTATACTCTGGTGTCCTCCGCAGTGTGACATGGGGGGACGGGGGCGGGGGGGACGGACGGGGGAATGCTTTTTTGTGTGGTGATTGTTCAAGTAAAATAGCTGTTCACAAAAAGTGGGACACAATTGGCCTGGTCCCTCCAGTTGGCCAGGGTTTCCAGGTAAACCCTATATTAGCCCCTCCCAGTGACATGGCAGGCATTCGCAGGTTGCAATCTGTTCTTAGTGAAGGCTCTCCTGCAGTACTGTGGGCCTTATAAGGTTGTGAAAGAGATGCAGAGGAGTGCATTAGCTTCAGATGCACTGGTCCCTCGGTAATGGCAACGGTACACCAAGTGGAAAGAGAGGTGACTCTTTGGAGCAAAACAAAAAAACCTGACACAAAATGGCTCCAAAAAAAAAAACTGAAATGGAAAGAAAGAAAAAGTTTAAAAAAGGGGAGAAGAGGGGACTGCAGCCTGAACAACCCCCAGTGGGGAATGGAGAGAAAGGGAGGCTGAAAACCTCAGCACTGTGCAAAGGTCTCCTTCACCGATGGGGAGGGGGGAGGGGGCTGTGTAGGAGCCAGCACTGTGCCATTGTGCAGGGATTTTCCCCTCAGACGGAGGCACACCACGGGGGGCCCTGTGCCAACCGACGCTTCCTGATTGGTCGGCGCGCAGAAAGGTTCAGGAAGTCCTGACAATCTCGGCCCGGTGCATGAAAAACAACCTCACCTTATGGGTGAATTGGTTACTCATTAATGCATTGTTTTTAACTCTTTAAGGTGTGAGGTCACAAATACGTGATTGGAATGATCTTATCTGAACATTAGAATGCTGATGTAACAATCACTGCTGGTAACTGAAAGCAGGAGTTCTAGAACTGTCACTTACAATTTTAAGAAAAAAAAGAAACATTCCAATAAACTTACTCTTCAGAGTGCTAATGTACATGTAAAAACAGGGCACAGCAGCAAACACAGTGCCTGGATGGAGGACAGACTGAGGAAGACTGCTTAGTTGTGCGAGCATAAATTCTGTCATCAATTTATTATCATTATTATTATTTATTTTTTGCTGTTGCCAAATTCTCTGCCTTTTGTTCCCCACTGTACAGACTGACCCACAGTTACAAACCAAATATGCCGGTCTTCCGGTGACTCTGCCACAGCGATGCTGGTGCAGTGTATGTATTTCCCATCAGGGGAACAGTGACACCACGTCCGGTCACACGCTCATCCCAAAATCTGCACAGACCAGGGGGGGGGATCACCTTATAAATCGCCAACCCAGGCCCTCATCCTGGCAGCTGTTTTATCAGGGTAATCTGTCATTGTGAAACGGTCACTGCTCTGTTCCCTGATGGTGGGGGGGAAGGGGGGGGGGGTGGGCGTGGTTGGGCGGGGCCGTGAGAGATCCCAGCACCGCTCCTGTGTGGTTCCATCAGGGCCCCGCCCTGTTTCTTTAGCCAAATCCTCTCTCGGCCAACGCAGACGCAGTCGCAACACACTGGAACTGGTGTCTGTTGCGAACGAGAGGAGAGGCGCCCTGCATGTGAGGGAGACTCAGGACCCGGGAGGGGGACCCACCACCTCCCCCACTACTGTAAACTGAGCTGTGGGGGGATAAAGGCAAAGAGCTTTAGGGGGCTGAAGAGAGGTGGGGGGCAGGGGAAATTTCTGTGAGACTAGATCAGAGTTAAAAACCCCAAAACAAAAATAATCCTTAAAGTATTAAAAAGCAAACTGTGAACACAGGAAAAAAAAACCTGTTAATGCTGAAGTCCCCGATGTGTGTGTTGGCCGGTGTGGCGGGGCGATGAGCTGAGCCAAGCCTCATGACCCAGAGGACCCGAGCTCTGCGGTTATCTCTGCACCCTTCCTGAAACACAGCATCACATCCCTCTGCTGTATCATTTCGAGAATTCATCTGACATTTAGATAGAAATAACAATGTGTCCCTCTGTTCATTCTCCCAAGGCTGCGTATTCTTTTCTTTTCTTTTTTTCTTTCCGGTTGGTTTTTGTGAAGGGTTATTGTTGTTATTGGAACTAGCGTGTGTCCTACTTATTGTAGATTTAGCATGTAGATTCCCCCCCCCCCCCCCCCTCGCGTTAGGCCGGTATTGTGCAAGCCTGATTAGAGGTTTGGGGGTAAGAATGCAACAGGATCCTCTTAAGCCGTTCCACCGCTAGTAAAATCATCGGAATCTGGGGCAATTTTACAGCTCCGCTGTACACTGGACGGCCTCCCTGTTCCAATTAGGTTAATGGTCAAGCTCGGCCCTGCGGTGCTGTTTGCCCACACCGCCCTCCTCACCCAGGCCTCATTCTGCGGGACTAATAGACGGTGTTCACCATGTAAAAGCAGGCAGAGAAGATGGAGGTGCTCTGGCGGGGCTGTGCACGGTTCCTCCTCTTCTCTTCCGCTTCTCGGTCTGAGAGAAACCAGTCTGCTCAGCTGCTCGCGCTCAGCCGTGTTAATTTGCTTGATGAATGAAAAGGCTCTGATGTTCGGTTTCCTTAAATCAGGACCAGCCCGGCAGTTGTTTTGTCTTCCGCTTTCTTAAAGGAATGATATGGGTTACTGTTAAGATGCTGAAATAAGATATTAATGTTCCTCATCAAAAGCTTTGGGCCTGTCTGCTGTGAATGTCCCCGGGCTGTCTGTCTTCTCATGGAGAGAATTTTTTTTTTTTTAATGGCTCCTCATTGCTCGTTGACTCTTCAGCTGTAAAAATAATTCGGATAATTGCGTGTTTTGTCAGGGGCCAGTGAAGCCTACTCTTTATTTTTTCTTTCTTGCAGGAATAAAAGTACTTGGCCACACAATAAAAGGGTTGGAGGGGCTAGCTATGGGAAGAAACAGTCCAACCTATTTCACCTTCTCTACATTAAAGCAGTTAATTGTGTTTGGAAATCAGAACTGGGAGCAGCGCAGTACTTCACACGGCTCTCTCTCTTTGGATTCTGACTCTGAACAGAATGTCCCGCCAGCTTCTCTGCATCATAGCCAAGATTCGAGTCTTTATAGTGGCGTTTGTAACTTTTATTTCTTTCTTTGGAAGGCAAATACTAAATTTATGGACTTTTTTTTTGGAAGTTGGTTTGCTGGTATATTTGGTAATCTTAGCATTACTATTAAGAGTCCCAGTAAAAAAAAAAAAAAAAAGAACAGAGAGCGAATGAAGCGTACCTACTACAGCTACAACAGAAGCTGGATAAGCTTGGTTAAACAATCGAATGCCAGTGTGAATGTTTCCATTGGTAACGGGAACAGTACCAGGCCAGTTGGCCTCGATTGTGCCCAAAAACTACACTCTCTGTTCCCTCACAAAAAAAAAAACCCAGTTCCCTCCAACACGATGCACATGAACTCTGCTGCTTTGGGTCCTGCCCTCAGCCAGAGCGTGCGATGCGTATTATTGCGAAGCCGAACCCAGCGCACACATGTCTTGCATTTGGACATTAAAGCCGGCGATTATGAGATTAAATCTGGAACTTGTGATATTTCGGCTAAAAACCCAGCTTCTCCCCGGCCTCGGTCACGCAGATGGACGTTAAAAAGTCTTCAGATGTTACTGCAGCGACTGCCCCACCAGCGCCGTACCCAAAAGGGCGAAAAGCTCAGCGCCTTTTCCCCTCGGCCCGGGTTCCAGAGGGACGCGGGCGGACAGCGCTGTCCTGCCCGTGACAGAGCCCAGGTATCCCAGAGCCTGTCCGCCTGCGTCAGCCTCTGTGCTACTGTCAGATCTGTTCATGATGCTCGCATGGGCCTTTTCTGAAGCTCAGCTGCAGCCAGGTTTTCTCTCCCCAAGAGGGAGTTGAGGGTGACGCGTAGACTGTCGAATTCTTCATTATTTTAATTTATTATTTTGTTAATTTGAGCATGTGGGTTGTATGGTACAGTGGCCCTTGCATGGTGAACAAAGGATAGCGAGATACCCGTGATTTTTAAAATGATGTGGCGAATGTTGTCACACTTGCAGTCAGAACCAGGGTGCTGGGGGCGGGGGCAGAAATGCACAGTGAGTAGAGAGTGGCGCTGTGGGGGCTGGGGAGCACTGTGCACCATTTCAGGTTACAGAGTGGAGCTGCTGTGTCCTATGGCCTCCCCGCTGGCTGGCCCGCAGGTGGCTTGTGTTCTCTCCAGCTGAACGTGAAGAGCGTGTGTATCGCACGAGTGTGTGTGCGTGTGTGTGTGTGTGCGCGCGTGCGTGCGTCCGTGTGTGCATGCACGTGTGCATCCGCGTGTGTGTGTGTGTGTGTGTGTGCATGCATGTGTGCATCCGTGTGTGTGTGTGTGTGTACGCGTCCGTGCGTGCGTGCGTGCGTGCGTGTGTGCATGTGTGCGTCCGTGTGTGTGTGTGTGTGTGTGTGTGTGTGTGCGCGTCCGTGTGTGTGTGTGCGTGTCTGAGAGTGCTAAGCCCCGTCCCCCTAAAGTCTTTTATTGAATGAGTAATGTCTCTGTGTGCCTCTGTAAGCCCTCCTCTGTGGTGAATGACAGTTGTGTGATGAACGGCCTGTGGGCCCACAGCCTGACAGGCCTCATAATGACCCGTGTGCCTGCCCTTAATACGGAGTGCACGCACACCCCATCACAGCGTCCCGGTTCTGGGTCTGGGGGGTAATGGGGGTGGGGTATGGGGGAACATCTGGGACCCGTACCTCTCCGGGTACACAGCCACGTTTCCCCCCCGGCTGCATTAACGTGATGATCCCCGGTGCTCCCCCCCCCCCACTACTCATCCTGTCTGAGGGAGCGCGGGAGCGCTGCCAGCTGGGCCCGGTCCAGCTCTCGCCCTGCACAGTGTCAACACCGCCTTCTCCAGGGCCGGCCCGCGCGGCCCGCGCAGATTCCCCCCAATCCAATCGAAAATAAACCGCCAGAAAATAACCGCCACTAACACTTTAAAAAAAAAAAAAATAATAATTTCCCTGCTCCAGTTGTTTTACTCTTCCTCTGTTTGAAAGCAGATTCAGGGAAGTACAGGAAAGACTACAAGTTCAGAGCTGTTTATTTTTTTTTACTTTTTTTTCCATTGTGAAGTCCGTTCTTCTGTGTTTAATTGTTAGGAGCAGCGCGTGTGTTTACAGTATCCACTGGGCCGTCTGAACAACTGCCACAGTTTCTGAGCGATTTTAAATCCGAAGCCTGGATGTGGCAGCTTTTTATCGCTCTTTTCTTTCTTCCCCCTCCAAAAGTGGCACGTGCTGCCCCTCGTATGTACATGTCCTGCTTTCCCGATGAGACAAGTGTCCCGTTGTGGCGGGCCGTGCGGCTGCGTGCCCTCTGGCCGTGCGCTGGTTAAAGCTGCTGTGTTTATGCTAAAGCAGAGGCCGTGCTCTCGCACGCGTGGCGAACGTCAGCCCGGGGAGCCGGCCGGCCGGTGCCCGGGGAGCCGGGTCCAGATGTCCAGGCTGACGGCCGTGTTCCCCCCAGCCCTGACGCACGCCATGTTTACCTTCGCCCCTCCCCAAAGTATCGCCTGAGGGCCGACCCCTCCATGGCTGAGGCTCTGGTGGCTGCTGTCAGGGGTTATTGGGCGAGAAGGCTGGGATTCGCTGCAGGAGCATTGTGAGGTCTCGGGTACTGATTGGGCGGTTAGGCCTGGCTCGCAGTTGGCTTTTCAATTGATCCCAAAGGTGTTGGATGGGGTTGAGGTCAGGGCTCTGTGCAGACCAGTCAAGATCTTCCACACCATTATCAATGAAACCGTTTCTATATGGACCTTGCTGTGTCAATCTGAAGCAAGAAAGGGCCGTCCCAAAACTGTTGAGGAAGCATAGAATAATCTAGAATATAATTGTAGATTGTAGCATTAGGATTTTCCTTCACTAGAACTAAGGGGCCTAGCCTCTTGTGTATAACATGGACCAGTCTCGCTGCCTCAGGTTAGATAAGGTCGCACAGCACCAAAGATCTGGCTACACACTGGCGGTTCATTATTACAAACCGCATTTCTTGCCCTTAATGCTTTTCCATCTGGAAATACCAGTGAAGAAAGTACACTTCCCCTCGGACCAAAACAGTATCCTCACCTGACCCTGCTCCTCCTCCTCCTCCTCCTTCAGGCATTCCCCTCCCCAGTCAGGCAGACAGTGGTAATAAGAGCCTGTGTCTCCTGCCCTCTCCCCTCCTCCTTCCTCCTGGCCTGCCCAGCAGCTGGGTGATAATAGCCCTCACCTGCATTGCAGAGGCAGGCCTTCACCTGGGTTAGAGGCATTCTGGGTAATTACAGCGTTTACCTGCATAGCCGAGGCAGGCAGTCACCTGGGTTAGAGGCATGCTGGGTTATTATAGCGCTTGTCTGCCCCACAGAGGCAGGCCGTCACCTGAGCTAGTTTACCGCTAACTTCTCCCCTGTAGCCGCGGGAGGCTCAGCCACTGTACCTGCAGCGGGACGAGGTGTCGCCCGGGCGCCCGACCCCCTGTTTTCGCACTCCCTGTGTCAAAAACAGGATGACCCTGCTTCCATCCTGTGCCAGAGCAGGCCAAACATTGGTCAGGTGCCATGGAGGGAGGGAGAGGGGGGGGGGGGAGAGGGGAGCAGGGGGGGAGGGCGGGGGGGGGGGGGGGGCTTGTTTTCAGGAAACCCGTTTCCCCAGCCTTTGAAGCCGGGGGCCCGTTTCCTGACCACACGGTACTAGAAAGACGAAAAAAGTTGAAAAATAACGCCGGGGGTGGGGGGGGGGGAGTGCACGCCTCCGACTCTGCCGAGGCTGTTCCACAGGGCCGGCGTCTCACCGCCTCGCTACCCTTTTTCTCACACTTGCCCAAAACAATCGCGCGCTATTTTAGACGGGCATTGTGGCCCGGCCGTGTTTGGAGGTGCGTGTTCGCCTTGCCATTGCTCCCCCGGGTCCCCTGAAGGAAACCTACACAGCTACGAATCATGTACTGAATCCTGTTTTCCAGTTCCTTCACACGTAGGAATTGTCCATATTTACCTTATTAGGCGTTTTTAGAAACGTGCAGCCATACGCACATCGCCCTTCCTCTGCTCGCCCAACATCGCACAAAGAGGCCTATCTCTGAAAAACACAGTTTATTTTAAGAGGGGAAGCCAGAGGCATTATACAAACATCAAACCATCATCTTGTCATCTTGACAGAACTGTTAATGAGACCACATGAAGGCATAAAACTCACAAAAAGCACTAAAATCATGAACTCTATTGAAGTATTTTTTCCCCTCAGGGGGAGGCAAAGCATTGTATTGTTTTATCTGAAGGGACTATTTAAAAGAGCACAGTTCACTTCAGTTGTGTATATTTTTTTAATAAAGTCATTTAGGCCCATTATTTAACCAATAAATCGAAATGATAAGGCTTGATGCCCGGTAATACCTGGCACATTTCACAAAAAGGAAGTGAAAGTGTTTAATCATTTACTGGAATTGTTACTTTAAAATTAAATAAATAAATAAATAAATAAAGAATAAGACTGTTGAAAGCCAGATGGGGGAATTTCCTTGTTCACAGCTCAGGTGGCTGGTTTTTGCAGTCGTGCATCAAAGGAATTTAGCAGGGCGTGGTCATGGAAACCTGTCACGCCTCGTGATCCTGAGTTTGCCGCCAGGGCAGGAGTAGCAATCACCTATACATGATTACCTGTGCATAATCACCAGTACATAATCACCTGTACATAATCACCAGTACATAATCACCAGTACATAATCACCTGTACATAATCACCAGTACATAATCACCAGTACATAATCACCTGTACATAATCACCAGTACATAATCACCTGTACATAATCACCAGTACATAATCACCTGTACATAATCACCTGTACATAATCACCTGTACATAATCACCAGTACATAATCACCAGTACATAATCACCTGTACATAATCACCAGTACATAATCACCTGTACATAATCACCAGTACATAATCACCAGTACATAATCACCTGTACATAATCACCAGTACATAATCACCAGTACATAATCACCTGTACATAATCACCAGTACATAATCACCAGTACATAATCACCAGTACATAATCACCAGTACATAATCACCAGTACATAATCACCAGTACATAATCACCAGTACATAATCACCTGTACATAATCACCAGTACATAATCACCAGTACATAATCACCTGTACATTAAGGAAGCCACACGACTGAGTAGTTATAAAACGTCTCTATAACTTCCTTCCTTCAGCTATTCCTCTGATACCTGGATATTGGCTAACTGAAACTGTAGTGTCATTTCTCTCACAGTACGTGTTTCTTCATAAATGGCCGCTGCTCGACTGAAGCATCCAGTCACAGAATGCTGCCGTTTTGGCGGTATTAGAGAGCGCGGGCCTGAATGCACGCTGGCAGTGTTAGAGAGCGCGGGCCTGAATGCACGCTGGCAGTGTTAGAGAGCGCGGGCCTGAATGCACGCTGGCAGTGTTAGAGAGCGCGGGCCTGAATGCACGCTGGCAGTGTTAGAGAGCGCGGGCCTGGATGCACGCTGGCAGTGTTAGAGAGCGCGGGCCTGAATGCACGCTGGCAGTGTTAGAGAGCGCGGGCCTGAATGCACGCTGGCAGTGTTAGAGAGCGCGGGCCTGAATGCACGCTGGCAGTGTTAGAGAGCGCGGGCCTGAATGCACGCTGGCAGTGTTAGAGAGCGCGGGCCTGAATGCACGCTGGCAGTGTTAGAGAGCGCGGGCCTGAATGCACGCTGGCAGTGTTAGAGAGCGCGGGCCTGAATGCACGCTGGCAGTGTTAGAGAGCGCGGGCCTGAATGCACGCTGGCAGTGTTAGAGAGCGCGGGCCTGAATGCACGCTGGCAGTGTTAGAGAGCGCGGGCCTGAATGCACGCTGGCAGTGTTAGAGAGCGCGGGCCTGAATGCACGCTGGCAGTGTTAGAGAGCGCGGGCCTGAATGCACGCTGGCAGTGTTAGAGAGCGCGGGCCTGAATGCACGCTGGCAGTGTTAGAGAGCGCGGGCCTGAATGCACGCTGGCAGTGTTAGAGAGCGCGGGCCTGAATGCACGCTGGCAGTGTTAGAGAGCGCGGGCCTGAATGCACGCTGGCAGTGTTAGAGAGCGCGGGCCTGAATGCACGCTGGCAGTGTTAGAGAGCGCGGGCCTGAATGCACGCTGGCAGTGTTAGAGAGCGCGGGCCTGAATGCACGCTGGCAGTGTTAGAGAGCGCGGGCCTGAATGCACGCTGGCAGTGTTAGAGAGCGCGGGCCTGAATGCACGCTGGCAGTGTTAGAGAGCGCGGGCCTGAATGCACGCTGGCAGTGTTAGAGAGCGCGGGCCTGAATGCACGCTGGCAGTGTTAGAGAGCGCGGGCCTGAATGCACGCTGGCAGTGTTAGAGAGCGCAGGCCTGAATGCACGCTGGCAGTGTTAGAGAGCGCAGGCCTGAATGCACGCTGGCAGTGTTAGAGAGCGCGGGCCTGGATGCACGCTGGCAGGTGTAACGTTTCTTCCCGGTTGCGTTTCGGCTCTGCTTCACGTGTTGGGAGGTTCATCACAGCAGGGCTATGCTCCTCTGTGTCTTTTGGGTCTCATCCAGCAAAAGAAGGAAACCAATAAATAAATAGCAACTGGGGGAGTAGTGTTTGGAGCGAGGGATTCAGGAGTGTAGACTCGGGGGTGTGAGTCACACACAGGGTGCTGATGTCCTGCACTGGAATAATGTTCATCCCCCCTGGCGGGTTTAGAAATCCAAATGCAAAAAATGCAGGCTACAGGACTGAGGAGTGAGGAGAAGGATGGCGGCCTTTTGAAGCCGTCCGGGACAAGCAGGATGTCAGCTGGGCAGATAAATAGCACGGTGTAATTACAGAGGTTATGACTGATCAAAATAAGCAGCATCCCCCGTTCTACCCCCCACCCCCCCCAGAAAGGGAAAAGATCCCACAGAAGACCGGCCAAAAACGCGTCTGTTCCTCCTCGGCGCTAATTAAATCCCCCTGTCCCGCGCGGTTTTGGGATCAGCGCACCTGTAGCCGGGTGTTCATTACACTGACCCGTGAGTGACGGCTTGGCCTACGGGAGCCTCTTGTTCATTGTTGATCCCCCCCCCCCCCCCCCAAACTTAATGAGCTCTCACTCATGAGTCAGACGGACTTCTGAAGGCCGGGTCCGCGCGCGCCAGCCTCGCCAGCCTCGCCGTGGCAACGTATCGGATGCGGGGGCCCGGCCCTGAAGTGCCCCTGCCAAGTCTGAGAGGCAGTACCCAGGCCGGAGATCGCCCTGCCCAGGGGACCCTGTGCCAGGCTGACTTACCCTGGGCGTGCCCGCAGGCCCTGGTGTTATATATCACACCAGCCCCGTTTCTTTTAATGTATGAATGACTCCCTGCAAGCCTGAGAGAGAGAGAGAGGGGCGGAGCCATGTTGCGAAGGTTGAATTACTGCAGGACTGTGGGCCTGTACACTTATTTAAAAAAAAAAGTTTTTTTTAAAAAGTTTTTCCAGCAGGTGAAAACTGCGGTGTTAACTGTGCCTACTAGCTTCCGTGCGTGGGTTTCCTGGCACCGTGACACATAAAATAAAAGATATTAAAAACCCGTTTCCTTTCAATAAATCTCAGCCGTAACGCTAACAGCGCTGGCTCTGACTGTTAAGAGGCTGCCATTGCACAAGGCTGTTCGACGTTTGCTCGCTAATGGCCATTTCTGGCGGGACAAAAGAGTTTTTATTTTGCAAACCACCTCCATTGTCCCTCCTTCTGGCGGACCCGGAGATTAACCGGATCGGAGGAAACGCGGTCAGAGAGGCGAGAGCGAGATCTGGCGCCCGCCCCTCCCGTTAATGGCAGTTAATTTGCAGTGATGTGCTCTGCCCCCGGCTCCGGTGGCATGCACCCCGGCACCTCCCCGGCTGCCCCGGCCCCTCCAGCCCCTCCCCGGCTGCCCCGGCCCCTCCAGCCCCTCCCCGGCTGCCCCTCCCCGGCCCGGCCGCGCTGGAGAGGCCTGTCAGGCCCCCGGCCAGAGAGTAATGTGCTAACGGGCCCCGCCGGCGTCGCTCTGATTAGGTCTGCGCGCGTGTCTGGAGAGCGGAGACAGGCGGTTTGATCACCACGCTCTGATGTGCCTTCTCCTCTTACTCTCTCTCTCTCTCGCTCTCTCTCTCTCTCCCTCCCTCCTTCTCCTCTCTCTCTGCCCCCTATCTCCACCTTTCTCTCTCTCCCTCCCTCCCTCCCTCCCTCTCCTCTCTCTCTCTCTCCCTCCCTCCCTCTCTGCCCCCTATCTCCACCTTTCTCTCTCTCCCTCCCTCCCTCCCTCCCTCTCCTCTCTCTCTCTCTCCCTCCCTCCCTCTCTGCCCCCTATCTCCACCTTTCTCTCATCACATACTGAGTTACTTCCTCCACCTCTCTCTTTCTCTCTCACTCCCCGTTTCTCCAAACATGTTCTCCACTACTTCCTCATCTGTTTCTCCCCCCGCCTCTCTCCCCCCCTCTTTCTCCCTCTCCCTCCCTCCCTCTCTCTCTGACGGGTAGAGTGTATTCCCTGCTTGGAGGAGTGCAGAGAGCCAGTGGTGCTCCCCCCAGCGGGTCAGAGAAAAGGTCAGGGGATCGGTTGCCCCATCAGTGCTGCTCTTTTAACATGGTGTTGCTCAGAAACATGTCCTCTGAATCTATCACACTGTCCCAAAGGCGGTGTGTGTTCTCATAGCTGGCAAGGAGAGAAGCAGTCCTGTCAGTCATTTCATTGTTTAGCACATCTCATCTGGATTTCTTTGAGTGCTTTAATGTTGGTAGTTTGCAGCGATTTGAGTGTAATATGTGGACCTGTCAAGCCTGGATTGTTCTCCAGCAGGGCTGGCCAGGTTGCCATGATGATAGATAATTATTTAAGCCTCCATGAAGCCCTGAAGCTCCAGGTGTTTGCACAGTGGAGTGAGCACTGCACCATGATCCCGGTGCCTTTGGCACAACCAAGCGGCATTCTTCAGTGTCTCATAGAAAATCTATTCAGGGGATTGGAAATTGAACCTCTCCACATACAGTACGTGCACACGCATACACTTTCCCAGGTAGAGAGGGACAGTAATGGCTGGTGAGGCGATATCATGTGAATAAAACGTGATAACATCAGGGTAAAATCTCTGCTCTGTTATGCCTCGTGTGCAGCCGAACCAGTCAGCACCCCCCCCCCCCCCCGATCGGTTCGATTAACAGGAAGCTATCAGGAAAGCCCCAGCGCCAGACAGCCACGGTGCCAGGTGACGCCACACAGGTGGAGGGGAAGCCAGGTTCGCTCTGGGCACTGCGGCTGCAGCCAAAAACAGCACACGCCTCTTCTCGTCTTACCAGCCCCCAGGCGAGCGTCCCGGCACAGAGATCCCCTGTCACAGCGCCTCTGCCAACAGCACCCCCCCCCCCCCACACCCGCCCCCCCCCACACAGTTCAGGGTGACCAGACACCGAGAGCGCGCTGTTCTGGAGAAACGCTAACGACCAGAGCAGGTCCCCGCCGTCCATCAGAGCCTGTCATTATCCCGCACGCCGCGCGATTCGGTTACCACACCCCCCGCTCGCTCCTGAAAAGCTCCCGCCGTCTCCCCCCCCACCCGTCTCGCCCCATAATTCAGCCCCAAAAAACCTGCCGCTCCACAGGCCTCCAATTATGCCAGAGCCACCACCCTGTTCTCAGGCCTCAGTGTGAGATGGCTGCCTGTGTGACCACACTCTCTCAGCGCCGAGAGGATCTGAGTACTGGAAGGGTTCTCCCCAGCCACAACCGGCACCGCGCATGCAATTTAATCTGTGCCCCCCAGAACATATCAGACATCTTACTGATGACTTTACTGACAGGGTTGGGCATGTGCCTGCTGTGCGTACTCTTAAAGGGCGAGAATGATTCACACGCATCATTCATTACTCCAGTGCCCAGTTTTGCTCCGTCACTCTGTGGGACTGTAGCATTAACCAAAAAAAAGTGTGTAGACGTCTTATCTATTTAACATTTATATTTTTATTTCTGTTTATATTTATTCATAAATCTTTAAAAATTGTTTTATTTAATATTTGTGGTCATTTTGTTTTTATTTTATCGATTTCTCATTTTCTTTTCTTCTTTGCGCGTGTGTTCTGTACGGGAGGCTGTGTGTGAGTGGTGGGCTGAGGCCGGGGCGAGCGAAGCGTGGGTAAACCCAATGACTCTCTCTCACATGACACGCTAATTACGCCTTAGCTCGCTGCGCTAATGCTATGCCTGAGACCAAGGGGGTGATATTTAAGGCTGTTGTTTCGCCAGGACTTGCTCATCTGATGCAATAAATCTCCACTCCCTCTCTCAGCTCATGCTCTTTTGCCCCCCTCTTTTATCCTCTCCTTCCCCTCCTATCTGGTTCACTCTTTCTCTTTCTCTTTTTCTGTTTTGTTTCTTGTTCTTGTTCCCACGCTGTTACACTCCAGCAGTTTGTTCTTACAGGGAACTGTGTGTAAGACAGGGGTTTCCTGGCAGTCTGTGTGTGAGCAGCATGTGCCTTGGTGAGACACAGGGCCTTGTGTACTTCCCATTTATCACAACACAGGCTCTAGAGCGCTCCCAGCCACTGACACACACAGGCTCTAGAGCGCTCCCAGCCACTGACACACACAGGCTCTAGAGCGCTCCCAGCCACTGACACACACAGGCTCTAGAGCGCTCCCAGCCACTGACACACACAGGCTCTAGAGCGCTCCCAGCCACTGACACACACAGGCTCTAGAGCGCTCCCAGCCACTGACACACACAGGCTCTAGAACACTCCCAGCCACTGACACACACAGGCTCTAGAGCGCTCCCAGTCACTGACACACACAGGCTCTAGAGCGCTCCCAGTCACTGACACACACAGGCTCTAGAGCGCTCCCAGCCACTGACACACACAGGCTCTAGAACGCTCCCAGTCACTGACACACACAGGCTCTAGAATGCTCCCAGTCACTGTCACACACAGGCTCTAGAGCGCACCCAGTCACTGACACACACAGGCTCTAGAGCGCTCCCAGTCACTGACACACACAGGCTCTAGAACGCTCCCAGTAACTGACACACACAGGCTCTAGAGCGCTCCCAGCCACTGACACACAGATGGTCTAGAGTGCTCCAAGAGAGAAATACAGAGAAAGAGAAACAGAGGAAAAGAGGAAAAATAAAGAGGAAGAGAACTTTAACTTTTCACTGTTTTGAAAAGAACTTCCTTGAAGAAGCCAGATTATGACTAAGACTAGCACAGCTGAAGAACTCAAATTCACAGCAAAAATACGACCTTTATACAAATACAACCTTGCAAGTAGTAATGGGTAGCGGGGGGGGGGGGATCATTTTCATTTATGCTGTTCAGGCATTAAAAACTGAACAACTACTACGCATATGTATATGCTAAGAAAAGCAATTGTTATTTTGTTGTAAAAACTCAATCACGTTTAAAGTATCCTCAGATATAGCATCACAAGGCTATTTTCTAATATTTTGTCCTTTCCTCTCAGAGTTATTTCCGTTTTTGCTGAAGGGAGTGTTAGAGGGACAGAGAGACAGAGGGAAAGACAGAGAGAGGGACAGATGGACGGAGGCGTGTGTTACTCCACAGAAAGCGGATTGGCGGTTGGCGGCGGCGGGGCTCTTGGTGAGCGGCGGGAACGAGGCGGCGTGTAGCGGCGGTTGCCGTGCCGTCGGGCTCATTTCCCCGGGACAGGAGGGCGAGCGCTGGGCTCCATGTTGAATGGAACCATTGTGTACTGTCCTCGGCCGCTGCGTTTATCGACTTTTCTTTGCCATTTTAATGAGCGTTCCGAGTGACTGGGGCCGTCTGCAGCCGTCTGCACACCCCGTTCCCTGCCCCATTCTGCACGGGCATTAACCCCCCCCCATACCCCCCACCCCCTCCCCATTAGAGCGGTCAAGGGGCATCAACGGCCGCCTCAGAGAGAGCACAGCTGTGTGGCTGTACCTGCGTGTCAGAGGACGGCATGTCCGCGCGGCATCGCCTCGCCTCCGTTTGGATCTCCGCTGCGCGGGTGTGAAACCCAAAGAGCAGCAGCTCCGTCGGGACGGCTGCTCCTCGTACTGTGATTTGCGTCCTGTGGTCTTGTACTTTTTGAGTCATGTGACCCACTACAGTCACTGCCCTTTTTAGGACATGGCCTGTAGGCACCCCCCAGCAAGCGCTCTCTTTACAAATCCCAGGTGTTTTTTGTTTTTTTTTCTCAGCCGTGTGACAACTCTGCATATGATGGGAAATGCAAAGAATAGTTTTTCCCACAGGGAAACCTGTCCAGCCGTGGGTAACTCCAAATACCAGCAGAGTCAATAGTCAATTGTTTATTGTAAATATGGATTCCTTTAAGCACGCACACATATGCACCCGCCCCCCAGAATTTCAAGGACATGATGATCACTTTCCTGTGTTTAAATTCTGTGGTGTAGAAACTTTAAATCTTAGCTGCGAAAATGGCTAAAGTCATTTCAAAGCGGGGGGTTACGTTGACATTCTGTGCTTTGCATTGTGGTTATAAGGCGTCCCACCAATCGTATGCTCAGTTAAAACCTGTGAATAAACACCTTAAAGTAAAACATAACCCTGATTGTTCAGAGCGATCAGTTTGGAATGAAAGCACGTTGCACAGCTGCTGACATTTTGTTAAAAAGATGCATTAATCAGGAATAATTAAGAGATGCTTCTGTATTCATAATTTGCATTTCCTAAACAAACATGTGTGCTGCATTGAATTGATCCTTAAATGAGCAGTTTGTATGATCAATACATTGACCTTTACATTCTGTTTCATGAAACATATTTAATGATGTTGTTTCATTTGTGGATGTGACTTGACAACATGAGATGAGAAGATGCACTCTGTCCATCAGGTCAATATCCAAAGATAGCCAAAAATTTAAAATGTGAACTTGTATAAAAGGACAAGGTGAGTGCACATTTATGTACTGGGTGATATATCGATCGTAGGCCTGTTTACATCATGGTGGCTGATAGTGACATTGTGTGTGAGTGTGTGTGTGTGTGTGTGTGTGTGTGTGCTGTGTGCGTGCGCGAGTGTGAGTGTCTGTGTGTGTGTGTGTGTGTGTGTGTGTGCTGTGTGTGTGCGTGTGCGAGTGAGTGAGTGTGCGACTGCACGTGTGAATCTATATGTGCGTGTACGTGTTAGGTTTTCACTTTCCCATAATTTCTGTGTGATTTAGCTTTTTAGGTATTATCTTGGCTTTGTGGGGTTTTTTTTTAGTGCTTTTCCACGAGCTCAGCCCCCCAATTATTCCTGTAACCACACTGTCTGGGGCAGGAAGGTTGTCTCCAGCACGCTTCTCATAGCTGGAGGGGGGATGGGGTGGGGGTGGGGGGGTCTACAGTACTCTTCCCTGGGCTGGATCTTTCCCACAGTGCAGTTGGGGTTTCAGCAGAGTCCACTCCCGTATCACCGCGTCTCTCCTGGTGGGGCTGTGTGCTGGCGCCACTAATTACCTGCTCAGAAACCCCAGTATTGTTTTACAGCCGCTGGATTGGCTCCCTGCGGCTGGGTGCACTGGGGCAGCTGACATCATCAGAGGCTGGGGCTTTTTTGCCGACCAGGTGACTTTGTGTGGGTGGGTCAGGGTTGTGTTCTACCTCCGCCCCCCCCCCCCTTCTCCACTCCCTCCCCCTGGTTTTCTCTTTCACCGCCTTCTCAGACACCCTGGAGATCCGTGACCCGTTCAGCAAAAGGCTGTGATGTGGCTTGTGCCACACAGGGAGGATGGAGGCAGCCGATCTCCATCTCTGTGACTTCCCATGCGAAGCTTTTGACAAGTAGGTTCTTTGAAATGTTTTCTCAAAATTGTGAGTCAGTGTTCTGGAACTCCGTTGCTTCCAGTTGCCAGTCGTGATTGTGACATCAGCATTAAAATGTTCATTTAATGTTCGCTCTGATCACATATTTGTGCCCTTACACCTTTCAGGGTTAATACTCTGTGTCTCAGTGTGCAGTCAACCCCATGGTAGAATCCTGACTGTGCCACTTCCGTCTGCATCCAGGGCAGTGCATGATGGGCCATAATGTCGCCCGGGGCGGGGGGTTGGGTGGGGTTTATTTGTCTGGGCCTTTGCTTTCTTGCTGTGCATGAAAGCCAGTTTTCTGGTCAGTGTTGTGCTTGCAGTATGCAGTACGCCTGCGCAGACTGCGCATGAAGTTCTTCCATCCAGCAGAGGAACTGCGCAGCTGCAGAGGAGCCCACATGCCTGTCTGCAGAGCTGGTGTCGAACCGGCAGACAAACATTTTTTTTTTTTTCTTAAATCCAGAAGAACAATTTTAAGAAGTGAACAAAAACAAAAAAAAGAAGGAAAAGCAGACGCAGCTCTTCCAGTGTCAGCTGTGTTACTCTGCAGCGATGGATCCAGCGAGCCGTCAGGTGTGCTTATGACACAGTTCAGTCTCCTCCTGAGGGAGCGAACAGGAGCAGCACCGTGTCGCTGCCGGCCAATCACAGCCCTCGCTCTGAGGAGCCAACCAGGGGAAGCCATGCTGAAAGGGAACAAAAGATCACCCCCAAGAGAAAGGACTAATTAAAAGTGGGCTTTTTTATGTGGGTAAAAAGAAAAAAAAAACCCTCCATTTAAAAGAAAAAAAAAAGAAGAAGAAAAGAATGAAAGAGTGAAGAAGAATGGTTTTATAATCCCGGGCCCTGAAAAGGCTGGGTCTGGGCCCCCGAGGCACCGGGTCAGGGTCTTTCCACGGCGCGGCCCAGAGAACACGCTAAGCCCAGCTGAGCGCGGCCAGGCCTGAGCCTCAGCCGCAGCCGGCCCGACCCCCGGGCTCCCCCAAAAAGTAGGTGTTCTTAATTGTCCCTGCGCGCCCCCCACACCCCCTCGAGCCCTGGCCCATGCTGGGCTCATGTGCTAGGATTATCATACGGTATTAAGGAGCGACCAATTTAATCCCAATATCGCTGAATAGCGCAGACGCTTTACGGGCCGAGGCATGGGCTGAAGAGTAATCCTATAAATCGCTTAAAAAAACAACGGTCCTGTGTAGTCTTCAACGCGACCCCCCGACTGGCAGCAATAAATAGATTCTTTCTCTAACATGCCTAATCCTGCTAAACAGCACAAAATCCTATTAGTCCATGAATTATAAATCCTGCTTCAGCACCTCGCCCGTCCTCTCCTGCGCCTCATTGTGCTGCTCACATCCACAGCAGTCAGCAGGCAACACCCAGAGCCTCGCTGGAGAATGCACGGCCCCAGATATGCCATCCCCTGTGTGTGTGTGTGTGACTGTGTGTGCGCGCGCGTCTGTGTGTGTGTGTGTGTGCGCGCGCGCGCGTCTGTGTGTGTGAGTGTGTGTGTGCGTGCGTGCGCGCGTGTGTGTGTGTGGGTGTGCGTGCGTGTGTGCGACTGTGCATGCATGCATGCATGCGTGTGTGTGCGCGCAGCAGTGTGAGTGTGTATATATCTATATTTGTATGTGTGCATAAAAGGGGTTGTTGTGAATTTGTGATTTGTGTGTGTGCGTGCATACATCAAAGTGAGCATTTCTGTACAGTATGAGCATGAGTGAGTGTTTGATCTGATGGATTGTCATACGAGTCTGGGATCTTTGTGTGTGTGCATGTGTATGTGCATATTTGCGCGTGTGTGTGCGTGCAGCAGTGTGTGTGTGTGTGTGTGTGTGTGTGTGAGTGTGTGTGCGTGCGTGTGTGTGTGTCTGCCTCTGTGTCTGTCTCAGCATTCCTGCACTGTCTGCCTCAGTCTTGCGTGTGCTGGCGGCTCTTTGATGTGTGTGGAACCTGATTAAATTGGTGTTTATGCTTCAGGAGAACCACTGATATTTCCTCTTCACCTCCTCACGAATGGAACTTGCCATTTTCATTTTTGTGCAGTTCACAAAAAAAAAAAAAAAAAAAACTACCTTGTTTCGTAACCTTTGATGATTGATGATTGTAATTTTCTCATTTACATTTGTCAGAGTGGTTGTTGACTCCGTCCGGCTTTGTGTCTGTATTTAAGGACTGGCACCCGTTTATTCAGAAGTTTGTGCATTGTAAGAAAGGGTGTGGTTCCTAGCAGTATTTAAATATTGGTGAGAACAGTTGTTTTCTGCTCAATTAAAATAATAGAAATGCTCGTGCATGACCCCGTTTGCAGACTTGTGTATTTTGCGTAATGGCTGTTTGTGGAAATTATGCCACGGGCCAGCCCAAAACCAAAGGAGATCATGCGCCAAACTGTGTTCAGTGAATCTGGATGCTTCCGCATTTATTTGAAATCCGAAACATTTCATAGAGGCACAGTACATTAATCTGTGATTGATCAGTACACTGATCTATTTTGTAGGGCCTGCTTTTAATTGTATTCAAAAGGTTTGAAGTTTCAGTCCTAAGTGGCACACTTGTGTGTGTGTGCGTGCGTGTGTCTGTCTGTGTGTATGATGAACATTAGGAATGTTTTTTCTGTTTGAGCAAAGGGCACAGGAGACATGTACCACAGATGTGCTGAGTTTCTTTTTTTTAAAATAGTGTTACTCATTGCTGTGGTAAAAAGAGCGTAATACAAGAAAAAAAGACATCCTTCCCTTTGTTGCTTGGTTATTAATGTCATGCTTTGATCTGCTTATTCAGTTTTTTTTCCAGTTTCATGTGCTGTTGCTGAAAATATTTCGGGATCAAGGCTATGTCCCAAGACACAAAAAAAAAAAAGAAAAAAAACAGAAGTGTATCAGGAGACAGCCGTGGCTTTAATTACAAACACACAGCGGCACAAGGAGGTCCCGGTCTGAGGGGCAGCAGAAGCTGCAGTGACTCTGTGCTGCCTTTCACTCTGACCGCTAGCCGTTAGCATAATGAGACATACATGCTCCTCTCTCTCTGCCTCTCACTCTCCTAGGCCTGCCTGCGTGAGCCTAACCCTAACCCTAACCCTAACCCTTCTCTCTGCCCACTAGCCATTAGCATAATGAAACGTGTGTGTGTGTGTGTGTGTGTGTGTGTGTGTGTGTGTGTGTTTGGTCATTTCCTGCTGAATCCTGAATCTTTGTGTCCTGCAAAAACCAAAAAAAATATGTCTCTCAACAAGTGTTTCAATCTTGCAGTGATACTTAAAATCTGATTATTTTTTTCTCTTAGCTTGTTTTAAGGTACTTTTTGACTTGACAAGTGAAATTATCGCACCCCTTTAACAAATCTTGAAATTAGTAAAACTCTCACCTCACTGGCAAGTGTTGTTTAGCAAAAAAGGTAATATAAATAAGATTTCATGTCTAAATATAAGACTAAAACACTTGCCTTGTTTTTTGGTTTTTGATTACTACCCCCCTCCCCCCTATGCCCAGCTCTTTTCCATCCCAGCAGACAGAGAATATTATGGAGGAGAACAGCACAAATTGAACAGTTGGGGGGCAGAGGTTGTGTTTGTCTCCTCCCGCTGTGTTTAGATAGTGTGCCAGTGAAAGAATCTGTCGCTTAGGTAATAATGAGTGTGCCTTTTCTTTTTCAGACCGCATCGGGGAAGTAAAATTACTGCTCGTCTATTTTTCTGTCACTTTTTCCGTCTCAAAAAAAACAAAAAAAAAGAAACTCAGCTGAACCGGCGGTGCCAGGACGCGGCTGTTTTCGGGTCTTTGTTCCGGCCTTAGTGATGGTCCAGCGTGCCAGTGCTCAGAGGACCCAGCGCGCCCGTCAGCGCCAGCCAATCGGGCACGGCGGAGGGGAGAGTTGCCATTGACGACGCGTAACTTTTTCGAATCCAGATTAAAGCACTTCCTTTTAAAAAAAATAAAAATAAATGCAACCAGGCAAAACAAAAAAAAGAAAAAACAGAAGTACCAGAAGAAGAAAAACAAAACAAAAAAAAGGCAAAGTTTTTTTTTTCCTTTCTTTTCCACAGAAGACCCTGTGGAGGAATTTGTCTGCCATTTCAAAAAAATAAAAAAGGCCAGGGGGGGGGACTCTAATCCCCAACAAACTGTACACAATGTCCAGGCTGACCTGGGGAAGAATGGCGGCAGTGTGGACGGCGGGCCGATCATAAGCCCCCTCGCATTCACACGAGACAAACAGTGTTTCCTTTCAGCCCCCCAATCATATGGCGCGGGACAAAAACAGTAATAAAGTCCCCGCGAGATTAAAGCTCTGCTGCCTCGAGAGGGAGAGCCCGCTCCCCAATTCAGCACGCAGGGCCGCGTCTGCCGAGTGCGCCGTGGGGGGGGAGAGCGCGCGCGCACAAAATAAAACCGCCAACAAAAGGGCGCTGTCGAAAACCCGAAATCAGGGCTCCGGACGGAGCGAGCCGCACCGGCCCGCCGCTGCCAGGTTTTGGGGAAAGGCGCATGTTTCCGAGGGCCGCCTTTTGTAAAACCCTGCATCTGTGGGGACTCTGGGAGCTGGGAGTCACGGGAGCCTGTTTTGACTTCTCTCTCTCTCCCTCTCTCCCTCTCTCCCTCTCTCTCTCCCTCTCCCTCTCTCTCTCATGCTGTATCCATCCCAAAAGAACGTACCGAAATACGCGTGAAACGCGTCGCAGCCGCCGGTTCCCTCCCGACACTCAGAGTTTTGTTGTTGTTGCATTCCTGTGTTTTATTCTGAGAATTGTGGTAGATATCGGAGAGGAGCCGTACCGTACGAACAGGTTCTTCGTGGCTGTTCTGATCGTCTGCATTGCTCGCTTACGCACATTTCCGCATGCTCTCTGGAAACAGGAAAGACTCGCCTGAAAAGCCTCTTTTATCGAGATTCTTTATGGTCGTTGAACCCTCGTCGGCGAAATCTTTTTTTTTTTTTTTTTTTCTTTGTTGTTGTCCTGGCTTCTAATTAAATGAGCAGAATGACTTCTTGACTTGGCAGCACTGGGGGGGGGGGGGGGTTGGCCATTCTCTAAGACCATCTTAGCACTGAAGTTAGAACTGCTCCGACTGCTTGCGCTGTACAAAAGAGCGGGTTAAGAGAGGAACGCTGACATTTCCACGGAACTTCCACAAAGGCCTCGTACGCGCGCATAAGGATGGGTACATCTGGCTCTGTGATGCGTCACTAGACTAGATACTGTGATGTGTTCTCACTTCCCCAACATAACAAAGGACTTAGTTTTGTTGTTGTTGTCGTCGTCTTAGAGTTGTGTGTCCGTGGACCTTACCTAATCCCGCTAGTGTTTTGCAACGTGTCTTGTTCTGTTTCCTCAAGTATGTGTTTGTGGATTCTTTGTGAGCCGTCTGAGGGAGCTTGTGACATCATGTGGTACACCGTACACCGTGTTGCAGTCTGGAGAAATCTCTAAACGCGATCTAGGGCTGAAGGATGGCTGTGTCCTCAGATCACACGTATTCAGACATTCGTGCTTTGCAGAGGCCAGAAAACCGACTGTAGCTTTTTAAAGATAATATTTAATAGAACCGTTTCTCTGGACAATGAGCGAAGTCAGAGCTAAGCTACAGAGACCCTCCTTCCTGTCCTGATATTAAGACCAGATCTGGAAGGATTTGTACCAAAACAACATAAAAATAAGGGATTAAACATGAGAAGTCAGAGGAGGACAATGAACTAATACAAAAACTGATTCATTCAGTACAAATGAAAAGGTCAGGTTTTGGCCATAGTGCTTTGCTTGAAAAGTTATGTTTTCAACATGGAAGGCAGTAAAACTATTTTGCGTTGTCCTCCTCTGACCTCTCACTGCAGAATGAAACGGGGAAAGAGTTTCAGGCGTGTGGTGGGAGTTTATCCAGTCAAAAAAAAAGCAAGCGACCACACTGAATTAAAAAAAATGGACATTGACAAAAAGAAGAAAAAAAAAACCCCGTTTTCAGTTATGAGTAAGAGGGTGAGGGTTCCGTGCAGACTCAGAGCACAACTTAATTTTTATTTTCGAGTTTCTGAATTTTAAGCAACTGCCCAGGGTGGGGGTGTCACGGAACTGCCTGCCACTGCAACTGCTCCTGTACCCACTACTTCCTGTACACCCCCCCCTCCCCCCAAAAACTAATGCCACAGGCCAACACACACAATCGCTGTCCTCTTCCAGCCCCTAACCCCCCTCCCCCCATGACTAATCTCAATTTCCCCTCTCCACTGCAGGCAATCAGGGTGTAATTACAAAGTAATTGCATATTAGTAGACAAATGCATAAATTAATTTTTATTTTGTGTGCCTGGAAGCATTTGTTTTATTGTCAGCATCAGGGCCGTGGCTGCCTGAATTAAGAGTGCGGCTGACTGGAAGTGAGCCTCACGTTGGGCCAGTGAATTTAAAAAAAAAAAAAAAAAAAATGCTGACATCTTTCCAACGCAAACTGCCGGACCAAACATACTGTACTCATGACTTCAGGTACTGAAACTACTGCCCAGAACACAGCTTAGTGCCCTCTAACTGCACAGGCGTATCTTTTATTAAATAGAGGAGGGCATGTCCTACACAGCAACAGCCAATTACAGTAGTAGGAAAAATGTGTTCTGCATAACTGAAGGGTGGCATTTGAACTGAGGAGCACTCTCTTAACTGTTTTGTCCACAGTCAGTTTCTGCAGCAGCTACTGTTCATGCCCACAGTTTGTAGTGTGTTGACACAGTGAGATGAGGTTTTTTTTTTCTTTCTTTTTTTAATTTTCTGATTGGCAGTCAGACTCCACGGTGTTCCGTTTCTTAGGGAAGTGCACTTTTCAGAAGAATTAAAGCAGAAAGAAAGGGGTATGAGTGTTTCTGGAAGGACTTATGAAAGAATAGAGAAGTGGTGCTATTCCAGGAAGACCACAGCAGTAGGGTGAATTCTGCGGAATCCCTTGGGGGATCTCAGGTTTTGAGCGAAACATCGCTGAACACGGAAGCCAAAACTGAATCTGCGGTTTGTTTAAAGGGGATAGTTCATTCTGAGCAGTTTTCAGTATGATTCTTATTGGCCTAGCCAGTTTTATTTGTGTGCGATTCAGGTTATTGCCTGGTGTGTGGGCATTAGGGGGTTTCCAGAGGCTGTATGTGTGAACAGCATTTTTTCACAATTTCATATCATCATCATAACCCATCACTTATATTCTGCCACTGACTTCTCCCTTGACATCAGCAGTGTCAGACCGCAAGCACCATAGAGTGTATTTTGAGCCGAATATGAGAGTAAAATTAATTTATGAACAATACTTGGGCAGTTTCACAGGAGTGAAACCTACCTGTAAGATTACAAGCTGTGCCTTTTACCCCTCGAGTCCACATGTGTTAGTTAAATTTTTTTCCATTACAAATGGATGCACTTTTGCATTCTCCACAGTGGAAGCATGAACAGAACTGTGCCTCTAACTGAAGTTGCATCGTTCCTCGGATGGAATGCTCCCAGCCGCAGGGTGAGTGACCGAGATCGCCGGGGAAACGGAGGCCTGTGTGGGTGATTTGGGGGGATTTCCTCTCATCATCTCTGCCTCCTGTCTGCCCCTCCCTCTCCAGGTCGGGTTGAGCGCTGGTCAGCAGCGAAAGTCATCCGAAGAACGCAGCGCTTTGTGGCAACAGCGGAAATTTCAGGTAAGGGGGGTGTATGGGGTGGTGGGGGGGGGGGGGGGTTGATTAAAAGGTCCGGGTAATCTCGGGGGTGGAAGCAGCCTGGAGGCAGCCAGTGCATCTATAGCGTCTGCATGTCTGATTATTCTCATCTGTGTCAGCACGACCGGCATGGCTCGTCTGCGTTTGCCTTTTTGACCCCCCAGAAAATAAAAAATTTCACCAGTCAAGACCCATTTTCCATGTTTCTCTGCTTAAAGCTACATGAGAAAGACAGTGTACATGTGTATGGTGGTGACCCCTTGCAAAGTCCCCCCCCCCCCATAAAAAAAGTGAAAAATTCCTGCTCATTCAGACCTGCTTGTAGAGGACATCTGTTCAACTGATGATATGTGCTGTGTTATAGTTTCCAACCTTTCAATTTTCGTTACAAATCAGACTACTCAGAAACCGGGAATGTTTCTGCCCGGATAGAGAAAGAAAATTAAGTAGCGGTGATTTATAGTTCAGTTTAAGCTGATACATAAATTCTGCAGATGTGCGATGTGTCCTTTTCACCCGCTCTTGGTTGTTTCTCTATTGTTTATACACTATGTATTAAAATCCACGACACTTGGAAAGGCATGCGTATGAACTCTGTATGAAATTAAGTGATCCCTGTCCAGAACAGCACTCTGGGGTTTAAAGGATGATATCAGATGCCTTCAGGGTTTGGTTTATGGCCTGTGTAGCGTGCTTGCTGTGATTGCAGTCTCTCCGATCAGTGACATAAGCACGTGATCACATATTTCACGTTCTCGAAACAGATAAAACTCAATGTGATGTAAGCATTTGGCACAGCTGACGTAGGGCATTTGTAAGATCTTCATCGGCCTTTTGGGACTTAATGTGGACCTCTCATATCGTGTGTGTGTGTGTGTGTGTGTGTGTGTGTGTGTGTGTGTGTGTGTGTGTGTGTGTGTGTGTGTGTGTGTGTGTGTGTGTGTGTGTGTGTGTGTGTGTGTGTGTGTGTGTGTGTGTGTGTGTGTACAGTGGAGGAAAAAGTGAGAGTGATGTATTTAAATGTCTCCCGTGACCTTGAGTGAGGCAGGGTGGAAACCGGTCCCCTCTCTCGCATGAACCACATGTTCCAAGATGACAGCACTAACTTAGTCATGGAAGAAGCACATGACCAAACCATCAAAAATAAACATTATGATATTAGCTAAGAGAGGGGTGTCTCACTCCGGTCCTGGAGGGCCACTGTGTCAGCTGGTTTTCAGTGTGTTTCAACACAAGTGATTAATTTAAGGCTCTGATTGGGTAAAGAGTCCACACGCCTTGTTCTCAAGACCTTAGTTGGCTTATGATTTGAAAGGCAACCACAAATACCTGTGGGCACCGCGGCTCCCAAGAACTGGAGTTTGACGCCCCTGAGCTGAGGGTTTTTCATTGGCTTACTGCTATGAACTACTAGGCCAATCATAGCAGCCTCCAGACAGCCGTTCCACACTGTCACACCTGTAGGGTTGAAGCTCCATGACCCACAGAATTTCACCCACCTGTAGGTACGCCAGAGAGTGTTGATAAGGGCCCGTTGTTCAGGTGCATCCACAAGGGACTAAACTGAAAGAGGCCCTGTAATGCCTTTAGAACGGGAGGTCAAAACAACGTGGGCTCTCACAATTGACGAGATTAGAACCCCCCCCCCCCCCCCCCCGCCCCCCTGGTAATTTCTTGAAGGCATGACCCTCATAGTGCCTGTCTGCTCTGTCTCTGCAGAGAAACGTGTGCATAAAGAGGACTGCCCTGTTGGAGCCAGACTGATCCAGCCGGAGGATAAGGTAGGAGAGGGATTCTCAATAAGGTATGCGGTGCGCTCCTGGGTTTTTTTTGTTTAGTCGGGATCCACTGGAGATTGGGTAGCGCTGCGATGCTATCTGATGTACAGTATGTGTTACTGTTAAGTACGACCAGTTGGCAGGCCGGGCAAACAAATTCCTGTTTGGTGCTTGATAAGATAATGTTTGAGTGCTGAATGCGGGTCTTCTCTCATGTTTTTAGCTTTTCCCTTGTTTGGTTGTTGCTTAGCTGTTCTCTCCAGGTGAGCCCGTGTGCAGGGCTTCTTTCAAAGTCAAAACATTCCCTTTATCTATGGAGGCTTTCAAACCACGGCCAATGAAGAGAATAGAGAGAAGTCACGCTTCACATTTCACACATTGGCATTTGAATGTGGAACCACAAAATATGTAGCCCAGTGCCTGCGTGAGAGTGTGGAAAATCTGTGCAGATGCTCTAAATGAGTGGTCAGGATCCAAGGGCCGAATGAAAGGCCGAAGGATTTTGGAACCAAAGGTCTCTTCGCGGCGACTAAGATGAGGGCTGACTTTGTAGAGGCGAAGGGGCTCTTTGATGTGTCCTTTGATGTGCCTCCGACAGATTAGCAAAACCTGACAGACTAAACAGGCCCGTGGAGACCAGCTGTGTTGTGTGGGGGTTGCTAGGTGTGTCCCACGGATTCCCATGTGTCACTTTTGGGAAGCGTTGGTACCCCGCCCTGTGGGGGCCAGCCGAAAACCCTGCGGTGCTCCCCGTGTTTACAGTGCCAGGGTCCCACGGGCATTTTGGGCGGAGCACCGTGTGTATCTATGCCTGCCAGCATTTGGCTCGTCCTTTTTCCAGATTTCCCACAGAGGGAACTCTCACGAGGGCGGTGGGGCGGGGGCGGGGAGGGGAGGGGGAGGGTGAAGGGGGAGGCAATGGGGGCAAGTGGACACGCACAGGGGTAATTAATGTGGCCTCTCTGTCACACACAGGAAGCTGGATCCTGAAGCCTCTGGCTCCTGCGCTGCTCTACTGGTTCGATTGGGGTGGGTGGCGGGGTGGTGTGGGGGTGTGGGGGGTTTGGGGTGCAGAAAACCAATTAGCCGAAAACCGCAGGAGAGTTCACGCTCACCCCCAGCTGCAGCTTGCCGTTCTTTCTCATTAATTGGGAAAGGCCACAAATTGGCACACGTGTCAGGAAACCAACATGTAGGGTTTGTGCCGAAAAATGAAAGCCCCCGTTTTTATTCCGCAGAAACAAAAGCCTGCACACAGTGGCCCTCGGTGTGTGTGACGCGCCCTGACTGATGCGCTCACATAGAAGGGCATCGCAGCCCATTAAAGACGCAGTGCATTGCGCGCATGGAAATAACACGATGCACAAATTCAAGATTGCACGAAAGCCATCAATCATCTGATACCATGACACACACAAAAAGCCCGTTCTTGAACAACATCAATGTTTGCAAACTATTATTGCCTCCTTAAAACAGGGCCAAAAAAAGTTACCATTTGTACTGCACAGTCCTTCATAAACCCCATACACTCCCAAGGAAGTTTTTCATTTTGTATTAGTATAATTTGGATAATATAACGGATTTACTTCAGCGCTGCATCGTAATGCAGCGATTGGCATAGGTGGTGTGTAAAAGGCCATGACACCAGGAAATGCGCGCTCCTGAACTCTGCCTGAAATGTGCGGCGATCCCTGACCATAACAGCACTCTGGGGTTTGAGAGGATGATATCAGATGCCCTCGGAGTTTACTTTATGGCCCATTTAGTGTGCTTTGCTGCGATCGCAATCTCCTGATTGGTAACACAAGCACGCATTTTAAAAACAGTGCACAAGCTCACAGCTTTCCGCTGCCTGCTGCAGAGGGTGAACAGGTCCTGCCGGTTTTTTTTTTTTAAGAAATAGAGAAATGCAAAGCAGCCTTGTATCTGTAAAGGATAAAACATTATTTGGAACCTATTTTTGTTGTTACTCGTGACATGTTTCTTGCATGGGAACAAAAACAAAACAAAAAAATGAACGCGAGCGAGGAAAGCGTACTCCGGCGATAACAATGGCCCGTCCAGACAGCGCGGTGGCTGGACCGAGCGTTTCCTTCCTGCGTGCCGGTGCTCGTGCCGCGACCTTTAGCGGAATTGGAGTCTGGGCTGCGGCTCCCCCGGCGTTCCCGTGGGCACGCCGTGTTCCGTGCGGGGTCACGTGCAGGCCTGGCGTCCGGCCAGGTCGCCTGGCGACGCGCAGCCTCGTTCTGCTCTGCTCTGCGCTCCTTGCGCTCGGTCTGCGGGCCGCTCGCGCGCCCGTCGGCATGGCGGCGCCGTCGCCCCCGCCTTGTCCACGCCGCAGGCGTACGAGGCCCCCGCTTTTTTTGTTTTCTGTCCCTCCTTTCTGAAAAAACGGCTTTGCTGATCCCGTCTGCACCCCGTTTCCCAGCAGCACTCTCCCAGCTTCGGAACGCTCACCTTACCTCACAGCACGCGCAGGTGCGCAGGTGCGCTGTTCCCCATTCAGGAACAGTGACACGTTCGGGAACATTCAGACTGAAAGGCTGGTTTGGAATCTCCTCGCCAGCATGAGTCCCACACAGTGGCCCTTAAGCCTTGTTTTTGCAACATGCTGAATGAGGGGTAAATGTAGTAACCGTCATCACCATTATCTTCATCATCACCATCGTAATTGACATGGCCAGTTTTAGTCTTTTCCAGGTTAGCGTTTGCCCATTCCAGTAACAGGATGGGGTGAGCATATAGGGGGGCATAGTGACTTACAGTAAGCACTGTGACAAGCTGCACGTACAACCGGTCTTTCTTTTTCCTTCTTTTTCTGTGGGAAGGAAAGGGGGGAAGAAGTGACAGCGCGGAATGCAACTGGAAGAGTTATGGAGCTGGGTTACGGCTCAGGAAATTGTTCTGTCAGACAGCGCCGGTCAATATGAAGGAATTACAGCCTCGCATGTTCAAGTACTGAAGAGCAGCTATTAGTGAGCGTTTAAATTAGGGAGAGATCTGAACCTGTACGTCTATATGGCCTGTTCACATGCGAGGAAATGTCTGTGTGTAATTTTGAAGACCTGTTGTAAAAGGTGATGTGTCTGATGACTTATGGGAGAGCAAAAAGACTTGGGTGCTTGACTTATGGAGGCAAAAGGAGGTAGCAAGCAACTCCATTTCTGGGCCAAAATTGCTTGCTTATCCCTTCGTTAGGATTCGGTACATTGACATGGCGACTGCATCCTTACCCCTTAGTTCATGCTGTGAATGTTTATGCTTAGCAGGATGAAAATCAACTCGCTATTAAATTAATAGGTCATACTGCCGGATCTCTGGAGATAAAGGAAGTTATTTGGGGTATTCAGAACTACGTTTCAGAGCCAGAAAATAAAGGCAGTTTTGCTTTGTTTCCCACAAAGTTCTTCATCATGTCTTGGTGAACGTAGCTGTGTGGCATTACGTAGCTGAGTGGCATTACGTAGCTGTGAGTTGTGGAAGAGAGAGAAATGCAGCTTCACTGGCGCTGGACGTTACGGGAAGTGGTCTGCTAGTCGTTTAGATCTGCGTGGCCAGAAAGTGTCTCTGCCGCTGCCTCTGGCCCGTGTTTAGACTGATGTCCCGGTGCCCGGGCTGCAGCTCGGACGCCGTAAACAGACAGCCGCCGCGGTTCCTTCCGCACTGAGTTTTCCGCGGGGCACGTTCTCATCGCGCGCTCGCTATCGGACGGGAACGGGACCCGGTATCTCCACATCAGGAGGAGGACAGAGGAGGAGAGTGAGTGACGGAAAACATTTCTCAGGCCTCTAAAGTCTGTGAACTCTGTCCCAGGGGAAAATTGTCTTGGCTTCTGGCTGAGTGTTGCAGCTTGTGCTATACAGTACGTTCGCCCACTGGCAAACATTGACGAACAGGATGGCTTTCAAAGAGGGTCCCCCAGAGCTAAAGCTTTTAAAAAAAGAAAAAAAGAGACAATTTAAGGAGGAAAAGCCTCACTCTCAGAGAAGAGCCCAGACTCCTTTAATTAACGCTCTTTACAGACGCCGGCTACTTCCCTCGGTCGGGCCGTGACAGAGATAAGACTGGGAGAACGCGGCTTCCTCACCACAGTCACTCGCCGTTGCTCCTAATTAAGGAGGCTGCTTCCTCTGGCTGTTTGCGCTGCTGTGAGTCTTGCAATGTTGGCAGTGATTTCCCATCCCCCCCACCCCCAACCCCCCACCCCCCGTCCCAGTACCTGAAAACAATTAAGCTTATTGTCTTCTGCTTCAAATTCATGAACTTTGTACATGAAGGCACAATTTGCCACAATTTTCTCTTTTTTCAGTTTGGAGGCTTAGCGTGGATTTCCTTCACTTAGGTTCTCTTCCATTGTATGTTGCTTTCGATTTGACTATTGGGTGGCAGTTTAGTATAATGGTTAGGGAACTGGACTTGTATGGTAGGATGCTGCTGTTGTACCCTTGAGCAAGTTTCTTAACCTGCATTGCTGCAGGTTGTATAAAAAATCTAAAGTTGTGTAAGTTGCTCTGCATAATAGCCGCTGCTAAATGGCTATGATGTGATGTGTAATGACTAAATTATTTTAATGTGGATTTTTAGTGTAAATAAATGGGGCAGTGATTGAGGGCTTCTGCTTGGTATATGCCAGTTTTTACGTGATTAAAAAGTTTCCTGCGGGCTTTGCCGTCTCCTTTGGACACAGCTGAGCGGTAGCAGGGGCCTGCAGTTTATTCTGGAATCCTGGAATCCCCTCCCCTCCCCGAACTGTGCGTTCTTCCCCTGGCCAAAGTCATGTCGGGGTACTGGCGTGACAGAGACACGGCTTTTTAAAACCGCATTTTGATATATATGCGCTTGGCTGCAGCCCGCGGAGCCAGGATGACCGGAGTGGACTAAACAAAGAAGGGAAACTTGGCAAGGAACGTCGAGCGGGGGGCGGGGGGGGGGGCTCCGTATATAAGATATATGTCCTTGGCTGGCCGTGCATTCACAGAGCACACGTGTGTAAGCTGTAATGTGTGCATGCGGTGTCCCGTCTCATTAGTGAACCTTTTGCAGGACGGAACGGGGAGCAGTCTGAGCACAGCCCGGTAGTGACTGCATGTCCCGTCCTGCCTCATTAGTCAAAGCTTCTGCAGGCCGCACAGACAGTCCAGTCAGAGGCCCTGGGCTCCTCGCAGGGGGAGATTGATGGGCGCAGAACTAAAGAGCCCAGGGCTCGCAAGCCCCCTTCAAAGGGCCCTAAATCTAATTTACACCCAGAGCCACATCCAGCAAAGGTTACAGGAGTGCTATCATTACAGGAACACTACAAAGTAGAACAAAAAAAAAGAGGGAAAAAAATCCTGTGCCTGAACATTAAACGGGATAGCTGAAATATGCTTGTCCAGTTTTCATTGTTAATTTTTATTACTGTAACACTGTTGACTCGTACAGACAGAGAAGTGTAATTATTGAAAGAAGTGAATTCACCAAAATTATTGCCAACCAGAGACTTGTTTTCTGCCTCCTGCTTTTGAAAGTGTGGAATATTTCTCCACCATAAGGTTACTTTCTCCTCTGTAACCCAAACCTCTGTTCATCACCATTAATTGCAGTGATTGATCTTCATCGAGTGGTGCCAGATTGGGCGGATACCACCCAATCGGGCTACTTTTTAATGTTATTGTGCAGGGGAAAAATGGCTTTGGGCGGGTTCTCCGTTTTCAAATCTGGCAACACTGTCCTCAGATTGAATGGAGCTGAGATGGGGTGTGTCTGGTCGGTATTGTCGGTCGTCTGATGGCCTTGTGCGTGCTTCATATTGATATGGTCAGTGTGAATCTGGCCCAGCCAGCCCTATCCTTTTACACTTTTACACAGATCTACTGCACAAGACACTCTCTCCCCACATCACACCAGTGGTTCTCCATCTCCCTGCACCCGCAGCCCACTGAAAAAAGCGAAGGTATCAGGCGTTAGTGAAATCTGAAAGTGAGAGCCCATAATTCTTCCTTTCACAGAGCCACAATGGAGGAAGCGCATCCTCTATTTACCCTTCTTTGTGTTCCTTTTTTCTCTCTATGTTGTTAAGCTTATGGTTTTACTGCAGTTATCATTATCGTTTACTTAACAGAGTATATTGTTTGTTTTTATAAAATACAACAGCCAAACATAATGAATAAGATTAGGCGTGTGTGTGCGTGCGTGCGTGCGTGCGTGCGTGCGTGCGTGCGTGCGTGCGTGTGTGTATGGGCATGTGTGTGCGTGCGTGCGTAGTCCCCCTCTCCTAATTGCTGTAGCCCTTTCAAAAGTCTGTTTTGACTTTGAGTGCCCTGCTGTTTCTCTGGAGGGTTGACTGCTGAACGTGAGATCAATGACTGAGACCAATCTGCACATGAAGGTCATTAGGCCTACACCTGTGCCCCACGTGTGTGTGTGTGTGTGTGTGTGTGTGTGTGTGTGTGTGTGCGTGCGTGCGTGCGTGCGTGCGTGCGTGCGTGTGTGTATGGGCATGTGTGTGCGTGCGTGCGTAGTCCCCCTCTCCTAATTGCTGTAGCCCTTTCAAAAGTCTGTTTTGACTTTGAGTGCCCTGCTGTTTCTCTGGAGGGTTGACTGCTGAACGTGAGATCAATGACTGAGACCAATCTGCACATGAAGGTCATTAGGCCTACACCTGTGCCCCACGTGTGTGTGTGTGTGTGTGTGTGTGTGTGTGTGTGTGTGTGTGTGTGTGTGTGTGTGTGTGTGTGTGTGTGTGTGTGTGTGTGTGTGTGTGTGTGTGTGTGTGTGTGTGTGTGTGTGTGTGTGTGTGTTGGGGGAGGGGAATGGGCAGCTGGGCTTGGACATGCCACGCAGAACAGCTGGAAAGCAGTCTAAGTGAAGGGGGTCTGCTGTATTTGAGAAACACTGCCATCTCAAGGCCGCTCGGTCTGAGGCCACACCCACCTGTCAATCAGGTGTCCTGCCATGCATTGCAGTGCGGGGGAGAGGGAGGCGGAGGCGCAGGGCATCGGTAAATCACGCTGGCGCAGTCAGAGACCAGGAGGCCTCTCTGTCTTATAAAAGGCTTTTGCTCTTAGCGGCTGACGAGCCAGCCGCGGTCAGCGAACAATGGGGCCTTCACATTCCCGGAGGTTTGCTTGTTTGCCCCAGGTTTATTTGGGGCTGAATCTGAGCGAAAGGATAGCACACCACCTACCCCCACAATGCTCTGTCAGGGACTCAATCAGCACCTCGGAACTGGGGCGGGTCTTAGTGGCTATCTGCTGCCTCAGCTGGAAACTCCCCACACCCCCCATCACCTCCCACAGGCCTGCCAGCTGACTCACTGAGAAAAAGGGCCTCTAAATCAATTCCATGACTGCGCTAGTTTAAGTGATGATGAAGGGGGAGTGAAGGGTCAGGGGGGAGGGGGCCGTTGAAGGTTGCACTCGGACAGCAAAAACAGCTGAGGCTGCAGTCCCGGTCTTGTGGTGGGGTGCAGGTGCAGATTTGGGCCACGCCCGCATGTCAGTCTGCACTGGCATCACCGGTTTTTAAACATCGAGTCATCAGCTGTGAGCAGGGGCGATGCTGAAACCGGTGAAATTCTGCAGACTATGTGGGATGATTTATGTGAGATAATATGAAGGAATTAGAGGAATTATAACAAGGCCTTTCTTTTGTCTGGCATGCCATTATTTTACTGCCAATTTTTTCCCCCTCCATATTTACTGAGCTGTTCATTGATTTTATAATGCTCATGTTTGAGATCACAAATATGTAATTAGAATGTTATAAACTGAACATTCTAATGCTGATGTCACAATCATTGCTGGTATTTGAAAGCAATGGAGTTCTCGAACACTGGCTTAGAATTTTGAACAAAAACATTCCCTGGAAACCTACTCTTGAAAGGGCTGGAGTTGAATTGAATCAAGTTTCCTCCTCCAGGTCCTTCAGTGGCGCTCCCGGCTCCTGCATCTCAGCCTGTGAGCTCACACTGCACACGCCGCTCCCCCTCCGTGCCGAGAGGAGACAGGGCAGCGGGCAGCCTGTGGGACACGGCGTCTCTTTCTGTGACGCCGGGCTGCATAAGGCCCCAAATTCATTAGATTATGATGAGGACACCGGGGTCTGATTATCCCGTACGTGACCCTGATAGCGGTGTGGAAATATGGTGGGAATGTGCCCAGGCTGAAGGGTCAGAGCTCCAGAGCGGCTCTGCTGTGACGTACGCGCGACAGCGCTGGATTCCTTTTCCGTTTGATTGACGCTGCGGCTTTCCTGCCATGGCAAGCCTGTGTGTGTGTGTGTGTGTGCGCGTGTGTGTGTCCCACCTCACCTCAGGGAAGGTGCTGCATATGGCATCGTTGGCACAGTGGTGCAGCGATGGGGCTGAGTGTTTAACGGTATGGCTGTATTTCTACGCCGGCCTGATTAGAGTAGGTCACAATGAGCCTCTTTAATAAATTCTAAGAATGTGCTCTTCAGCCACACCAATTGCTTGATCACGAAGTTTGATCAAGAATTGTGGTGCACATAGCCAAATCAATAAAAAAATACACCAAAGATTATGTCACTAACTGTGTATCACCATATTAATATATTTCCCACACATGCTACCATATATTTAAGAATACATGTATTGAGTAGTTATTATTTAACAATTGCTAAACAATGTAAAATATGTACCGACCTGTAAAAGAACACGCAGGAAATCGGTTCAAAAGTTTTTATTACATTTTTGCTTTTAAATATGATGCGCTATTCCAATATCTGCTTGGACGAGAATGTCTTAAATGTTTTCATTTGTTCCAAGAGGCCAAATAACTATCTACTGTCTGCTTCCTGCGAGAGAGAGAGAGAGAGAGAGTCTGGAATCTCTGCATCCCTCTCAGCTGAAAAGAACACACTGAACTCCTGGCCAAATAGTTTGTCAGAAATAGATGCCGGCAGACATGAAATCAATGAAGCAGCCTTCCAGCCTTCTCTGTAAACACCGAGGGAAGGAAAGCAGATGCTATTTCCACGCTGCCGTCGAGGACAGACTCTTGTCTCTGGCCCAGACCACCAAGGTTAACCGCCTCTCCTACTACACCGTGTTACGGTCCGACGACGACGGCGTAGTGCCGTTGAGAAAATGACAAAAAAAAAAAAAATGAGTTGCTTGGTAACTCGATACGCGCTCCACCCTGCAGATTATACGGTCGGCGATGCCAAAGACTACTATAATAAACTGCTGTTTTTTTTTTTTTTTTTTTTGCTCGCTTATGATGGGTCTCGCGTTCAAGAGAGTGGGCCGCAGAGATGGAGGAAGTACGAAATGTTTACCACTCCCTCCCGTGAAATGAAAGCAGTCAGTCATGGGCCATTGACTCTGCGCTCGAGAGGCCTGGACCATCACTGTTTGCTTTTGGCCCGTCTCCAGAGGGGTGAACAATGGGTGACATAGATGACATCATTCTTTGCCGTGTCTCTAACCCAAACAGATCCCGAGGATCTGTGTTTGCTTCATTCCTGCGTGTTTGCCCAGGGATGATACTGTGTTCATTGTCACTGATTGCCTCCATATCGGAACGGTGGACCTTCACCTTCACCAGTGAAATGTTTGTTTTCAGTGTGCTGAGGTAGGAACATTTTTTGCACCCCCACCCACCCCAGGGGGTCTTGTGTGTAAAAGAAGAGACACGTATAAGGTTTCTGGACTGTGTGTGTGTGTGTGTGTGTGTGTGTGTGTGTGTGTGCATGTGTGCGTGCATACGTGTGTGTGTGCCTGCATGTGTGTGCGCGTGTGCGCATGCATGCATGTACGTGCGTGCGTGCTTGCGTTTTTGTGTGTGTGTGTGCGTGCGTGCGTGCGTGCGTGCGTGCGTGCGTGCGTGCGTGCGTGCGTGCGTGCGCGCGCGCGCGCGTCTGTGTGTGTGCGCGCGCGCGTCTGTGTGTGTGAACATGCCACTTTATATGTGATCATTTCCTGGAGTGACTAACCAAGGCAGCGCAGCACTTATTCATGCCACGTTTTATTGCCGTGGATGTAACATTCTGGCTGGTGACTGCTCCCTCATTACCCTGTCCCGGGCCAAAGCCAAGGCCACATCACCGCACAGGGGAAAAAAAGAAAAGGAAATTAATGTTGTTTGTTTGGTTGTTGTTGCCACTGGAGAGACAGAGACCAGCCCAGCAGAAAGAGAAAGGAGGAAAGAGTACCACATTATTCTTGCCCCCCCCGCTTTAAAAGTGAACGTAGCGTTCTTGGAAATGTAGCCGTACCAGCTCAAAAGGTCAGAAGCCAGACTTGCGAAAGTAATTATGGTATTACCAGGAGAGACATGATTGCTCCACTCGTTATGAGCATGTGGCTTATTACAGCAACCAATTATGCCCCAGAGGCGGTGTCCATAAGTGCCATGCTGATGTCCTGTGAGGTTTCCACACTTAGACATTTATAGAATATGTGCGTGTGCTTTTGGCAAGTAATGTTTCATTCCACACAAAAACAACATTCAGGCAGTACATCTAGAATCATTAGAAAATTGAGCTATTTTAGGATCATTTGCACAGTTTTTTGCAGTGGTACATTTGTATCCCCCCCCCCCCCTTCCCCCCCAAAATAAAAACAAAAGTAATTAAGGAAGTTAATATATTATTTTTATCATTATGTTCTATTGATACATTAATGTTTTTTTTTTTTTTTTTTTGTAATGCAATATAAAATGTCGAGGTCTCAAGTTTTGAGAAATTCAAACTTAAACTTGAAAAGTTAAATTAAAAATTAAAAAGCATGTTTCTAGGGGTTTTTTGTGAGTGGAGTATGAAGGAAGGGGAGGGAAGGAGTTTGTCTGGAGGTTGTGTGAGCTTCTGTAGAGGGAGAGTGGTGGTGGTGGTTGAGGTGGTGGGGTGGGGGAGGGGGTTTGGTGGTTTGGGCAGGGGCCCGCCCCTCTTGCTGGGCGATAAGGCTGATTGTTTTCGTATCAGTGACCAGAAACAGCCACAGAGAGTTAGCCAGGCTCCTGTCTGCTGAGTGGTCGACCCAGCCCAGCCCAGCCCAGCTCGGCTCAGGGACAGCGGGGGGGGGACCCGGGCATTATCTCATTAGTGGTCGTCTTCACTGGAGAAAGACGCACCGCAGTACCTTTAACCCTTTCATGGCTTCAGATTGCCGCCTCTCTAACTCACACACAGGGTTTCGTTTGGGTTTCATGGTGCTCTGAGCTGAAGGAAAAAGTTGATTACACTCAGAACTAGGAGGAGTTTTATTGACCTACTGCGCCAAAGATCGCTAGGAGTCTAGGAAAGTACCTTTCAGAAGGATGTACCAGATACCACAACAGGGGTAGATATGAAAAATAAACACTTGCTTAAGAGAAAACACAAACTCTCTCATTCCTTCAATGTACCCATGCATCTGTATGCATTCACAGAGAAAAACCTTGCAGATTGTTTGCTATTTTAACATGAAGCTGGCCTTGTGTCTACCGCTACACTCCTAAGGAGTTCAGAGCGATATAGTGGGGTGGGGTTGTGCAGTCAACACGAAACTGTCAGGCAGCTAAAATAACAGTCTTGTTAGCCGATGTTGATCACACTAATTTGGCACGCTGACTCATACCGAGCACGTCGCGGCTTTATGAGTAGCTTGTTAATTGCCCGGGTTTTACAGCCTTCATGTCTCTGACTGTTATCTTTTCTTGATATTATCATAAATTAGTATTTTTTCGTCAGTTTTTTTTGTCATCTTTTAATTATTTTGCCTCCAATACTATCTTCCCCCCACCCCCCCCCTCATTTTCTTATTGAGGTAGTGTAAGTGACAGAGTAGCTCTTTGGCAGACAAAGTGGTGGTAGGGTGGGGGTTGGTGGTGGGTGGCTGTCGGGCGGGCGGGCGGGCGGGGGGGTGGGGGGGGGTGATATGACGTGCCCCAGTTCATCTGGGCGGGGCGGGAACACCGGGTGACGTGCGGCACGTCAGAGGTTCGAGAGGCAGGAGGAGCGCGGCTCCCCGGATAGATAGCGTGTGTGGGGCGTGAGGCGATGGCAGAACGAGGTCCGTGCCAACGGCGATTCGTGAGCGACGTGTACAGAGAGTCTGTCCCAAAAAAAAAAACCCTGTCTGCTCGTACATTTACTTCTCCGTGACTGAGCGGCCTTACCCAGGGCTGTGACTGCAGTGCCTGTTACCCAGGGCTGTGACTGCAGTGCCTGTTACCCAGGGCTGTGACTGCAGTGCCTGTTACCCAGGGCTGTGACTGCAGAGCGGCCTTACCCAGGGCTGTGACTGAGCGGCCTTACCCAGGGCTGTGACTGCAGTGCCTGTTACCCAGGGCTGTGACTGCAGTGCCTGTTACCCAGGGCTGTGACTGCAGAGCGGCCTTACCCAGGGCTGTGACTGCAGAGCCTGTTACCCAGGGCTGTGACTGCAGTGCCTGTTACCCAGGGCTGTGACTGAGCGGCCTTACCCAGGGCTGTGACTGCAGTGCCTGTTACCCAGGGCTGTGACTGCAGTGCCTGTTACCCAGGGCTGTGACTGCAGTGCCTGTTACCCAGGGCTGTGACTGAGCGGCCTTACCCAGGGCTGTGACTGCAGTGCGGCCTTACCCAGGGCTGTGACTGCAGTGCCTGTTACCCAGGGTTGTGACTGCAGTGCCTGTTACCCAGGGCTGTGACTGCAGTGCCTGTTACCCAGGGCTGTTACTGCAGTGCCTGTTACCCAGGGCTGTGACTGCAGTGCCTGTTACCCAGGGCTGTGACTGAGCGGCCTTACCCAGGGCTGTGACTGCAGTGCGGCCTTACCCAGGGCTGTGACTGCAGTGCCTGTTACCCAGGGCTGTGACTGCAGTGCCTGTTACCCAGGGCTGTGACTGCAGTGCCTGTTACCCAGGGCTGTGACTGCAGTGCGGCCTTACCCAGGGCTGTGACTGCAGTGCGGCCTTACCCAGGGCTGTGACTGCAGTGCGGCCTTACCCAGGGCTGTGACTGCAGTGCCTGTTACCCAGGGCTGTGACTGAGCGGCCTTACCCAGGGCTGTGACTGCAGAGCGGCCTTACCCAGGGCTGTGACTGCAGTGCCTGTTACCCAGGGCTGTGACTGCAGTGCCTGTTACCCAGGGCTGTGACTGCAGTGCGGCCTTACCCAGGGCTGTGACTGAGCGGCCTTACCCAGGGCTGTGACTGCAGTGCCTGTTACCCAGGGCTGTGGCTGCAGTGCCTGTTACCCAGGGCTGTGGCTGCAGTGCCTGTTACACAGGGCTGTGACTGAGCGGCCTTACCCAGGGCTGTGACTGCAGTGCGGCCTTACCCAGGGCTGTGACTGCAGTGCCTGTTACCCAGGGCTGTGACTGCAGTGCCTGTTACCCAGGGCTGTGACTGCAGTGCCTGTTACCCAGGGCTGTGACTGCAGTGCGGCCTTACCCAGGGCTGTGACTGCAGTGCCTGTTACCCAGGGCTGTGACTGAGCGGCCTTACCCAGGGCTGTGACTGCAGAGCGGCCTTACCCAGGGCTGTGACTGCAGTGCCTGTTACCCAGGGCTGTGACTGCAGTGCGGCCTTACCCAGGGCTGTGACTGCAGTGCGGCCTTACCCAGGGCTGTGACTGCAGTGCCTGTTACCCAGGGCTGTGACTGCAGAGCGGCCTTTCCCAGGGCTGTGACTGCAGTGCCTGTTACCCAGGGCTGTGACTGCAGTGCCTGTTACCCAGGGCTGTGACTGCAGTGCGGCCTTACCCAGGGCTGTGACTGAGCGGCCTTACCCAGGGCTGTGACTGAGCGGCCTTACCCAGGGCTGTGACTGCAGTGCCTGTTACCCAGGGCTGTGACTGCAGTGCCTGTTACCCAGGGCTGTGACTGCAGTGCCTGTTACCCAGGGCTGTGGCTGCAGTGCCTGTTACACAGGGCTGTGACTGAGCGGCCTTACCCAGGGCTGTGACTGCAGTGCGGCCTTACCCAGGGCTGTGACTGCAGTGCCTGTTACCCAGGGCTGTGACTGCAGTGCCTGTTACCCAGGGCTGTGACTGCAGTGCGGCCTTACCCAGGGCTGTGACTGCAGTGCCTGTTACCCAGGGCTGTGACTGCAGTGCCTGTTACCCAGGGCTGTGACTGCAGTGCGGCCTTACCCAGGGCTGTGACTGCAGTGCGGCCTTACCCAGGGCTGTGACTGCAGTGCGGCCTTACCCAGGGCTGTGACTGCAGTGCCTGTTACCCAGGGCTGTGACTGAGCGGCCTTACCCAGGGCTGTGACTGAGCGGCCTTACCCAGGGCTGTGACTGCAGTGCGGCCTTACCCAGGGCTGTGACTGCAGTGCCTGTTACCCAGGGCTGTGACTGCAGTGCCTGTTACCCAGGGCTGTGACTGCAGTGCGGCCTTACCCAGGGCTGTGACTGCAGTGCCTGTTACCCAGGGCTGTGACTGCAGTGCCTGTTACCCAGGGCTGTGCCTGCAGTGCCTGGCCTGAATGGAAAAGAAGGTGGGGCTGAGAGTTATTTAATCAGCAAACTATCTGCGTACCGCTAGGTTCACTGCGTTAACCTTGTTACGCAGTGAACCTACCCTGGGTAAAATAAAGGTTAAATAAAATAAATAAAATGTTATGGCTACAGTTTTTCCCCACTTCCAGGAATATATTCATAAAGGAGGGGGGGGGGGGGGGGAAGTGTCCTGAAAATGCTTGCCCATGGTGTCGGTAATTGCAGGCTGTTAACTGCTGCTATGTACATTTGGTTATTTGAACTTTTAATGGATTCCAGCGAGAACTACATGAAAACCTGGTGCTTAAGCTGAATGGTGGCGTGACCCGGTCGCTCCCTAAGTCTTTCCAGTCATTACATAGCGTCAGTGCTTCTACCTTAAAATCTGACAGTCAGCCCTTCTGCAGGATGGCAAGATCGTTTGAGTGAGAATGGCTGAGATTCTTGACCTCATCCATGGTCCTGCGAGAGTGATATTTAAAGATTTCCCCTGTGCTCAGCCAGAGCTCCATTTTAGCAGGCATTACGTCGTTCTCCCCTGTCTGTGCTGCTGTTTGTTCTTCACTTCCACTCAAGTGGGGGAGAAACTTTTTATTCTCTTGTTTCTTTTCAGTTGAAAGAGTCTGTATTGCTGTTATTTTCTAATTTTACAATAATAATAATAATGATTATTATTATTATTTTTATTTTATTTTTTCATTAGCTTCTCAGAGCGAAGTAGCAGGAGAGGTACAGTTGAGCGTGGGGATAGATTTAAATGCATAAATGAAGTCTCATAGGAGGCTTGTATGTAAAAAAAAGGGGGGGGGGGGTAAATAAGATCGTAGACCTGGGGGGTTCAAATCGCAACTGTGGACATGTCCCCCCGGCACGGCGGGTCGTCATGGCAGCTGGCAGCGAGCGGTACGATAGTGGCGGGAGGGCGGGCGGGAGGGCGGGGCCCCGCGCAGGACAATAAAGGTCCGGTAGAGCTCGCACGTCCTCCACCCCGCCCTCCCGCCCGTCACCCCGCCCGCCAGTCAGCTCGACCGGCCGCCAGTCAGTCTCACGCACTCGCGCAGGGAGGAAACCGGGAGAAGGTCATCTGAGGTAATGCGTTGCCACATCACTTAGGCGAGTCTGCGTGCCGTCATTCACACTCTCCTGTCTACCTCCTCCTCTCGTTCCTCTCTTCTTTTTCTGGTGTGTGTGTGTGTGTGTGTGTGTGTGTGTCTGTCCTTACCACACCCCGCTGCAATAGCACCGCTCCGTCCCGGCCCTGACTTAGAGAGGAGTGCTGCAAGAGACCTAATGATCACCTCCCAAACGTTGCCTTGACGCTTTTCTCTTCTGGGAACTGAAGAGGGGAAAAAAAGAGTCTCGCAGCTCTGTACGAGCTGGAACCTGCCTGCCCCGGTAGGTCCATCAAGGAAAGGCATGCCTACAAGTACTACCAAAAACAAAAATCCTTGCTTTGCTTCAGCCATTTGCCAAAAAAAAAGAGACTTTAAAGCAGGGTTCATAGACTCCAGTCCAGGAGTGCTTCCTGTTTCTCAGTGCATCTCTGCATGCAAGTGCTCAACATAAGACACTGATTAGTGGAAGAGTCCATCCATCTTGTTTCCAAGGCCTTGACTCACTGCTGATTGACAGAGGACCGCAGAAACCTGTGGGCACTGTGCCGCACCAGGACTGATTATCTCCCACTCATAATAATACCAACTTACAACATAATAATAATAGTATAATAAAGTGTAGAAATTGCATGAAAAGGAGCACCTCTGAAAACATGGTGTGGAAATTTCTTGAGATACAGGAAACCACAGGCAGAGGAGCAGTTCTGTGGCTTGTGGTGTAGCTCCAGTCTCCATTTGTCACCAGCAATGCTGATAATATTGGGCCTGCAACACCCAGCTGACTTTCATTTGTTAAGGGCTCTGTCTTCAGCCCTTTTAAGAAGCGACTGAGAAGTACAAATCTTTGCTTTTGGGTTTTTTTTTTTTGTGAAAGTTAGACTAGCAAACGCGGCCTTTCGGTTCTTCAGCCGAAGGCTGCTGCAGTTGTCAGGGCTCCAGGAGGAAGTATTGGAAAAGAAGTAGTGAAGTTAGCATTCTGAGCGCGTGTCGATTTAGTCTTCTTCACTGTCCCCCGTGGTTTAAAAAAAAAAGAAAAGAAAAAAGAATGAATAAAGTCCAGACTTCCTCACAGCCATGGAAGCTGCCGCCATGTGGGAGAGTGTGTGGGGGATGTCCTCTGAGGATTCTGAATAATGCACAATGCGTGTAGTCTTGAGTACACAAATAACTGCAGTAACGTTGTCAGAAAGGGAAATTGGTTTTAGATTGTGGATTTCTCCTCTGAGGGCACAGAATGCGACACGCTAACTGAATCACTGCCGTATTCCTGTGCTGAAATTATCTTTTTGTACATCGGGTGCAGTTTCCAGCTCATCCTATTTATGGCATCTTGGAGGCAGAGAAGACAGAGCTATTTTAAAACTCTACCTAAAGGTGCAGCACAGGTCCTTAAGTGCCAGAAACAAGGCGGAGGCTTGTTAAGGCAGCCTTTAAAAACGCAGTTTTAGGGATCTGTGCTGTGCTCCACGTTAGTCTGCAGTGCCAGAGATAATGAAAGGAGAATTGAATGTTCTCTGAGTCCCTACTGCTTGTTTTTTTTTCCCATTGGGCGAAATGCTGACCAAATCCAAGGACGTGTTTGTGTACCCAAGTCCTGTTTTATGGCTCGCCACGTGTCGGCACATGTCAGTTTTGGGTCCCTGGTCCTCTCCTGTCCTTGTTATGCCAAATAAATACCGTCCCTGCTCAGAGCCGCTGGGCTGTTTCTGACCGGGTCTGTCAGGGGCTTCGGAAAGTTTTTGTAATTAATTTTTCAGAGGTCTAAATATATATATATATATTTAGACGTGCTTTGTTCTGTGCTATATGACAGTTTAATTGTAAAGCATTTGCCATGATTGTTTGATTGAATGAAACATGGCTCCATCCTACATGATGCTTTACGCATTTTTGCAAAAAAAAAAAAAAAAAATTGCTACAGTCGGCTCCATGTGACCATGAGTTATATAAACAGGAGTCAAACAAAACCAAGAGGCATTGTGTCAGGACAGCCCCTCTGCCAAAAAAACAGGGCGCTTGTTCAGCGATGTTGAGTGCAGATGTTTGTTTTTGCTGAGTGGGGTGTTTCTTTGAGTTATGTGAAGAGCGGTCAGTGCTTGGAGCCTCTCAGCATTTTAATGCCTTCCCATGGGACGGCGTCCCGCTGACAGTTTTTGGGGGATGACACGATTTTCTTTTTGCCGTTGTGATTTATCCCCCCTTTGTTTTCTGGTCCCCTGCGTAATTATCTTCCGCTCTGCGCGGCCTCAGTCGGGAGAAGCTCCTCATGCGTGGGCCCGGCGGTTCCCCCGTCTCTCTGCCCCGCTCCGTGTAGTTTTCGCTGCGGCAAACCTCGGAGTAATTTGTGGAAGCAAAACAAAGAGCAGCTTGTTAGTGGACTTTCAACTGCTGCGCTAGGCCTCTCTTTGTGCGCGTGTGTGTGTGTGTGTGTGTGTGTGTGTGTGTGTGTGTGTGTGTGTGTGTGTGTGTGTGTGTGTGTGTACATGAGAGTGCGTGCGTGTACTGGACATGAGAGTGCATGTGCATGTTTGTGGTTTAGTGTGTGTGAGTGAGTTTTTGTGTGTGTGTGTGCGCATTCATGTACGAGTGTGTGCGTGTGTGTACATGAGAGTACATGTGTGTGTTTGTGTATTAGTGTGTTTGAGTTTTTATGTGTATGAGAGAGAGAGTGTGTGTGTGTGTGTGTGTGTGTGTCTGTGTGTGTGTGTGTGTGTGCGTCTGTGTGTGTGTGTGTGTGTGTGTGTCTGTGTGTGTGTGTGTGTGTGTGTGTCTACACACTGGGCTGGCCAGTAGAGGATGGGCTCCCCTTCTGTAGCCGGCTTCCTCCTGGGATTTCTTCCCTTCCATCATTTAAGTATTTTTCTCCCCACTGGGGAGTTTTTTTTAAGCTCACTCACTTGGCTTTTGGGGGTTCAGCCCTGGTTTCTGCCCAGTGTCCCTTCTGTTTCTCCATAAAGCACCTTTGTGACGGGTCTCTGTGAAAAGCGCAACACAGAATGAACTGAATTGAACATGTTGGTGCATGTGGGAAAGCATATCCTGTAGGATTGCTGGACATTGTCGTATGGTTGTCAGGACCTGTGTTTTGGGTAGTGCCCCTCCCTCATCCATCCTGTACCATAAGCGCACCAGCAGTACAGGAGGCTCGGGGGGAGACAGAAACAACCCGAAATGTCTATCGTAACATGGGCGGTATTTGGATTAGCACTTCAGAGCAAATGTTGGCAGGGAAGGTGTCACCAGTAGGCAATAAACAGGCTGTAACCGGCTGTTAATCGGTAACCACGCGCGCTGAAAGCCGATGCCATAATGCGTGCGATATTTGTTTGTGTACCTCTCTGTGTTCAGACAGCCAAGGACGCCCTCCTCCCCCCCCCACCCACCTCTCCCTTGTGCGTCTTTTGTGTTTTCGTTCTTCGCACACGCCTTATCTCCAGGATCAGTCACGGGACGGGGACGGGGATGGGGGGGAGGGGGGGAGGCACGTCCCCGGGGCCTGTCGAGCGTTCCATTACAGCGACGTGTCACTCACCCGGCTCCCTGTCTCTCACCCGGCTCCCTGTCAGTCACCCGGCTCCCTGTCAGTCACCCGGCTCCCTGTCACTCACCCGGCTCCCTGTCACTCACCCGGCTCCCTGTCACTCACCCGGCTCCCTGTCACTCCCCCGGCTCCCTGTCACTCACCCGGCTCCCTGTCACTCACCCGGCTCCCTGTCACTCCCCCGGCTCCCTGTCACTCACCCGGCTCCCTGTCACTCCCCCGGCTCCCTGTCACTCACCCGGCTCCCTGTCACTCACCCGGCTCCCTGTCACTCACTGCCTCTCTCCCTGGTCCCGCGGGCCTTCGCTGACGTCGACGCAGACACGCCCGGTTCATACGCACACGGGACCCCTTCGCCCCCCACCTAGCGCCATCAGCTCCCCCAAACTCGCCGTCCTGTTTCCTGACGTCTCGCGGGTGTCTGGGAGGGGCAGAGGCTCCTGTCTGGCAAAAACATATTTTTCCCCATCAAGCGATAAATTGTCTTGTCACTGACGTCAGGGGAGCTTTTCGTGTTGTTAGCGGTGTGTGGAGTGATGGATGCAGACGGTGCTGTACGCTGGTGGGGGTTTCTTGGAAGGAGATGAATGTGTCGCTGTTTTTGGGGTGCTGGAGCTGTCCTCGGGCATCCAGCTTGCTGTTGTTTCTCAGGGCGCTGGACACAGTGAGAGGAGGAACTGGGTTTTGAACCGTGTTTGGTTGTGGTCTTGCACACATGCAAACACGCACACAGACACACACAAAGCAAACATTACACACATGAACATACAAACACATGCATAGACATGTACACAGATACACATGCGAACACATGCACATGCAAATCCGCAGGCACATGCGCACACATGCACTCATACACACACACACACCCACACACCCACACACGGGCAAGCACACACACATTCTCTGAACAAATCAGAGGAAACGCAGCAGCTATTGCATCACACTGGGAAGGCTCTTTGCCAGAGCTGTCAGTCTGGCCTTATCGCGCCTGTCTACCTCAGCACTGCGTAATGGGCTGTGCGGTGCGCCACTGCGCTGGAGGAGTGAGAGAGAGAGCGCCAGCTTCATTAATAACCCCATGGCCTCAGGCTCCTCTTCCCTTTCAGACTGGTCTGAGCTCAGACGGCCGTGTGACATTCTGAACGCGCTCGCTACCTCACGCAGTGCTGAGCTGCTGGAGGGGTGAAAAGGGGATTGCAGCTGATCATTTTCTTGCAGTTTATTCAGCCTTGGATTTGCTTACCGTGTGTGCCCATGTTTTTTTTTTTTTGTTGTTTGTTTTTTACTTTATCAGCTTGTAGTAATTGACCTTGAGTCTTTTGTATGATAATAAATTACTTTTATGAAGCATTTTTAATTTGTTAGAAATAATTTGTGTTAAAATCTTAGAAAACTGAGTGTTTTCTGTCATTAAAAATCACAGGCCCATGTTTACTAGGATAGCTTTAGCCCACAAAAGATGCATGGGATTTATTAGCAGGCCATGCCTTTGTCTTTGTAAAATGATTCATATTCATGTGTGAAATTGCCATCAGTGCACTAAAACTTGGATGGAAGTCTGTGAAATGAGTTAAGCACTTGGCCAAAGTGAAGAAGCTCATTTATCTTCAGTTTTGAGGGATAAGGTTGCTGCTATTCTCTTTCCTTACATCAAATCCATAAGCTTTAATCATATGTTTTTATCTCTTCTGCATTGGAGGGTACAGTTTTTCAGCAACGTGCTCATGCCATCTTCACACTTTTTACTGTTGCTTTCAAAAAGGCAGAGTAACTGTCATTTATTAATTCCTCAAGTTCCTCTCTCGCGTTTCCTATTTTGATGTTGCTGACAGTATGCAGCCTTGTCAACAGTTTTTTTTCTTTGAAATAATCATACTAGGCAGTAAGTGTTGTAATTGCTTTTGGCGGGGGCAGCAGGTTTTAATGTGTGCACGCCGCTAATGGTGGAAAGTGGCTGTGTATTTAGCTGCATTATATTCATTATGGTGGCTGTAAATGGGACATTAACTTCACGCTGACTGCAGCAGCGGGGAGCCCTCAGGAGCAGGTCTGGCATCTCGGATTAGTCATAGGTACCCGTGACTTGGGCCCCGGCGGCGCTGGCGTAGCTTACAGACCCCGAGCATATGTGCGAAGCTGTAAAACGTTACCGTCGGAAAAACTCCGTTCTGTGGCACGGGTGTGCGGCATCCGTGTTCCTTTCCCTCCACGTGTGCAAATACGCTTGTGTGAGGAGCACAGGGGGCGGAGCTCACAGCTGGGCCCCAGGTTGTCAGTATAGAGAGCTGTGTGATTGGACAGGGACACTGGGAGGCGTGCGATGGACAGGGATGCTGGCTGTCTCCTTGTGATTGGCCCCACAGGTCATCTTTAAGAGCATTATGCTCCAGGTGCAGCCCCCCCCCTCCCCCTCCCCAGTGACCTAGCAGAGCAGGGGTGAGAGGTCATAGGTCAGAGGTTACCCCACGACATGTCTGCTCCCTGAGCAAACTGCTCACCAACTGAACTGCGTTGTGTGCAAATATGAAATCCAGTGTTTTACAGTGCTATTTCCAATATTACTTTTTACCTTTTTTTAACTCTTTATTTTTACTGTCAAAAAAACAGTGAATAGCACAACAAAAACAGCTGGTAGGTATGACTCACGGGGGTAACCGTGGAGATTGCACTGTCTGCTTTTTAAGCAGATCCAAATGCTCAACACTAACAGGGGATCCTGTAGGAGAATGAGAGTGTGAGCTGTGAGCTGTGTTTTGCACAGGCAAGCTGACATTTACACGGCTGTGTCCAGGCCTGCCGTTCCCCACAGTGGAGGCCCAAGAGGGCAGGGACATTTCCGGGGTCTGCGTCACTAAAGAGAACCGAAAAAAAAACCTTTTTTTGGAAGTCGCCTATACCTGTCGGAGGTTTGCAAGTGCCCCCCCCCACCTGACCCTGGGACCGTACGGTTATCCCAACAGGAGGGAGGTAAACGCTAAGACGGTCTCTGGGTCGTCCCGTCAATCGGTTCCCGAAAAGTGAGGCAGCTGCAAGAGCTCAGGTTACTGTGAGTGGCACTCAGATAACAAGGGCCAGTGTTTGGCAGGTGCTGACTGGCGTGAGGTGGAGGGGGTTCTGAGTCTCAGGGTAGTAGAGGAATGAATCTTGCATTCAATTTATTGAGAAATGAATGTGTTTAAAGAGGTGTTGACATAATTTGAATTTAAGACAGGCAAGGGGGTTCCAAGGTTCTGATCGTTTTTACCAGGGGCGCACCCTGTTATTGCAGGACTGTAAATATGTTCCCAAAATGGCGGACACATTCCTGTATGCTCTCACCAGGAAGAGCGTAATGTGCGGTTGCGGGTTGCACAATGTGGGAGCCCTGTCATTTTGTGCGCAGGTACTCAGCGTAAACTAATCTTGGGCTCAAAGTGCAGATGCACATTGGTGGAAGCAGACCCGCTGTCTGTAGGAGTGTCTTTGTGTTTGCAGATAGATTTCCTACGAGGATGTAAAATAACAGAAGTGTTAGGCCTGCTGACATTAAAATTTGACAGGAACACAAACCCATCTCAAATGGAAGCTTTGTAAAATGCATCTGTCTTAATTATTTTAGTCTTGTAATGAGACTTAAAATCTTGTGTTTTTCTATCAATCAAGAAAATATTAACTTGCTTTAAGTGTTTTTGCTTGACAAGTGAAATTGTCTTAGCTCATTGGCAATCTGTTCATCTTACTTAGATGAACAAGTCAAGATTTTAAGTCAAAATATAAAATGCTTGTTAAGATTGGCTTATTTTTTTGTTTTTTGCAGTGTCATGGGGGTGTTTCTCCATTGAGTCCTCTCTCCCCGCCTCTGTGATTTGAAGTGAATAGGTTTAATAGATTAATTACAGCACTGAAGCTTATGTTTCAGTTGGCATTGGATGATTCGCTCAAGGCACGTCTGTGGTTTATTATGTCCAAATTGCACTTAACCCACGCAGTTAGCTGTTGGCCGTGCACTGAACTGTAAGAAAACGTATCAGACATCCACAGGCTTCCATTTTCTGTTGTGAAGAGAAACACATATCTACGAATGGGCAGCAGCTCTCATGTAGTACTGTGTGGCCCAGAGTGTGGAGTCTAGTCACTGGTGCCACAGTTCTGTTCACCTAGTTGCAACACAAGGGCAGCTGCCTCTAGTGGCGCAGCCGGCTGCTTAAAGGTAGAGGAGGAAAACAAAAAGTATTTTTAAAAATATATAATTAAAAAAAAAAGAAACATAACAGACAAGTGATGGGGCAGTGTCCACAGGCACCAGACTGACTGCTCTCTAATTACAGGCCGAGGAGCAGCGAGGGCTTCCTGGTGCAGATCACCTGAGGTGGAGAAGATGCACCAAGATCCTTCTAATTACTGCCGATTACCAGCTTAGGGACGTATGACACGCAGCGCACGGCCCCCCCTGGGGATCGCTTGTGCCCCGACCGGTTATTAGGGCGGTTTTGCTCTTGCGAAATGGCAGGTCCCTGGTCCCTGCTTCCGTCTTCAGGGTAGCCATCGTGGCTTTAATGAGAAACAACCAAAAAGCAACGTGGAAAGAAATGGAGGCAAAGCCTTTGGAAAGCCCCTGGAGTTTCCTGCAGATGGCTGAAAGCGCACAAGTGCAGGAGCCGCAGAGCCTCTCTCTCTGCGAGATCATTACCAGCTTTACTGCCTGCCCTTGAAAATAAAGAGAGAGAAAATCGGATGACATCATGGTGCAGTCAGAGCTAAATGTGAAAGTAAGGATGCATTTCAGTATGGAATGTAATATGGGAGTACGGGAGGGGGGAGGTTCTGAGTGTATCATCCTGGTTGACCCTATGGGTGCTCTGAACCGAAAAGTGATGTCATGTCTCCATCGCCATGGCTCCCCTCCTGCCTCTCTGCATCAGGCCCAGGGTGACAGTCAGGCAGGGAAGTGGGAGGAGCACAAATGGCCAGAACTATCCTGGACATGACATCACACACCAGACCAGGCTTACAAATACTGTTTGCATAATACTATATTCAATCAAATGCACACAGCCTTTTGGCGGCAGGGCGGGAATTTTGTTACTCAACAGTGAATGAGTCAGAGTTGTTTAGTTTTGAAAGTAGACTTCTTTGCCTCCCTCTACACCAGGACTCTGAGCAGAGCACCTTTTGTGCCCAATTCTTTACTGCAGTGGGCTTGACTGACCAAGTCACTTTTATTCAGGCCCAGGCTCGTGTGTTGCACCACAGTAACACAACACACGATTGGTCCATTTGGATTCGGAATCCAGATGACAGTGGCTTTCCAGCCAGTGACAAGACGGCTTGATACAGGAGCAGATCTCTCTCCTTCACTTGCTACAAGGGCCATTCAAAGCTATGCTACCCCTATATATATGTATATATATAGCGAGAGAGAGAGGAGGGGGGCACCTTGTGTACATACTTCTGTTCAGCCAGTCTGTCTTTTCAATTCCTTGGCTATAATGGGAACCTTTTTTTTTTGGGGGGGGGGGGGGGGGGGGTTGATTTTATTGTGTTTTCAGATGTTATATTCATTATTCTGCTTTAAACACCCCCCCCCCTTCCCCCCCTTTCCCCCCTTTCCCCAAACCATCTTTTTAAACATGTCTCCCGCGGGTCACGGGCCCCTCCTGCGTGGAGTCGGAGCGGGCGGAGATGGACCGGCTCGGGACGACGGCGCGGCCGCGCGGACAAAGGGCCCTGTGATGTCGCCTCTCCTCGTCTCCAGCCCGCCGGGCCGGGGCAGGAGAATGCCGGGTTATTAGGGGCTGTGATTTATGTCGCAGGGTGGCATAAACCAGATGAATGGTTTGCAATAAGAGGGCCGTTGTTATGGGCCCCGTACGAGAGAAAGTGAAAAAGCAGCTCGGGGAGGGGCGGGGGTGGGGGGGGGGGGGGGGGGCACGCGGCTGAAGGCTGCCTGGCCCCTCTGCTGTCTCTCTCTCTCTCTCTTTCTCTTCCCCCCCTCTTTCTCTCTCTTGTCATTTTCTTTTATTCACCTTCATTCGCTTCGTGCACACACAACAAAAAAATGAGTTCCGACCTTACGCCGCGGCGTTGACCCGAATTCCTTCAGCGTCTGTCCTCAGCTTTAACTCTCGATTAAACGCATGTGCTGGATTTATTCTCCGCGAGCGCAGTCTGGCTGAACTTGCTAAAATTTGGGGGTGGGGGTGGGGGGAGAGAAAAAAAAACAAAAAAACGCTGGATTCTAACTTGAATTCAATCATGAGTCAAAGTTGTAAGAACGGGAGTGGACTGAGTCCAGGCCTTTATGAGGACATTGTGCTCATTAGCTGGCGCGGTCGTAAGCTGAGCCCATTTTTAAGGCCTCCTGCTTTATTCAGCGGCGAGCTGTGACATCTCCTTTATCAACGGAGCTGGAAGGGGGGAAAAATATCTCATTGTTATTTATTAAGCATTTCATTGGCACGCTTGTGTCCATGTGCATGCCACCGCTGTTTTGCCGATGTGAGCTATCATTCATCCCCAGTGAGACGATGATAGCAGGAGACGTCTCTGCCCGTCTCCCAGCTGATCTCTCTCTCTCTCTCTCTCTCTCTCTCTCTCTCTTGCTCCCTCTCTCTCTCCCTCCCTCCCTCTCTCCCTCACTCTCTCTCCCTCCCTGCCTCTCTCTCTCTCTCTCTCTCTTTCTCTCCTTCCCTTCCTCCCTCTCCCTCCCTCCCTCTCTCTCTCTCCCTTCCTCTCCCTCTCTCTCTCTCTCTCTCTCTCTCTCTCTCTCTCTCCCTTCCTCTCCCTCTCTCTTTCTCTCTCTCTCTCCCCTGTGCTGGAGAGCGCAGGAACAACAGAGGGGCCTGGCTGTGCACAGAGAGCGCTGGGCTGGGGCCTGCTGCTGCTGCGGACGTCCTCTGTTTCTCATTCCGGCTGAACTCTCAGTTATACTTTGCTTGAACGTTTGAACCTCCCCCCCCTTCCCTCCCCCCCCCCCCCCAAACTCCAAACGCCGGTCCCTGACTGTTAACTAGAGGGAAAACAAAGAGAGAGTTCCTGGAAGAGGAGCGAGGAGCGGTCCTGGCAGGCCTCAGGTTTTCATTAGGGGGTGCAGCGGGGCCGAGCAGAGGCGCGCCTCCGGGGTCCCGGGTTCGATTCGGACGCCGCGCCGCGAGTGGGACGGAGGCACGTGCCGCTGAGGTGTGGAGGCCCTGGGAGGGGTAGGAGGGGGGTGTTGGTTTTGGACAGGGCTCGGCGGGGCGGTCGTATGGGCCCGCGAGGTCGGGGGGGCGCAGTTTTCGGAGGCGCTCGCGCGCGGCACCCCTGCCTCCTGCGAGGTTTGCACAGCTGCGAGGGGCGATCTCTCCCGCGCGTGCAAAATACCAGCCCGGCTCGTGAACCTCCGCCACCGCCGCCATCGCCGCACAGCCCTGAGCAAACCCCGCTCACAGGCCTGCATTCCGCCCCGGCCCTGTTCGTTTAGTTGGCCTTTACATAAACGCCCTTTATGCGAAAGAGAAATGAGAGACGTGCGTTAAGTTACAGCTGTTAGCCACTCGCCCCACCCCAGCTCTCCCTCTCTTCTCCGCTGGTTTGAGGAGGGAGTGATGTGATGTCCGCTCTGAGTGTAGCAGGTATGTGCCCTCACGAGAAGCAGTGACGTCTGTAATTAGATCTTTGACGAGGGACGCTCAGTTGTGCTAGCACAATGGCAGTAATGAAACTGTGAGCAGTGTTGCTTCAGCAAACTTCAGGAAACGCAGACAAGGCCTTTCAGACGTAGCCTGTTATTTGAACATGTATATCCGCAGGGTGTATGAATGATAAGCATCGTGCTTCATGCTCAAAGTTAATATTTTCTTTTGCGCTGTTGTAGTATTGCTGGCTTCACCAGAACTCGCAAGATGTTAAGTAAATGGACACGTGGGCCTCTCTGAGGCGTGTGCTGGTTAATGTTCAGCTGGTTGTACTGGGCATGGTTAGGCTTGGGTTGACAGTTATGAAATGGCCCTTAAATATATGGAGAAAATCCACCCAACCAGCAGTGCATAGTTTCCACGTGTTTTATTGGTTCATGCCATCGTGTTGCTAATGGCTGTCAGATGTTGTTTAATGTGCGTTCCCATTGGTTGTATTCTGAGATTCCTTTGTTTATTATCACGGGTTTAGGAACCGTCCTGAGGAAGAGCTGCGCCGGCATCGCTGTGTTTCCAGCTATTTAAACTGCTCTTCAGTTTTTCACGGTCAGATCTGCTCCTGAGCTGAGCCTGCGATTTAACTTCCAGACCCCCCCCCCCCACACTCTTCTCCCCCCATGTCCCATCCCCCTCCTCCACCTCCAAAAAAAAAAAAAAAAAGAAAAAACGCAGAGAAGGTACAGTTTTTTTTGAGTAACGTAAATTGGTGGAAACAGCCCCTCTCTTGTTAGGCCTGTCTGCCTGCAGTATCCAGATGGGTTGAAACAAAGAGAGGGGTTCAGCCTCGTGGCCCGATTGAAAGACCACCTGTCCCCGCGTGTGTGTTCAGGGCTGCCAGATATATACCTTGATCTATCTGCCAGCTGCCTGCTGAGCGCGGGGGGGTGTGGGGTGGGGGGCGGGGCAGGTGGCAGCCCCCCCCCCCCCATCAGGCCCTACGTGGCGCGTTGCTAACCTACCCGCCGCTTCGCTGCTGTCAACATTCACGCTCAAGCTTATATTTAACGTGCGATTACGGCAAGGGGCGCAACCGAAAAGGCTAAATACATCCCGGCCTCCTGCCTGCGCGTCCACTCGTCCCGGCTCTGACGTTCCGAGGAGCGGATCTTCGGTTCCGTGACCGGAGGAGGGCCTCTCCGTCCTCCGCTCTCCCTTCTCCTCGTTTGCGGTTGAAGTTGTTCCAAAATACACACGCAAAAAGTGTTTTCTTTAGCATAGTAATAATGTGGTGATGTTTGTTGGTTTCTTTTCCCCTGAGAGTAATTTGTTTGTACGTTTGTTTTTGTTTTTTTTTTAAATTCCCTGTCTTTCATGTTAAAATTCCAGATGTAAAGTTGCAGCTGCATTTTTATTGACGGTCCTTAAATGTGTGCGCATGTACGTAAAAGATGTGGCTTCTTAAGCATATTAAAAGCGTCCCAAGGGCGATGAGTCTGACCTGACCTCACTAACACTGCAGTCAGGCTGTCTGTCTCAGAAAAACCCAGTGGTACAGGAGGCAGACCCTTATGAGAGGATGCAGTCTCCCAATATTAACAATTATTTTTAATTTGGGTCCCAACGTCCCATCTGAAGCCCACATTATGCTGAACAGTAGAACAGGCGGCCTTAGCTTGCGTTACGAAAGGTGCGCAGCATAAGGTAGTGTTTTTGTGAAAGTGTGTTGTGTGGTTACTGTGTCCAGTGTGATCTCATTGGAGCCAGGGTTAAATTTTGTCTATATCCTTAGCCGTCAGTAATGGCTACTTTATATGACCCTGCCCTTCAATGACTAATGCCCAAGAGAAAAGAGGAGCTTGGTGTGTGGGGCATGTACAAACATAGCATTAAAAATAGAACTGCATAAAGGCACAGGGCAGGTGGTGGTGGGGGGGCCCCATGAAAGAGAGGTACCTGCAGTGGTTTCCTGCGTGGGTGTCCTAACACCCCCCCCGAAAAATACATAAATAAAACCTTGGCGCTCTGTAATTTAGGCCTGTGAGGCTGCGCTCTCCGTCCTGACTGCTTCCTTTCAGAGGCCCGTGACTGGAGGAGCCAGGGCCTGGTTCGGCAGGCACCACGCCACCCCCCCCCCCCTTTTCCGTTTACTTTAGCCCTAAAAATACCCTCCTGGCCTTAATTTTCTGTTCCACCGGCCGACAGCTGAGGGCCCATCCCGGGGGGGGGGGGAGGGAGGGAGGGAGTGAGCCTCCACAGTGGAAGGAAGGCACAGGTGGAACAGGAATGACAGCCGGGGGTGGAGGGAGGGGTTGTTGTTGTTCCAGGGCTCTGGGGCAGGACACCTGCCCCCACTCTCCACACCAGTAGGGTAAACACACCTGTGTGTGTGGTGTGTGTGTGTGTGCTATGTCCTGGACCTTAGAACAGGCATGGGATTTAGACAAAGATTTGGCATGGGATTTGGATTAGGGAAGATTCAAATAGACTGCCATTTAGCGTCATTAGCACCTTTGAATATTGAACCCGGTTTGGCTAGTCGGGCCTTCATTAAGAGATTAGGGTCTAAATAATCAGTCTAGATTCCCCCCCAGTTCTCACCACACAATTCAGAACCACGCTGTTGTCAAGCGCTCACACTCGAGGACTCCATATAATCTGTCCCGAGCGCTCTATTGATGTTTTTAAGCACTTTTGCATAACTGACAAGGGTAAGGAAATCACCTGTCCTTTTTACTCACGGTGGTTTCATAGAGCAGCTGTGCATTTTTCCCACACACATGAATGTGTGAATGCTTAATGAAGTGTGATTGAAATGTCCCTGTTAATTTCTCTAAAATAAGATTATGACCTTCCAAAGACTGGTAGTGCAAATGCACTGAAACATGCTGTGTGCTGTCTGCATCATTCTACAAATAATATCTTATTCTGTGGGACTTACAGTGGGGAAAAAATTGGGCCTGGATACTTTATTTTTTAATACTTTATTCACATGTAATTCCTTTTAACTTTGTTATTATTAATATGAAGCGGTGAGTCGTTGTGAAGGTGAAATTAATCTTGTGAAACCCCGTGAAGCGTGAGTCATTACAGTCGCATTATTACAGCCTTTATCTGTCTGTCTGTGTCTGTGGCGTGCGCTGAGGCTGAGGGGGAACCTGGGAGGAACACGGCGCCGCGATCCGTATCTGCTATGGGGGGGGGGGTCAGACCGAGCCGTGCGTCACGTCCACGGGGGTCAGGTGCTGCCTAATGAGGTCCGGCACCGTCGGCCCCGGCTGGTTCCAGCGGTATTCCGCCACGCCCGTCTCCCTCTCCCGCGGCTTCGGCTGCAGACGAGCCGTCTCCAGGGCCGCGCAACGGCCTTTCATCTTCCTCAGCTGGAGAGGGGGGGAGGGGGGCGGGGTGGAGGGGGGCGCGAGGCGGGGAGCGGTGTGGAACTAATACATCTCAGTAAATAACAACGCGCCACAGCGGCTCTGGCTGAAGTCTAGATTTTGACCTTCTTACACATTAAGAGCAGCGACGTTGAATCCGCAGGGACAGCGCTCGGGAAGGGGGGGGGGAGGAGGAGAGGAGGAGGAAGAGGGGAGAGGAGGAGGAGGGGGTAAAAGGGGGATGGGACGGCGCTCTCCCTCCCCCGCAGCTGTGGCTAGGAGGCAATAAGAACATAAAACAGGCTTTATTTGATTTAATGCGTCTTTACGGAATGGCGGCCTCCAGTCAGGCTGGATCAGCTGGCACGCTCGCCCCCCACCCGCAGAGTACGCGCCCCCCCCCCCCCCCCCCCAAACGCGGTCTCGGAATGTCAACAGCAGCGCAGATAAGGGCGGGACAGCCGATAGGCGCTCCATCTTCACCCCCGCGCAGCCGCGACCTGTCTCTGTCGCCCCCCCCACCCCCCCCTTTACCACCACGTCAAACAAAAGATGCTGTTGACTTGCGGCAGGTTTTACTGTCGTTCTGCTGTAGTGTGGCTGGGGTTGTTTGCTCATTCTCACTGTTGTAGTTTGGGGGGGGGGGGGGGGGGGGCTCTTGTTTGGCTTTGGATTTGGCATGGACTTAAGTAATCAGAAGCACCTTTTTCCTTAAAAGGTTCCACCAACGAAAACACTTTAACCTTTGTACCCTGAGCGTCAAAAAGAGCCGTTTCTTTGTGTTCGTTTCCCAAGAACTCACTTCAGATTTAGAAGGACCTTGGCGGAAAAAAAAGTGATGGGAAGATGAAAACACCTGGGTTAAATGAGGGACAGACTTTTTAAAGTATATGAACAGTTTTAGCCGATGACAGAGCAGAGGGAATCCCAGCATGCATAGGGTTATGTATGTGAATGATTGACAGGCCGTGTTGCCTATAAATCTGACTAGCATGGCGGCAAGCAGAAAAGTAAGAGCGGTGTCCCTTTTTTGTGGCACCTTCAGTGAGGGAAATGGCTCGATTACCTAACGCTTCTCAAATCGTGGTGTCAAAGGTGGAACGCAGGTGATGCCTTCATTGAAAGTGCAAGGCCACCAGGGTGAGAAACCACCGAGTAGCTGGACCACAAATTTCACCCTGGGGTGAGAGTAACCGGCCCAGCGCCCTGCCAAGTGACCTCTCTTTTTGTGCTTCCATTTTTGTTTTTCCCCACGGTGTGTAGGCCTCAATTCTCACAAACACGTTCTGCTAATACACTGTTTTATTGTGCTGCTGTTGTGAAGTATGCGGAAGGGTGCGGCTGAGAGGCCCGTATACTAACGTCCTTTTGTGGCCTTATTTGGTTGGCAGGAGATTGGAGGGAGCAGCTGGGAGCTGTGTTTCGGCACAGGCACTCCTGTCCGGTAAACACGCGCCCCAGACCTTTAAAAAGTGACGTCCCAAGACCAGTTGTCCCTGCAGTGGTATGGTATGTGTGGTCGTCAGCTGACAGCGAGAATGTGTGTGTGTGTGTGTCTGTGTCGGTGTGTGTGTGTGTACATGTGTCTTTGTGCATGTGTCGTGTGGGTTTGTGTGTGTGTGCGTGCGTGTGTGTGTGTGCATGCTTGTGCGTTTGTGTGTGTGTATGTCTATGTGTGTTTGTGTGTGTGTGTGTATGTCTATGTGTTCGTGTGTGTGTGTCTGTGTGTTCGTGTGTGTGTGTGTGTGTGTGTGTCTGTGTGTGTGTGTCTGTGTGTGTGTGTGTGTTCGTGTGTTTGTGTGTGTGTGTGTGTGTGTGTGTGTGTGTGTGTGTGTGTGTTATGTAATTCTATTTGTTTCTTGACTAATGGTCCTAAAGTTAAAGCTTTCATAATTGAGGGCATGTGGCTTAATTTAATGGAAAGGAAAGCTGGAGGCGTAATTGTGATTCTGAGAACACATTTTAAACGCTCTCAGTGAGGCTCACTGAGGATAGGTTAGGGGGAGAATAAGGCTTCTGAGTGGCTCGTAGCTCTTCCTCATCTTTGGGGGAAGGGGGTCTCCCCCTGCTCCCCCCTGTGGGGTGCTGAATGGGGGCTTGTTGCCGTCCTAGTGGCCCCCGCCACCACGCAGGGCCCCGATGAAAGAAAGGAGAGAGCCACAGCTGTTGGGAGACAAATGTTAGAAAAGGCAACTGGGCTGAATATTTACAGAGCCCTTTAAAAAAAAAAAAATTAAACAAAAAAAAAAAGTCACAGAGCTGAATGGTCACGTGATTCGTTTGCTTGGTTTTGCTAGCCACAGTTATCAAACCGTCTCTCTGCTAGAAGGCATACGGTGATCATAACGAGGTTTTGATCAAACTGTTTTTGAGTCAAAGATGACAGTTAATTGTGTTGCTTGTGCTTTGAGGAAGAACAAATGGTGAAGAATACATGCCTGTGTGTGATTTGTAACTTATACGTCATAGAAAAAAAGGTCATTTTTAAAAAGAGCTGTATTTGAACACAGTTCAATTTAAAGTGTTTGGGGTGAAAGGGCACAGATATTGGACGTGTACAAAGGAGGCAGTTCGACTGGTTTTGAGGTAAATTGGTACCTCATGCAAAATAAGTCGTCTCCAGCCAAAATATTCAACCAATCATTTAAACCAACCTATTAAGTTTAGGGTATTCATATCGTAAGGGGTAAAATAAATCTTGTTACCCTAAAATGAAATCAAGAACGATTTGTTATCACACACAAGATCTTATGAGTGGTTTTTTTCCCCCCTGAATTCATAGTCAGCTGCCTGTATGTAAATTATTGCTGCCCCCCTGATAATTCTCTTCTCCAAAACAGCTCTGCCGCGACATCCCATCACAGTGATAATCAAATCTAATGAAATACGCTGTTGCTTGCCCTAAACACACAAGCACTGTTGTAATATTTGAATTGGAATAAGATCTCCTTTTTTTAAAAAAAAAAAAAAAAAAAAGAAAAGAGAAAAAATCCATGCAGATGAGATTGAGATTGTACCTCCCCGTGAAAGTGGCTCAGAAACAAAAGCCTCTTTTTAGCGCACGCCCACACTGTGAGGGAGATTACTCGGCAGCCCGGTCCCCTGGAAGGGCTTTGGCTGCAGTTTAATGGCACGTGGCAAAGGCCTTGATACTTATCATGTGTGTCAGGTGCTCCTGCTCAGTTTCCTGTTCTTTAAAGCACAGCCCCCCCTACCCACCCACACCCAACAGCCCCCAAATCCTGCTACGCTAGCCCTCGCCCTTTTTTTTTCTTTTTTTTTATAAGCACAAAGAACATATTGTATCTGCCAGTGGTGAAGCGAGTCCATTCATCTGGGGCAACGTGCAGTTTAAAAAAAAAAAAAAAAAAATTCGGAACGGTGCTTCGGTAACGGACACATCCGCGGCCGGAATTTGAGCCGTGGAGTCGCCTCTCGCTGGCGTCCCGGCCCGGGCCTCCCAACGCCGCGCCCCGAAAACCCCGCGGAACTCCTGGAGTACGTTCCCCCTTTTACCGAGCGCAGACGTCACACACACGCAGGACGGGCTCCCTTAACAAACAACAAGGGCCAGAGAGAGTACACCGTGTACAGTGCACAAAACACATTTCACCCTCTGGGACAGCCAGCGACATTGTTCGTGTCCCCGGGCTCCCATCTTTTCGAACGGTCGCGAGTGCATCCTGAGATGTGGGCCAACTGTCGCGCTGCCAAAAACGTCTGCTTTAGTCTTGTGATGAGACTTCAAATCTTATTTCCTTCTCTCAACTATAAAACTTTTTTTGTGTGTGTGTTACATTTTGCTTGACTAGTGAAATTGTCTCACTCAATTGGTAAATATTGAAATGGGCCCACGAGGTCCTGGCAGGGGGGCATATACAGACCGTGGGCAGAGATGTGCTCATCCATCCCCTCACCCAAAAGCCTGTGGATCACACTGAGCTTTGAATCAGACTTAAGTGCTTGACAAAAAAACTTTAATCACTGATATCTTTCTTTGGACAGTTTCCCCTGAAACATTGCCTGCACTGTGGTGCCTCTGAAAGCATGTGCAATAATATTGCCTCAATTTTTCTGCTGAAAACTTGCCAATTGTGGTATATTTAGGCCGTTTGGTTTCAGTCTGTGTTTCAGAATTAGAAACAAAGAGAGCTGGCAGTTTCACAAGTGAATATGCTGCAGGAAGGCTGTTTCAGCCCTGTAGCCCTGTACCTCTCACCCAACAACAAGATCACATACGCTGGCTTATGTGATCCTGTTATGGATTAGTGCGCACACACACACACGGACACACGCACGCGCATGCACACACACACACACTCACACACTCACACGCACATGCATGCACGCACACATACACACACACACACACTCACACACACTCATTCACACAGGCACACAAACACACTCACGCGCATGTACACACACACACACACACACACACACAAGCATTTTACTTTTTATTTTTTTATTTCTAATGATGCCATGGTTAAACATAACAACAAGGGGCCCGAGTGTTTTTGCCAGGAATTCCTTAGACCTTGTAACTTAGACCTGTAACACTCACATACACAAAGACTGAGGAGAGTGAAGCTTGGTTGGTGAGTTGGTCCGTTTCATTATCACAGCATGATTGTCAAGAAGGTTGTAAACGCCCTGCAGAAAGTGAATTACTGTAAGAAGCCCTTATTTCAGTAGAGGTCTGACTCCTCTGTCTTTCTTTGACCTTTCGGTCCTGTTGCTTGGAAAACCGTTCAGCTACTTCTGATCAGTGACGGTGGAGGGTGTATCGTTTTAACTCTTCAAGATTAAGCTCAGTCTTCCAAATAACGAATTGACATTTTTTTCAGCAAACATGAACCCTTTGAGAAAATGGTACTTCCTGGTAATGGTGGCACCTTTACAACAAATGAATTTGCAACAACACAAATAGGTGCGAATGAAACTGGGGTGATCTTTCACGGGTGATGTTAGCTGGATTTAAAATAATTCAGCCAGGCTTGATTCACGCCTCGCCCAACTTCCACATCTCTCTTAGCAGGTGAAGGTTGAGTAGCATTACCTTATACGGCGATGTGGAAACCCATCCCTGCTCAGAGCTCCCAAGCACAGTCCTGCCCTGAACTGAGCTGTGTGCTGCTCAGTGTGCGGGGAGGTAGTGGTAGCGTTTGTGAAAAGGGATTGGTGTTGCCTCGTCAGTGTGACCGTCACCACTCATGTCGCTCCACGCATAGGCCCCACACGCAGGCTTCCGGGGGGGTGGGTGGGGGGGTGGGGTGGGGTGTGTGGTTGACACCGAGGGGACTCTGAGGTCTCTTGCCATTTGCTGGAGACAGCTGAAGGAGTCACCTGTCCTGGGACCCTAGGGGGCGACTTTGTCAACAGCCCCCAGCCCTGCCACCCCCCCCCCCCCCCCCCCGTCAGACCCAATTTCAGTTGCCCCACCCATGTCTGCTCTGAGTCACTCTGCAAGTGCAGCAGCTACTGTGAGTGGGGGACGTTAGTCATAATGAGTGGTTTCAAGTTGGCCAAATATCAGGCGATATTCGAGTGGGTTTCATATCTCTCATTTCTCTTTTCATAGTCATCGCAGGTCTCTGTGCATTCGACGAAAGGAATTTGAACTGAAGCTTTGCGTTTTCGTTTTCAGCTTTGCAGTTGTGTTCGAATATCACCCGTGACAATCCAAGTGGAAGGTATCTCAGAGCCTTGTGTAATTCATGTTGATGTCTTGCAATGAGGGTTAATATTCCTGCTTGCACTCAGCTTCAGTGGGAAAAGTAAAAGGGGACAGACCTCTAACAGAGACGGACGAAAAATGCTTTTGCAAAATTGATGTAACTTTCCAGTTAACAAGATGTGTGAAGATCTCCGTTGTGCATGCTGTCCTTTTGGCCTTTGTCATGACTAGGCCAATAGATTAGATTCAGTTTGCACAATTTTGGCATGAAGAACAGCTGAGTTTACCATTTGGGATTGCTTCCCAACAGCTTCTTCTGAAAAGAGGGACATGGAAAGGCTATTGTGTTCCTGTTTGGAGGTCTTGTGCAGAGCATATTTCTGCAAAAAAAACAAAAAAAAACTTTATGGTGTGTGGTTAGTCTGAGATGACAGCCTTTAATTAGAGTAGCTGAGATGACGCAAAGACAAGTGGGGATTAGAATAGATATTAGCCTAGCTGGACGCCACAGCATGGCCTATCCCACGAGGGCCCCTTACAATATGCCTTCAGTAATTTACTGCCCCTCCCATTTATGTTCAGCATAGGAATAACTGAACAAAGTAGTATTTAATATTTTGAATATTTTGTGATGCACTTGAGAAGCTTGTGGTGTTATTTCTGGCTTCATAAGCCAGGTGTGTTCGCCCGGTCGGAGGTAAAGGTGTGGGGGTTCAGTAAAACTGCACAAAGTTCTGTGGCAAATATGACGTTTGAGGTGTGGGTGCAAAGCCAGACGGTGTCGTTTTGCAGGGTGTACGTGTAGGTGTTTTGCTCTGCGTGTATCAACACACATCGGATGGCGGTGGTGTGTCCACAAGTCTGCAGTCTGCAGATAGCTATAGTCTGTGTGGGGAGGGAGTTTTTCAGACAACCATGTCTTTATATTCTGTGTCTGAGGTTAATTCATTGCCCTTGTTGCGCACGGAACATGAAACTGAATTAACACATTCCGTGGTTGAAAAGGATCATGGGTTAAGAGGAGGCCTTGTCTCTCTCTCTCTCTCTCTCTCCCGCTCCCTCTCCTTGTTTGTCTCTGTGCCAAAGGATGAAAGGTGACGGCAATGGACCAGAAGGTGGAGGATGTTCAGAAGGTTCTGGAAGAGCGGTCCAGGCCCAAGTCTGATTTCCTGCAGGGGAAGAAAGATCGCTTCAGTGCCAGGGTCACCTTTCTGAAGCATCTGGGCAATAGGCACGGACCAGGCCCAACGACGACATCATCGCCAGCAGCCATGTTGCCAGACCAGTCCAGCCAGACGGCAGCCGCAGAAGCAAGAATTTCACTCCCTGTTTTACCGCTGCTCCCAAAAAATGCCAATGGCAATGACCTCTGGCCTCAGCAAGTAGGGGAGGGGTGGGGAGTAGCTCTTTCTTGGCATCTCATAAATTTCTGTTGAGGGCTGCATGGAGAACCTTTGCTCCACTTGAGTCATTCCTGGTTATAAGTGAAAACTATTCAGCCAGAGCAGTGCAGCAGGCCTGTGGCATTTAGAAATGACAATAATAACCGACAGATTATTTATGCATCTTGGTTCAGATGACATTTAAAAATTGTACATGAAACCTGTGGGTGATAGTTTCAGTGTGAATGCAATTGGCTCAAAGCTTCACAAACAAACATTTGAATGATAAATCAACAGGAACGTAAAGGTCAGGAGGAAACCCTCAAGTGCAGAAGCATTTAAAAAGCAACCGTAACTAATAATGAAAAAATTATCATGAAAAAAAACTAATAAAACTGTTTACATTTACACTGTTAACACTGGAATTAAAAATGCGCTACTTGAGAACTGTTTCTCATACTTTGCAGGTTTGATGTATTGCTTTGTATTATATATTTTATAACAGTGTTAATGACACTCAGGCATAAGCATTTGCTAGCCATTGCATTTGCTTTCCAGTAGCCTTTTAGCCTGCATAGCCTCCACATAGCAATGGAGCCAAACTGTAGGGACTAATCAAGAGCTGATTTATTGCTACTGTTAAGCTAATAACACGTATCAAAACAGCCGTGAGAGGACTTGGTGCAGTCGAAAATAGTCAGAGAAGACTGACAGTTTTACTGTGTTGTGCAGTCAGTTTCACTTGAGTGCCAGAATTTAAACTTGTGGTTCTTTCACAGTAGTGTTCTGGAAAAAAGAGAACCTTCCTTCCAGGGTCTCGCGCAGTAGGGACCCATCTGAAATTAATTTGCCCCGTTGAGTTTGAGATTATATTTTCCTTTGCCAGTGAATTAGGTGCCGAATTCCTTCTCACAGGGCAAAATTACTCAGAATGAATGAGTAATGAAGAGAAATAGTGGAAAAATGTGTACAGTTTGAACGGGAGGGCTGTGAAAAGCCACATTATTCAATGTAAACACGTTATTCTGCATGATTGACTGGGATATGGCGAGCTACCACAGGGAGAGGTGAAGTCATGGTCTTAAGCTCTGTGCCGGCAGGCACACTTTCAGTGGGTTTCACTCCTGTTTTCATTTTCATTCTGAGGTGGTTAAAAATGAAAAAGCAATCGCAAAAAGATAAATGACAAGTCTTTCATCACGAGACTCTATTTGTGTGACAGTCAGAAGGTCTACCTGCCATTTCTTTCAAAAAATCTTTCTGGATTTTTGTTTTGCAGGTGGTCTGCATTTGCCACCAGGTGCTCTTGAAAACGAAACACAAGCTGTTGTTGAGAGAAGGTGAGTATAAGTACACACAGACATTTGGACACCTGTAGAGGGTTATAACATAGGGGTCTGTGATTCAAAGATACCGTTAGGATTTATTTACAAGAATTGTTTTTGGAAGGAAGCCTCAGAGCCTTCTATAAATAAAATCTATTCAGTTGAGAATCGTAGATGTTCAATAACTGTTATTTTTTTCTCTCTAGATCGCCAGTAACGTTCTGCTGTCCGTGCCAGTAACATTTCTCTGCATTTGGTTCAAGGTATCTGAATCTCCTTCATAAGTTCAAAGTATCGGTTGAATTTCAGTACCACAATCAAAGGAAATATTTCACTCTTACCCTCTGCAGAGTTCTGACTTTGAACTCCCCTCCCTCCCCCCCACCCCCAAACTATAATATTATATTTTTCTTCAAAAGGCCAAAAAAAAAGAAAAAAAAATTCCTGTGGATGTCCCAAAAACAACAACCTCAGAAGTGCAGCTAATCCCTGGAGACGGAAAATGTAGGTGGGCGGGGTTTAGCGGAAGAGGCCGTTTTTGAGTTATACAGTACCGGGCACTGTAGGATCGTGAACTTATTCCTCTGTGTGTTTTTTTAAATTCTGTTTTCTGTCGCTAATGGGAGACCTTGAGAGGGCCCTGTCTGCAGGTGCAGCCTGTAGCCGCCAAGCCGCACGGCCCTGCTTTCATGTGGAGGTCCCTGTGAGGGACGGGGCAACTTCAAAAGGCAGTTTTGAAGTCCTGACACTGGAGCAGCCGGCCGGCCCCACCCGCCCCGCCCCGTCTGCAGAAACGCCAAGTCCAGGTCCGCTGGACGTGACGTTGCTGGTTCCACAGACGGCAGCCGGGGGGGGGGGGGGGGGGGCGGGTGGGTTTGACTCGGTTTCCCGGTAGAGGTGAGGCCACCTGTGGGGGAGCGTGAGTCACGGCCGCGGAACCGCAGGTGTTCCTCGTCCAGAGTCCGTGTTGCTAAGGGTGCCAGAGGGCCTCGGCGGTGCGTCGACCGTGTTCTTGTCCCGCCCCGAATCAGCTTGTCCCCCTGGCGTGTTCTCCTCTCTGGGTAAGAATGACTCCCGTCGCCTTCTCGCTGGCCGTGACACAGTGGGGTGAGGTAAACCATAAGCTTCTCCCAGCTGCTAAATAAACAGGGTTTTTGTTATTCTTCCTCTGTGCCAGTGTGCCTGTCAGTATTTTCCATTCACATATACTGTATTTTATGATCTCACTGGTGACATTTGCGCTAATAGGGGGGGAAGAGGGGAACTTGCAGGGTACGAGTACCTCTCTCTGAGGGCCACTTCCTGTGTCTGGGGTTATTTATAGTATGCCAGCAGGCCAGAGAGGAGCATCCTCTTAAACAGGGCCATCACTGGATAGCGGGCCCCCGGCCCCAGAGGGCCGCAGTGTCTGCTGGTTTTCAGTGTGTTTCTGCTCTTAAGTGACCCGGTTAAGGCCCCCAGTTTGACTAAAGAGTTTGCACACCTTGTTTCCGAGCCCTGAATTGGCCGTTGATTGAAACGAAGCCACAGGAGCATGCTGAGGCCGTGGCCCTTCGATTTAACACCCTTAGCGCAACGCTGCTAACCTTAACCCTTTAACACGCAGAACTCAGCTGTTGGGTTCCTACCCAGCCCCTCTCCCACACGTCCACCCCCCCCCCCCCTTCCCCCTCCCCCTCCTGTGCAGCTGGGTCCTGTAAAAGGGGCTACCCTCATCATTTGAAAGGGGATATGTATGTGAACAGGTGTGGGTGGAGTCGGGGGTGAGGGGTCAGGGATGCAAACAGGCTCTGGGGCCTCTCTCTTTTGCCCCCGGTGCATCTTTCAGGGGCCCCTTTTATAGCTGAGGCCTTTTTGCTGCCCGATGCCAGTGAAAGCTCTTCCTGGTTACGTGAGAGGCACCGAGTCGTCATCATAAAACTTGGATAAAGTGCACTATTGATCGAGTGGGATGGCCACCCGTTACTGGCCCCATTTTGATGAAGGGGCTCAGTTGAGCCCGAGCGCGTCCACAGCGTCCTCACTGAGGCCCTTGTCTTGCCCCGAGAGTTATAGGGCTGATGGCTGCTTCCGCCAGCACTTAGGGCAAGAAATCATGTTCCTGTATCCGCTGACGAGACGGCAGATACAAGTCCGCTCTTCGCTGGGTTTATCGGCCAGTCGCCTGTTGCGCCGCATCACCCTGGGGAGGCGAATCACTTGGAGGGGTGGGGGGGGGGGTTAGTTTGACCTTTGACCCTGGAAATTTCCTCCAGCCATATGCCCTGCGCTGTGGCGAGGCTCGGTGGCTTAGACCTGGCGATGGAGCTCTTTGCTATTGCTAGGAACAAAATGGCTGTCACGGTCGTAAAAAGAGGCCCCGCAGGGCAGCTTCTTCCTGGGTCCAGAGGTCAGTTATGAGACGGCACTCTCCGGCCAGCCTGTGGCAGCAGTAGGCCCAGACCCCGAAAGCACACAAGGGGGAGGGGGGAGGGGCGGGGACGGACCCTCTCCCAGTGAAGTAGGTCATGGCACAGAGCTATTTTCCTCCAGACAGACAGACAGACAGAGAGCATTCCAGGCTGGACGGCCTTCAGCCAGCCGGGGCGGTATTTGGGGCAGGGGAACAGCTGTGGCGGCCCCTCGCCGCTGGTGGAGCCGGAGCGGCGGGCTGCCAGAGAGAGCGGTCTGGGCCGGGCCTGGGCGACTGGGAGCTACACCTGTGCCTGCGGAACTCCGAGCCTCGGGGCTGTGTCTGTCTGGCCCCAACTACACCCCCCCCAAACCCCCACCCCCCGTCTTTTTCCCACTACACGACAAATGCTATCACGGCGCTGAGCCATTTTTCTACTTATGTCATAGCCCCCCAGCGACCGCAGGATGGTGACCGACGTTGTCATCGAACGCGCTCTCCCCAGCTGTCTCTCGCCTGTAATGTTCAGAGAAGCAAATGTGGCCATTTGTGTTTTTATTTAAAGTCAGCCCTTGTTGCCTCAGGAGTCCGTTATTCAAACCATGCCCCCCCCCCCCCCGTAAATGCGTCTCATCAACCCCAGGCTTAGGCTAGGGAAATCAGTCATGTGACCAGATCAGAAATCCAGAAGGGGTTTAGACATTGACCCTGAAAGGGTAACATGGTAAGCAAACCAGAAACATGCAGTTAAATAATTTTGCTATACAAATAAAAATTGATTGATTGATTGATCATTTTTACTGGTTCACAGCAGCACGTTTTGTGAGCCAATCCTTTTTCATTTTGGATATTTAAGTTACATAAATGACGTCATTTTTGTTGACAAATTATTTTTTTCTCCTTTCTCCTTTCTTCCAGATTTGTTGGAACACCCAGTTGGAACTCTTGGCCTCTCCCATTGTTGGAAAATCTTCCATGAATACAGAAGAGGGACATTAATATCGTTAATATCGTTAATATCGGCCTGCAGCAGAATGTGTGCGGCCAACAGCCGTTTCCGTTGACTCTGCAGCAATCCAATCCAACATCGGGGAACTGCAGCACTTGCAGTCACAGTCCGAATGACTGAAACCCTTCCTCCCTGGCGTCAGCCATTTCCAGAGGAACTCAGCTGACAGCCTCAGATGGGGGAGTGGATGATTTCCCATCATGCACCAGTGCAGCATGTTGACTGTGGTTTTTCCTGACTCCCACCTGCGTGATAATCGTACCGTAGCATCAGGGCACTTAACCACTGCCCCGGAGGTGTTGAAAACTGTGTTCCCTGGAAGAGACACTCGGATGAGCTGCTCTTGGAAGGAGACAAGACTTGGCTTGATGTTTCTTAGCCGCAGATGGGCTGTCAAATCCTCTCTTCAGAACCGTCACTGAATTGCCAAAATCACACGGCCAAGGAGGTAAAGAGATTCTTTTTTTTTATTTCTTTTTTTTACACCCTTGTAAAAATCATGTCAGTTGATGGGAACACAAAACAGATGGAAGGTTGCACTTCCAAAAACAAAATTGAGGTTTGTAAACTGTTATTCCCCTTGGAAATGGCATAACATAACATAGTTTTGGGCCCTCTTGGCAAAAATTATGATTAATGCTGCCAATTCTAAACATTTATACCCTTTTTCCCTTTCATCGGACAACGCTGTAAAAACACTCCTGTAGCAGATTTTCGCTCTTGCGATGTGTCTGTGTTTTGTCTAAGCGTGGGCTCATTTCATACTCAACGTCAGCGGACTGACAGCAGCACTTCCCTCGCTCCTTTGGAAATGACTCGGCGATTTTGGTACGCCACGCGTCTGAACCTGTGTCACCGTTTCCTAAAGCGATTCGGCCCGCAGAGGGCTGGGCTGGACGGGACAAATGAGTAAACTCTGAGAGCTCCCCCCCCCGCCATCCCGCTGGCTGAGTTCATGCCTGGCACAAGGGCCTCGGGGCTTTGAAAGGGTGACCTCACCCCCGCATTTAGCACTCGGGCACTCGGACGGGCGCCTTTCGGCTTAACGTTGAGGTTAAAAGTTAAAACGCTGTGGGAAATGGTGCTGGGTTAAATTGGGTTGAGTCCTTCTCCTGTGGTTGACCAGAACATTTCTCCTTAGGGTCAGAGAGAAAGCTAAGAGTGTATCTTCCAGTCACTGTAAAGAATGTCTAATTTCATGTATGCGGGCATGAATCCTAACTATACAATTGTGGAGAACTTCTGATTTCTTGTATGTGGGCATGAATCCTAGCAAAACGAATGTGAGACAGTGTTCATTCATATGAAGAACAAGTCCAGATCTGTTAAAATTGCAATATTTCCTGATAAATGTGTGTCACAGGCCTTTCCTCAGTGTGATGTACAAATGGGGGGGGGGGGTTGCAGGGGGGTTGTTGTTATCGAGTCGCCTTCGCTGGAATCCGTACAGCCCAAAATGTGGTGGCGACCTGTGTGTTTTCCTGAGAAGTGCGCACTGCCTGCATCGTCATTGTGGGCCACTTCCTAGCTTCAAAGCAGCGCGACTTCTCTACACGCCGTGCACTGGTGAACCCGGGTTGCAGGCTCTGTCAGGGACACCCACTCAGCGGGTTTTATGACGGACGGGTAAATACGTGGCGCTCGTAGGCGAAGTGACTGCAGCCTTTCTGCCGCGGCGGTAGTTTCTGTAGCACTAATATTAGTCAGAGCAGCAGCAGTCAGTCGTGTTTCCAACTCCAGCAAGAAAACACACAGAACAAAAATCCAACCGTGTTCACACACAGCCCAGGCCAGTATAACCGATAGAGTAAACCACTTAGGGTCAGGTGCAGTGTAATTGGCCATTGAACATGTATTTTGTTAAAAGTTATTCAACTGAACGCATAGCCTTTTTGAATATCGCTCCCGCTACCTATTTCCCTCTTTAAAAGTCATTCCTTTTGATCCCGTTACTGCATTCTGCAGACAACGGAGGCTGCATGGCTGCTTTCGTCTGCATCCAGAAACCACCATCTGTGTCTTGGGATTACCTACCCAAGACCTCTTCTTCAGCAGACGATTTTTAAAAAAAGACCAGCTCGTTTAAGAGCTTCCTGTTTAAATCCAGATGCCCCCCCCCCACCCTGACGTTTGCGTGAAGAGAGAACTCTACGTTTAGGGTTGTGACGCCACTTCAGAGGCACGCGTGCTGTTGCTCTGGAGTTTTATCTGCGGATTTTAAGTGATAACAGAGAAAAGGTTCTCTGATCGTCTGCAGGTGGCTGACATTCGGCAGACAACCGTCAGACTGAAAAACAGGCTTCAAAGAGACTGGCGTACGTTTGGCAGCACCGCAGCACCCCTCCTCCCAGCTTGGTCATAATTAACCTGCATTGTGTTACAAGGTCGTCAGGGATTAGAGAAATTTGAAATTGAAGCATGGATGTTTGAATTCAAATTTAGTTCTGTTCTAGGGTACACGCCTACCACCCCCCACCCCCCCCCTCCCACCGCCCGACCAACCCCAGACTAGCAAGTGGCTGCAGGGGATTTTCTAATGACGACACTTGTGGTCAGTGGAGGAAACGTGGAGAGGAACCAGAGGTTTTCTATGAGCTATAGGAACTGTGGCTTGCAAGAAAATGTAAACCTGTTGCTATTGACTTTTTTTTACCGTGAGTTACAGTAAAATGCCTGGATCTCTTTCAACACGCAGCTGTGAACACAAACAATTTCATCAGCTCTGCAAGATCTTCTGGGCAGTTCTAGAATAATGTTTCTCTCTGCTGTGCTTTGCCTCATGCAAGTGCATGACAGCGCAGTGCATTGTACTGTTGAAGGCCTGAGAGATGAGTGTACGAACTGTACAGTTGTTTCACAGTGAGCAGAGTGTTACTTCTAAGTTTATTGGGGCTTATTGGGAGAATTTTTTTTGATGTGCGAGGTGTCGTGTTGTTTTTTTTTTTTGTTAACCTTTTTTTTGTATGATTGTAGTGTCTGTATATTTAAGTGTTGGTGTCCTGTATTTCTGATGGCTGCCTTATTCCCCTTTTTTTATCTTGGCCAAAAAACCGCTCTTGTAAGATGAGTTTTTATCTCAATGGCGATTGCCATCACTTAAGCTGTTTTCCACTTAACTTATGGTTTCAACAACGGTACGAATCTCGAGAGGCGAGGAAATGATCAGCTGCTTCTTGAAAGCCTTGAGTAATGCATCTTGCTTTCTTTGTAGGGTGATCTTGCAACCTCCTGCTTTCAAGGTTCTGTGTCAGCCCCCTTGCCAGGTTTGTGTCTGTGGAACACAGTTAAACGTGACTCACTCGTTTTCACTCCCGCGTGCGCTTGTGGTGCAAGTCTAACCTGTGTTGTAAGCCTTGCAAATATTTTGCATTCTGAAATTCTGCTAGCGTCACTTCAGAAGATTGAGCCAAGTGAAGGAAATTAGAATTAGGAAATTAGGACATTCACCATTGAAAAATTCTCTTGAGGTTTTTTTTTTTCCCCCCCCTTACTATTCTTCTGAAGGTTTTTTTTATTTTTTATTTTTTTTAACTCCCATCTTGTAAGTTTTACAATAGCAGATTGGCTCTGTTGGCTCCGTGCAGTGGAAAACATGAATTGGAGGCCTCAAATGCCCTCTTGCAATTGGAACTGGGTCAAAATCAGATTGCAGAACTTAGAGCTGGTTCTGTTGGCTTTATCAGAGCACAGTGAACGCTGTTTATGCGAGCCGCTTAAATAAGGCCATTGGTGAGATTCAAAACTGCTCTCTCGTTTAGTGGCCCTCTCATTTCACACTGGTGTTTCTCTTCTCTGATTCATTTAAACTGCCATATCAAGGTGTTTCCTGAGCACATAACTAGTGTTTTCATGCAGTGACTTGACTGTGCATCTGGGAGTATGCCCTATTAGGACTTAGGAGTATGCACAAATCACACACAGAACAAAAAAAAAGTCACACCATCTGTGAAGACCTTCATCTGAAGTGAAGCGTAGGCCTTTTTAACAGCCCTGTGTCTTCAATATGTACTGTTAAATGTCTTAACTTCCCTAAAAACAAATCTGTTCATTTTTCTGTTCATTGTGCAGTGCATTCGGCCTGAAGATTTCAAATCAGATGCAAGCGGTGGTTAGTCATCCACCAGCAGCGGCTGTTCTTTGATGCCGGCTGCACACGCGGCTCCAGAAGAAGTGCTCCACACTTCCCCTCTCCACACAATGCCGCGGTTTGCATATTAGCTGCGTGTTTTTAATACTGAAGCAGAGCAAGTGAAAGCGAAAAATTCATGAAAACCGACTTCTGACGTTTCACGTTTCCATCCTGTGTGTGGCTTTTTGTCTTTTTGTGTGTTTGAGCAAATTTAGGGAACGACAACAAAATACACAGGCATCTGTGTGTTCAGGAGCTGTAGATACTGAGGTGTAACTATTGATGTCTGGAAGTTACAGATGTGTTTACTAGTTATAGATGTCGAGATTATTTATGTATAAAGCAGAACGTAACTAATTTTACCACTCTATACTCTAACGCCCTGTGTTCCTGTGCATTCTGTCATTTTAAACTTCCCTTTAAATCCGTATTTTCAGCAGTGCAGAGGTTCCTAGACAGGGTCATTGTGTACTACTGAAACCAGACACAACAGAACACTGAGGCAGCTCGGCACAATGCACTTCAATACAATGTAAAACACAACAGAACAATGGAACTGGCTGAATTGGTGAGACCGGAGAGGAAAAGAGGAGGGAGGGGGCAGGAGGGTGAGAGAGAGAGAGAGAGACAGAGAGAGAGAGAGAGAGAGAGAGAGAGAGGATAACTGTGTCTATATACATTATACAAATAATGATAGTGCCAACTGGTGACAGCAATTATCTCCAGACTTTACTACTAACTTGCCAAACTACGTTTGTGAAGCGAAAAACAGTGCAGCAGTTGCCCTTATTTGTACATGAAAGTTAAAAAAGAAAATGTTTATTGAATCCAAGCCACTGTTTTGTTGTAAAATTAGTAAAGCCATTTCAAACTGAAAATGGATAATGTAGAGATCAAAAAACTAAAAACAAATAAAATGAAAATGAGATGTAAGGGACTGATAAGAGAGAAATGAGAGACTGAGAAAAACTGACAGAGGAGAACCCCGATTGTTGTGAACAAGCATTCCTCAGAACCGTCAGAAGTAGCGCAGGTGTCTTCCTGTTTGTGCTCTGCTGTTAAACATTCTTTAACCCTTTGAAGAGTAGGTTTTTGGAATGTTTGTTTTTTCAAAATTCTAAGTGAGTGTTCTAGAACCCCATTGCTTTCAGCTACCAGTAGTGATTATTCTATTGGCATTGGAATGTTTAAGAACATTCTTATCACATATTTGTGACCTCACACCTTAGCACCTTAAGGGTTGAACCAGTAGAGTCGACCCAGAGCATTGACAAGTCTGCTAAATTGACTTACACATCTAGTTTCCACACCAGTACACAATCGCATCCAATCTCAAAAAGCACTAAGACCAACACTTGCCCATTTTGGATAAAATTGGACATCCCAGTTCTACACAATATCCATGCATAAATGAACCGCAGGTCTGTTTTGGCCATTTATGGTTCTCTGTTATTCAGATGCAATAGATTCTTATTCTCCTCAACCCTTACACCCTGTCCCCTTTAAGCTAGTAGTTTATACGATGGTGTTTCCGTGAAGTTGTGTTGCTATGCTGGGTAAGACCTGGCTACAGTCAATATTTGTCGTTGCATATTGACACCCAATTGCATGCTGTTTTTTTTCTTTTCTTAGCAAGTTCAGCAATAACCAAAAAGTAACTTGCCGAACTTCAATGGTTGCGTTTATTTGAGTCAAACTCAGGGACAAGTGGTGATTGGAAACCAGGCCATGGTTACACGTGCTCACAGTTTTGGTCAAACTTCGTTATCCTCCCAGAGATACAGACATTTAGGACTCAATTTAGAACTCATAGAAGGTGACACCGGGCCAAGTGAGACCCCCTAGCCCAAGCCCTAACCATTGCAGCAGTGAGGGGCTTTTGCAACACTGTCCTACATGTGCAACGCCAGTGAAATATCCTGGTGCGAAGGGCTGGCCAAGACAGGCCGCTTCGGTGCCGCAACTACAGCTGGCAACTTACACAACAGGAAGCTGCCGCGGAATTTCCTAACCACGGCGCACCTCGCACGCTGAAAGGCTGTTTGCGTACCGCTCTATCTTCCTTTTTTCCCTCCATTTGAAGAAGAAGAAAACAAATTTGATTTTCAGAATGTACAAGGGCGAGGAACGAAGCCAAAGAAACTCGTGGGTTCTCGTCATGAAAAGTGCATGCTGTGCGCACAAGCCTTTCATATCCTTTTTGTCTCATTTTTTTTGTATTCAGCTGAATTTTTTGTTAATTTCGGTAAATTATTTTTTATGGGAGCATTTTGTAGAATAGGTGTGTTCTTCCACGGTGTTCTTGCATTCTCTTTAGGTGCCTGGCAACAGTCATCTATAGGTGATGGCATCTTTCCGTCTTCATGCTCTGATGGGGGTGTAATGGTAATGGGCGAGTTCGTTGACAACCTGTAATTACAATGCCCGTAATGTTCCATTTGCAATGAATGCGTCTGACTTGTTAACACAAAAGAGGGAAAACAAGGCCCTTGCTGAGGCTAAGCAGTCTGGCTATTTTATTTATTTATTTATTTTTTTTTATTTATTGTTATTAATAAAATGTCTAATTCAGATCCCCATGAACATCGAATTGCGCGAATGCCCTGGTGACACTGTTAACTGAAGGTTTACTGTCAGCAGAGAGATGTGCGTTCAGACACCTGCTGCTGACCCCCCCGGGCTGGAGGCACTACAAGGGGCGGGGGGTGGCTTTTGTCTTTCAAAGAGTATAGTGCAGCGCTGTCTCAGTTCTTGTGTATTCAAACCCTTACCATGTCACTAAAAACTTCACAGAACAGCATAGAATAGACATTGTTATTGAATTGATATCTCTACAAAATTAACCATGTATTGTATTAGTGTACTACAATAATACAGTACTTGGTACACAGATCACAATTCAACTTTTTGATTCTGAGAATAGTCTTCTCTTCGCAAACCAACGGAGTATTTAACTTGAAAACAGTTATTGTAATCAAATCATGTAAGGACAGACTATTTGTTCTTCCACAGTACCTTTCAGGAGTACACACGTGTGCGTGTGCATGTTTCTGCTTGTGTGTGTATATGTGTGTGCACATGTGCATTTAGTTGTGTGTGTCTGTATGTGGTATTAACTTAACCACTAGACTAGCCATTACTAACTTTGTGCTGTTTTCATCTTTGTCCTGTCTTACTCATAGGTTGATAGACTGATTGCATTACATCCACGCAGACACTGTATTTGGTCCATTGTAAAGCCGTCAATCAGAGAATGTCTAATAATAATTAATGCCTGATAATAATGGGCATCAAAATAGTAACTCTTTGGTGAGCAGCCCATCACCTCTGCTACTTAGCCTTTCCTCCTTTGTGTAGTCAATATGCAGTCAGTTTTACAGAGTTGCTCTCACTCACTAGAGAATGTGGACAGTTTTAGGGGAGCACTGTTTGCTAATGGGTAAGCTCCAGAGAAACCATTTGTTGTAGGGATATTCAAAATTAATATGGACTTTGTTTTTGTACATTTTAAATATATATATTTCAATATTCTAAGGGTGGAAAGAGTGTCACCTGCTGGCTCACCAATATCATTTCAGTGATTTTTTTTTTTTTTTAGGTGACAAGATAAACTGTTGATATACCCACTCCTCAAGGCCAGGTTTAATATTTGACATGAAATGGCCTATTATGATAACATTTTCTCTGTAGAGAAACCTCAGAACCAATAGAAGCATTCTGAGAACTTTATAAGTATATTCTATTCAATACTTCTTTTTTTAAGGATTAAGGGGGACCTTAGAAATAGATTTGTATGTTCAATCACCAAGTTGTTTTAAGATGTTCTAGGATGTGATCAACGGTGTTGATATATATGCATTGTCTATTTAGGACGCTAAAGAAAACTCTTGGAAGCAATCCCCAACTTTGGCCATCATGATTTTATTCACACAAATGTAACTTTATTTTCTGCTCAACATTCTGAAGTCGTTCTGAACGGGATAGAGTCGCATCGAAATAGCCTAGTATTTCGTGTCCTGTTAAAACAGAATTGTTTAGTTGCCTTAAAACCTTTAAAATTATTAGTGGTCAATGGTCGATGGATTTCATCATGCATTCTGATATTTCTAAGCCTGCAATACTTTATGCGCGCGCTATAGCCTACGCTCTGCATAAAAAACGACGTGTTCGAAGGGAAATCATTGCCAGTAGCGAAAATACCCTTGCTACTTCTGGCTGCATCAGAAAGAAACCACACCTTTGACTTTTTTTTTTTTTCTTCTTGCTTGCATCAGCAAAAATACTCTCCGTCCAATGGACGTGACTTCAGGGTTGTGCTTCCAGTCGAGAACGCTCCGTACAGCTCAATTTGAACGCTGCTGTAGCTGTACGCAGTTCAAACCGACAGAAAGGTTCATATTAGTGGCTGCCGCAAGTGGTCTGCTTTTCTTATTGCTTCTCTCATTGGCTCATTCAGACGTCAGTTACTTCGTTTCTGTTTCTCAAGGACGTGCCCTTGTTTTCCTCTTCTCCGATTTATCAGGGTCGAATCTTTGCAAACCGAGTAAGGACAGCCAGCCATACAGTATAATTTCAGTATATTTTGGGTTCTTATACTTGGAATATTAAAGTGCATTATATGGGACGAAGTTCTAAAATATCTTGAATCAGAGGATATATAATCATTGATTCGAACTAAAGTATCGATTTGGAACTGGCCAACGTCCGTAGAAACTTGGATGGGGAAGTTACCCATTGCAGAAATCTCGACACTGAGCAACGTTGACTTGATAAACGCATTGATAAACGCATTTTACAAACCGGAGAACGCGCTTCGATTTAGCTACTTACAGCCATTGCAATTATGATGTCCCTAATGACCGTGTCTTTGCGTACAATTAAAAAAAAACATATTTATGATGTTTTCCTCTGCAAGTATATTGCAGTGTGAACGGGGTCTCTCTTGGTCTAAAAATCCACGGAAGTTTCATTGTTCACACTAATACTGAAAACATTTTTAAAGTGTACTGTCTAAGTATTATAGGTCATATGATTTGACTCGTAGTTTCCAACTTCGATAGCGTTGCTTTTGTAGGAGTTTCTACAACCGTGGCCACTCCAACTAACAGAATGTGCGCTTCGGTTGTAGTACGTAAAATTATCTTTTACTGTATCATATTTCTCGAGGCAAAATATTATCTAAAATAAGAACAATGAAACGTGTGTGCAATGACAATCTAATCTTATTAGCATTATGTATTTCACGATCACTATTCAAATGTGATGTCACAGACATAAAGGGAAAAACGTGCATCGCCTAATCTCGTCATAAATAAATAAGATAGTAAAATATCTTACTGATTTGCAGCTCATTGTTGCTACTGCTGCGACTAATTAGGAGCTGATTTTCGCGGGCATGCCACCTCGTCACTGATGGTATCTGCAAGCTAGAGGTAATTGAAAGTAATGAACTCAATGTGGATGGTGGTGGTTGATCTGAGTGCCCCCCTACCCATTAAATGTGCTTAGGGATCTGTAGAGGTGCTGAATAATTGCAATGAAATACTATTATTCTTTAGACTAACCTTTTTGGTGTATAAGACGTCTTGGGGACATTTCATAATGATGAAACCCCTCGTCATGTAATTTGTGTAGGTCTTGCATCATTTCTCAGCTCTCCCTCTCAAAAAAATGAAAGTGCAAAAGGCCTTTTTTTATTGATGGTCTGTAATGTGTCAAACACACCCTTTGAACCAATCTCCCAAAAAAGTTTTTTTTTTCTTCAAAATTCTCAATCACTAGAAGTGTAGGTGGACCCTAAACTCTTCATATACAAGAATACAAAATTACAATAAAGAACAATAATTATGATACAAGATTATTCATTTTTATCTTAATGAGATGACATTCCTTAGGCATATGTACACCTTGTGCTTTCTACTTGCTCAATGGGGTGTGATGTGAAAATATTAAATACCAGTGTGCCTGGAGCTAAATATTGTGCCAACTGTTTATTATCAGCTACATTTAATGTATAAAATAGTTCTGAATGCATCTTAATACATGTAGAATTTTATTTTATATCACCATTTTGGGGAAAAAAGCTGTTTATTCAGATATACCTGATGCACCAATAGCCAAAATAATACTCAATTTCATTTTATTTTTTAGTCGATTGCAATTTTTAAAAACACACATTACAAAATGCACTTTGTATTTTCAGGCTCAGTTTGCAACCTTACATGTTTTAATTAAAAATGAGGAAAAAAAAAAACATTGAGAAACTACCCCCCAAAAAAGCACAAATGCCACTTTGGATAACCATAAACAAAACCCATTTCTTCTAAATAAAAAAAGCTTGACATAAATAAGTTAGTATAATTTCTCAGTGTTTTTACAAAGTTATGTACACAGGTACACTTCAAAGTTTTACACAAATACACAGGCAGTGTAATTTCCTTTTTAAAAGATGAAGAATTTCCTTTTCTAGTCAAATATAGTGCTATGTGATGCAGGGCAAAAAATTCCACAAAAAAAGGATTCATGTATTTCTGTTAGATCAGTATAATTGTCAAGGACAGAAAACACAACACATCTTCCCAAGTTTTCCTTCTCTGTCACACTGAACTGCATAACAATAAATATTTTTTTCATGTCTGATTGGGGGTGGGGGGATACAATATTCTCTGATAAAATAATTTTGATGTTGCAATTTATTGAATCAGGAGGACACTAAACGTAAATCAAAGCATTGTATAAATTCACACAAAATGTATAAATAGAGAATAAGTCACTTCAGCACATTCACCAGCGGCTTGTGTACAATTAATACTGTGAATTGACCTTATGCCTTGCCTTCAATTATTCAGTTGCTGAATACTTCAGACTGGATCCCCATACTCATAAAAAGGGGATGTGTGCTGTTCTAATTAGGAGAGAATAACAGAAATGAGCAGAGTAACTTTGGCAGAATTTGTGTTACAGCATTTCGATGTCTTGTCTGCACAAACAGCAGGGCTAAAATAGCTGGTTGGGTTTTAATGGCATCTGTAAATCACTGGTAGGTAGGTTTGATGCCTCTCTTCTTGTGGACATATGAAATAGCCTGGATCTCATCAATTACACCATTTTAATGACCTTGTGTTAAGAGACCCTCTTTAGAAAAACAGGTCTTGTACTCACAGCACTATACCTGGGCTCAGTTAAATTGATAAAAAGGCATTATGGTTGGGGACATTGAAAACCCTACTGAGGATATTTCTATGCGTTCTTTGTATGAATTGTCTCAAAGGACACACGACTTCACAAAAAATGACAGCATTTTAGAAAAGGAAAAAAAAACCTACTGCAATTCAAGTCGAATCAAATTCACACTGCTTAATATAAAGGAAATTTGTATCTTAAGTTTTATGTGCTACACTTGAAAAGAGACTATGTACACAGGTAGTAAAAAAAAATGAGCAAAAAAGGAGGAAACCTAATTGCACACTGCTACATTGACTGCTTTAGAGGCAGTTACTTTGAGTGCCAGAAGTTTAGTGTTTGTATTCAGTGCTTGTACAGCATCCCCGTCCATGGGAGTCGATATGCATTTGTTTTTCTAGAAATGTAGTTCCTCTTCATCGAGCACTGAAGTTTTCAATGAAAAGGGGAATTACATCTTCTGCTCTGTTGGATAAATGTCAAATAAATAAAAAGTTAGTATCTTCACATAGGTCTCCTAAATATCCTGACCAAATAGCTGATTGTGTGAGAGAATAAACAATATTCAGCTGACTAATAGTATATATGTACTGTCGAGTAGGATAAGCATGAAATCATAAACTTCTGGCCTAACTATCCACCTGTGAGCATGCAAAATGGAATTTGCTCTGAAATGCATAATTCGGTGTTTTATAATAGCATAAGTTTCTTTTAAAAACCCAAATCAAGTAGACCTAAAGTTGCTCAATCTGTGGCAACCATATCTTTATCGAGAATGCACAGTGCACGCTTATGGAAGCACGTGCTAAATCGATTGTCAATTTCACCGTTTACAGATCAGTGAGAGTCTGAAATCACTCGGGGCATGGCAGTATACGTGTACACACAGTTGGCTACAATGCTCTGAAACCTGCCCCTTCATTTTCGAGGAAACAGTTGCTGACGTGTTACTATAGTGTTTTTCAGAGAGGGACGCTTGTTTACAGTTCGTCGGAAACTCAGCCTTGCTGTAGTTATAGTAGTCTAACTCGTGTGTGTCAAATCCTGAAGCGTTTAACCCCTTTCAGGCATCTTTATGCGATGAAATCATAGCGATTGATACCGCCTTTACATTCCAGTCCTTTATATAATCCTTAATAGTATTGAATACGGGCTCCCTAAAAGACATAGTTTCCATTAACACTAACCGTGTATGTAAATACAAATAAATAATAGAACGTTACGAAGCTCGCGAAGCCAGTGTTTATCGTCATTATGTCCACTTGTAAAGTCTACAATAAACAGACAATTAAATGCGTCAAAAATATTTATGTAACCCTGGTAAATATTTTTGATCTAAATTAACAGTTTGATTCCTGCCAGTTATAGGGAGTCTACTTCGATGTTTTCTTTCACCAAACTATTCACCAGACAAGATCACTGAGGAGGTGGCACCTTATCTCAGCAAAATTTACTCAGTATATAACACATCTGCAGGTATATTTTGAGCGAACGGCGGTGCTCCAAGAACGGGGTCAAATAGTAAACCAACTCCTACGTAGACTATATTTTTGCTCCTTCTGCTTGACAGTTTGAAAAAAAAAACTCCGCGGCAAACAGTTAAGCTAAGATATCAGTGTATCCATAAATCAGCTTACCTTTACAATGCTTACGTCTGCGCCTTGGGTTGGATTTCCTAGGTGTGTGTTCTACTGAAGTTGCTCGTTGCCCGGTCTTGACACATTCATCTGTGCGTGACCTTTTATTTTGAGACGATTGTTCTAGAACAGAAAAGGGGGAGAAAATCCGTTAGCTAACAAGCGAAGTCCAACTATTTTCCCCATAGCCTACGTGAAACCCATGCATAACGGCCGCCTTTCGGTTTGTTTTGAAGGTTTGACGTGTAGCCTACATGCTATCTCCGCATTTGCATACCGTAGTAACACGAATCATGAGTGAGTGGTGTCCCAACAATATGAAATGGATACATTTTCAAGCGAATCCTACGACAACAACAACTAAAATACACACTGTAGCCTATGTGTCTGTGTCGCCATGCATACATTACATTGGTAATTATACTCAGTGGGCAGTAGGCTAATCTGCACCCCTTTTCCATACAGGCTATCAACAATATGGACATAATGGCAGACAATTCAATCGAGAATGAGGGAATATGCATACCAAAACTCGGGCGTATAACACTACCATGTAGGCTGAACACTGGGCAGTACTAACCGAATCGTAATCTAGGCTACCATGATTTGTGATTTCTTCTGAATGAATACAATACGTTTTCAATCGATGTTTAGACCGCCACCTTAAAACCATTTTGAGCCAAAACAACAATGTAGCTACCCCGGCTTGCTGCTCTTTTCCTCCGTCCGCTGCATTGGTCTCGGCAATCTATCGGACTTTCTGACTCCTCCGTTTTTTCACTGGAAAGCCTGTCTCCAGTGGTCTCTTGACAGGGAATCACCATCACACAATTATGATTCCCATTAAGATCCACGTTGTTATTCCCAGAACGGCAAATGCCCGTCGAAGCCCGCGGTGGTCTACTGTAAAAATCGGGCAAACTTTTCCTATCCAGCTGTTGCCAACGGTATCTCCCACCCGGGAGCGGCTTGTGATTTTTAAAATCGAAATTCCATTTGGCAGATGATGCCCGTTCAATCTCTTGCAAATGTTCCTTTAAATCCCTCCTTAACTCTTCGTGATCCACCGACCCGAACAGGTTTATGCAGTAGGAAGGTTTTGGGTTATCCGACAGCCTGGCATCCATCCTTTCCAAAGTCGGACTTCCATTTGAAAGACGAACGTTTGACATTTTTCGCGTGTGAAAAAAACGGACCAAACAAACGACTGAAAATACGTATTTACTCCGACTTTAGTGCGATCCAAAACTGGCGAAAATGACTGAGATCAAAGCTAACGCAGGCATGCCATGCGTTAAAAATGAATTTCTGCGATAGAGCGGTCAATGCGGCAATGCGAGCAAAAGAAATCTCCACGGATCATCAAAACAAAGTGCACTTGCAAAACCCACTCCTGTCAATTTCGGTTTGTAGTAACAGAGGAAAGAACAGACAAGCCTTTTCAGTACCCAATATGGCGATTGAAAGCAGGCTGACTGAGAAAAAAATGATTGACACCCAGAGCTATTTAAACAGAGAAGGACATTCATTGGTTAAAGAAAACGGAGACGCCCACGTTACTTAAGGTGAACATAGATTTTAAACCCGAAAACGAAGTACGCAACGAAGAAGCAAAAATATTAGAATTAGACTTTTCTTGTAAGTCAGATAAGGAAATTAATGTATAATTCTGGAAAAAAAGAACCAAGATTTCATGTTAGCAAGCCATATATTAAACGTTCGCAGAAAAGACAGGGAGTAAAAGCGTCTAAAATAACAAAACAAGTAGTCGGCTACAACTTTAGGACTGTACCCTTTGCACGTATTGTTATCTTTGTGTACATCCGTTGGAAATAGCCAGTTCTATAATGTCCAATTGTAGCCTACGCCCGACGTGTCCTATAATTAAAGGCAACGAGCCGAACTATTTTGGAAGGCAATTCCACCTTAATTTATTTTGTGACTTTTGAAAATAAGGACTGCACAACACCAGCCTTGCGGTGATCTGAAGAGTAGGGTGATTTGTGTACAAGTCACTCCCCTATCAGGGCTACGGTCAAATTTAATAGTAGCGAGTCATAAACACGGTATAAACCTGGCTCATAGCGCCACCTTAGTTCAAACTGCGATAAATTAGAATTATTCTATTAAATGACACGAGAAGTTCAATGTTTCACCTTCGTCGCTTGGCGAAAGTAAAAAATATGAATAAATTAATGCAATCATCATAACAATGTGACGTTACGACTAGGAGTCAGCAGCTACATAACCAGTTTTAATGGCTAAAGAGATTTTTAAAAGTGTAGTGTTGCAGTTGCTTGAATGGAAAAGACAATATACAATGTAATGTAGTGTATACAATGTAATTCTGTATGGCGCTCAGGATAAGAGCGTCAGCTAAATGCCAAAAAAGAAAAAGTAAAATCTGAAATCTTGGTGGAATATGCATGTGCCTGAAGACAATGTTATCCACCACATCATATGACGGTTCTATGAAACAGTGATATTAATGAAAAGTGACTCATTTAGTTCTGATGTGAATAATTTATTTCTGCAACTAGATTAAGCAATGTGTCTCTATAAGAGAAGCACAGAAGATGTTATGTCAGAGAATAAGACAATGCAACGCATATACACAGTACCCGCTCAGTGTGAAACAGAAGTAAGGACACATCCCCATGTCTGCAATAGCCTTTATTTTGTTTACTTTCTCTTTTAGCAAATACATTCTGTCATAGTTGGCTACAGCTTATCAAAGGCACACTCTGGCACAGCAAACAATTGTAAATGTGCCAGGAGGCCTTCATCAATATGACATACCTCAACTTGTAATTTATTTATTTTATGGCCAGTGTGTTTACTTAAAACCTATTTCAAGTCTTCATGTAGCTAAAGTGTGTAATGGTGTCAGCAGAGTTCATTCTTATACATAAAAGATTTATCTTCTAGGGATTTGTATATTAAAATAATAAAGGAGAGCTCAGTTTGCTTTCTCCCATGCAACACTCCTGTTTCCACCATAAGACGCATCAGGTTTTATTGGCTTGTTTTGTTCCACCCTTGCCTGTCGATGAAGTCTGTGCTAACAGTGTACTCTGGTTTTTGTTTGTTTGTTTATTTGTTTTTTTCTCCCTCAGCTACGGAAGTGTGTCAACGGAGCATCGTCACCAACAACCCACTGTGAAATGGTTATATTCTGCGTTAAAAAGCGGCCTTGTGTCAAGACATATCAACCGATCCCTACTCCTAGAATTATGTCACTGAACCGAAAGTGTGGAAGCATGTTTATCATAAAATAAAACATACACGTTCGTTTTTTTTTTTCTGGACCACACAGATGGGAAATACATATGAAAGCATATAAATGTTAAATTTGTATATTAAGTCTTACTTAAATCCTCAGAATGCAATGAAGCAATCAATACAGTAATGTTCATTTCTTGATCATAATGAGAAGCTGAGTGTTTAAACTGAGTAACAAAGTATGTTCCATACATAGCATAACATTTTAGCAAGGTTTTCAGGGTCTATAATATTTTGACTGACAGTATTTTTTTATTTCAGATTTGACTGCCTGCTCTGTTTAACCTCTGGATCCCAGAAGTGCACTGTATGAATCCAGCAAAGACAACTACACACCAATCCTACTTTATAAAAATCAACTTTATGGAAATATGGACTTGATTGTGTGAGTCAAACTGATGCATTATCTCTAGAAAAACACATCAGCGCTACTATTTAAGCAACCGCTTGCAAGACCGTTACACTGAATATGTGTAAGGGCATGGCCTTTAAACTCCAGTCCTGGAGGGCTGCAATGTCTGAGTGTTTGTTGTATCCATATGGGGCAACATAGCTCAGGAGGTAAGAGCGGTTGTCTGGCAGTCGTCGGGTTGCCGGTTCGATCACCGCCCTGGGCGTGTCGAAGTAATTAACTCCTAACTGCTCTGGTGAATGAGAGGCATCAATTGTAAAGCGCTTTGGATAAAAGCGCTATATAAATGCAGTCCATTTACCATCCATTTGTATCCTTTCAACCAGCGAGCAATTTAGGCCCTGAAAACAAGCTCCATTGAAAGACCCAAGCACTGAGGCTTACTGAAACACACTGATATCCAGCATACACTGCAGTGCTTACAGGCTTGGATTTCAGATACCCGGGTGCGGGTGCATTCAGATAATTTAGGCCCTGAAAACAAGCTCCATTGAAAGACCCAAGCACTGAGGCTTACTGAAACACACTGATATCCAGCATACACTGCAGTGCTTACAGGCTTGGATTTCAGATACACACCCCCCCCACCCCCCCCCCCCCCCCCCCCTAAGAGCATGTTGCGCTTCTCTTAAACCTTGTAAAGAAAATGCTGTCACTGACCTCTAGTGATGGAATTGTGAACTACATGCACATTTGCCAATGTTCGGAATTGATACTCTTGTGGAATCCTATTTTTTTTCCTGATCCACAATGAATCATAACAGCACAAAATCTGCTTTGTATGATCTATTTAACTTGATTGAGCCATTGTTTTTTGTGTGGTGTTGTCTCCTCTGTCTTCGTAAGCAGGTTGCTGCCAAGGTCCTCCCTGACTGCTGAGAGCGTCCTCTGCTGTCCTTCCAGAGACTGCAGCACCATTGATCTCCAGCGTCAGTGGAGGAATGTAAACACCAACAAACAGGTTCTGTGGGAGAGAAGGAACATTAAGGTCTACCAAAAAAAATAAAAATAATAATTGACCTGGGGTGCGTTTCATTGTTTAATTTCCGTGCCCCTTTTTTAGTATGGAAGGCCAAATGGGTCAAAAAATGTGAAATTTACATCTGGAATTACACATTGTCAATGCGGGTGCATTCCAATTGCTGTTTTTATTCGTCCTTTGTTGGATGAATAAAAATTGGAAAGTTTCTAGGATTTTTGTAAAATGAAGATTGTAGATTGTCAAGATTATTCGCCCCTGTTACGGCCGGCTCGAAGGGCCGCAACAAAAAATCCAAATGCACCAAAAACAGAACAGAAACGGATCTAAAAACACAAACCCAGACATTTATTATAATAAATAAACTAAAACACAAAGTTTACCAAACAAAAAGGATCTTCACAAACACCAAAACCACAAAGCGAACCACAAGCTGCACAAAAGAAACCCCAAAGAAGATCCCAAAGAAAGAACTCTACGTAAACCACAGGTTGGTTGGGTTGGTTTGGTTTGGTTGGTAGTAAGTAAGTAGGTTGGTATAATCAGTAGTGAGTGAGTAAGTAAGTAGGTAGGTATGTAGGTAGGTAGGGCAATTAGGCCACCAGCAGCTGATCAGAGTGTGGCTCCAAAGTATAATTAGAAGTAAGGAAGTAAGTAGGTAGGTATAATTAGAAGTAAGTATAATTAGAAGTAAGGAAGTAAATAAGTAGGTATAATTAGAAGTAAGTAGGTATAATTAGAAGTAAGTAGGTATAATTAGAAGTGTAATTAGAAGTGAGGAAGTAGGTAGGTATAGTTAGAAGTAAGTAGGTAGGTATAATTAGAAGTAAGTATAATTAGAAGTAAGGAAGTAAGTATAATTAGAAGTAGGTATAATTAGAAGTGTAATTAGAAGTAAGGAAGTAGGTATAATTAGAAGTAAGTATAATTAGATGTGTCTGTACACTCGTCAGATTTCATTTTGACTGTGTTAACTTGATTGTGAAAATGTGAAAGAATGGTTGTGTGTTCCATTCACTGATTTGTGAATCAAGATATGAAATAATATTTATGTTTTACTCACCCGCTTGTGAAAAAATGTGAAAGAGTGTTTGTTTTGTTGACTGGTGAAGATGTGAGAGTGTTTGTTTTGTTGACTGGTGCTCTTTGAGAGAACAGTTAGCTTAATCGCATAGGCGATGACACATAATTACTTACACAGGTAACTACTGTCACTCGTGGTGCCGCTTATTCTATTGTTAAGTGCCACTGCAGTGGGAAGTGTGTGCTCACCCCCTGAGAAAGCTGGTCGGGTCGCTGGCCTGCAGCCTGCTCTCGGACGTCACGATGACCTTGCTGGTGATGACGGCTCCTGGGTTCAAGCACTTTCTCTTGGTTTCATCAGCCTGATCATCCTCCTCATCATCCTCCTCCTCCTCCTGCTCCACCTCCACAAAAACTTCCCCTGCATCAAACGCCTGGGAGGGGGGAGAGATGGAGGACAGAATATCATTCTGGGCGGTTTGTGTAATCAGGGGTGGGGGGCTGCTATTTAGGAAAAATATCTATATCTAAAAATATAGAATTTTAAGCCTTTAACATACAAGACGAGTACAACTATCCAAACTGTGTTAAAAACATTTAAGAGAATGTGAATTTAGCAGTATCATTCCCACCTCATTGGCAAGTTTGTAAAACAAGCTCTTCCAATATAACGGTGGTATTTTTGAAGACTTTAAAGCAGCAGAGTGCAAATGAAGAAAACCTTCAAACTCTTCATCTTCCTTCAGAGTCGTGACATTACTGCTTATTTCTTGGACTGTCGACCATGATTAGACACGTGTGCGCACGTATGGGTTTTCCAGATATTTCCAAATGGCGTTTTCTAGATCTGAGTTCTACTTATTGGCTCCAGAATTTCTAATGTATTAACTCGAGGTATTTCATGCAAAATGCATTATAGAGTTCGTTAACAACAAACAAGAAGTGCACGGTTGTGCTGTCAAGTTACAGAATAGGCTGAGAAACACCAGCGTGACGTACGGTGACTTCCCGTTAGAGGCTTACTTCCGTGTTCGGTTTTCACCGGGGCACAACAATTCAAAATAAAAGTTAACGCTTTTTACTCGAGCTTTGACGGATTTGATTTACTTGGAACAGTAGCGCACTATCAAGGATGAAGGGAAGGTGGAAGGGAAGGGGAGTGAGAGTGAGAAAGACGAGGGGTGTAAGATCAGGAAAGTGCTGAGCATGGGCCTGTTAGATCAGCACAAACAGGTATTATTTTAGAATAATTTAATTATAATTTAACCTGTTTAGGTCGGTCCAAAAAAAATAAAAACAAAAAGCATTCCCCTTCACCTTTCCTGTTGCAACACTCCCTACTTTATCCATCTCACCTTTGGGAGAGCCCCCCTTCTACTCTCCCTCCCAGTACCACATCCACCTCGCCACCCAATCATAAAATAAATGAAAATAAAACAATAAATGAAAACTTATGTTTTTATTTTTTTAATTTTATTTTTTTTAGCAGACGCTCTTATCCAGATTGATTTACACAACTTTTACATAGCGTTTTTTTAGCTATGTTGTGAGCCATTTTGATGAATCGGTTGTGTCTTATGTGTTGAAACAGCTAAATACCGTTAGCAAAATATGTATGTCCAAAAATGAAAAAAAGCCCAAATTCTACATGCCTAATTTTTTATTTCATTCAAGGAAATGGAAATCATGTTTATTCAAGTGAGTGTGGGTTTAACATTGTAGGACATAGCTCAGGAGGTAAGACCGATTGTCGGGCAGTCGGAGGGTTGCCGGTTCAAACCCCGCCCTGGGCATGTCGAAGTGTCCTTGAGCAAGACACCTAACCCCTAACTGCTCTGGCGAATGAGAGGCATCAATTGTAAAGCGCTTTGGATAAAAGTGCTATATAAATGCAGTCCATTTACCATTAGTTTATGATTTAGTTGAAGCCACTAAAATGAAGATAGAATTATACATCATTAATCATGTTTAAGTAGGTTTCACAATTATTTACAATCCTGTCATAAATATTTGATGGAGATTATTTTGTCAAGGGTCGTGGCACTGAGCCTTTTTATATTAAGTTTGATACGGTAGGAGGACACATTTGTTAGGATGTGCAGAACTAGAGTTTCGTGTAGGTGGGTGGGACGCTTTACCGGTAACACACATCCTGCTTCCGTTTTCGTCACGCCAAATGTTTACCTTTTCGGGACGCTGCCGTGTGGTTAGCCCTGGTTTTCTTGTCGTACGCGCACAGTAAGTACCTTAATTATTGTTTCCTATGTTCCGGAGAGAGCTGTATGTGGTTGTTTTACTTGTTTTTTGAGAGACATGAAGAAAATGCATTTTTAAATAGTAGTTTTAAGCATTAATGGGCGGGTTTAGCCGCTTAGCATGGCTTACGCAAACAAACGAAACTGTTGTAACGTTGTCGTAAAAATGTTTTGCCGTAAAATATATTCCGATGTAGGTAGCCATATTTTGAGTCATTTTATTTTATTTTTATTCCATTTTCTTTATCCTGATTGTTCTCTCTGATGACAGTTTCGTTGTTTAGATAGGTATGTTTGATTGTATATACGTTTGCATTGTCGTGTGTGTTGTTTCCTTTTCGTGGGGTTGTAACGGTATATTGATGTGTTGTTAAGCACAGTGCTGTTGAGTCAGTTGAGTCAGACAACATAACTCCATAAAATTGGAACGCTATCCAGATCTGTGAAATTAGGATCAGCTATTATAAAGCTATTATAGGGTTTTCAATACACTTGTTCCTGGTTATGGTTATACTGGTTATTATTACTCTCCCCAAAATGTTATGTACAAGTTTTTCATTCCACACAGCTGAACAAATCCAGTGGAGAGTGTGTGTTGCTAGTTCCCCGAGCTACATGCACACCTGCACACTGGTGAAGTCCTCAACCTCAACAGAAGAGACCGTTACATCTCCATGTTCACTTTCTCTGCTTTTCATTCTTGTACTAAAGATGTATGCATGGCACTAGAGAATAAAATTGTTTTTAACAGGATTTCTAAAGTTTCAACAGGTGAAAACATTTCCTTTTAAAAATAAAAGTGATTTTTTTTGTTTTGTTTTTATTGTGGGTGGGAAACCATGTTGACTTACTAATCATGGTGGAAACAATTATTAAAACTTAAGAGAAATATACAGAAAATGTGTTTTTATGGGAAAACGACAAAATATATAAGACTATAGTCTTCTGCATAAAAAATGCCATTTTTTGAAACTGATGGTAAGTCATGTTGATGTACCAAAAATGAATTAAAATTTGAAGAATTTGAGGATACTGTCCGTCAGTCATGAAGACAACCTTGTATTAATGGCTACCATTCAGGAATCAAGTCAAGGATTCTCTCCTGACTTCTCTCTTCTCCTGCAAATACTTTTCAGCTTAATTCAACCAGCCACTAACTGCAATAATATCATGGTTTTTTCTTAGGTGAAGAGTAACAAGATTTTAAGTGTGAAATTCTTTTTACCTTTAGCAACTGGTCATTAGCCTTAATGTAGAAACTGACATAAATATTTATTCCACAAAAAGACCCATCATTGGTCACTTTGACTAGTATTCAGCTGCTTTTAATTTGTTTACAATACGTGATATCAGATCCAGATGAACTATTTTCCCCATTATTAATCAAAAATAAGAAAAACGGGGTTATCTTATTTTAAAGAATAACACGCATATACATGTTCTGATTACCCACAATGCCTTTATGATTTATCACACACCATGGATGTGACTGAGTGGTATTTTATGTATATACCAAAGAGCCATTTTTCCTCCAGTGTTTATCCAGTTGATTTCTTTTAAGGAGTCTTGGTGTTGATTTTAAAGATGGGCTTTAAAATATGCATCTTTAAAAAGAAGTGTGATTGCACATTTTTTAATTTGTTGGTTAAAAATATAAGTGATGTTATATAAACTAATATGCAAGGATTTCTTCTGATTGGTTTATTCTGAATACCCACAATGAATTTTGTATAATTCTCATACAACCATAGATGTGACAATAGGGTCATTTATAGGGATACCAATAAGTTATGTTTTATGGCGTGCCTGATTTGTTCCATTTACTACTGCTGCTGCAGCAGTCTGCGGTCTAATCAAAAATAAAACCGTCCATGGTTGTATGAGAATATACAAAATCCATTGAGAGTGTTCAGAATTAACCACTCAGAAGAAATGTATGCATATTACTTTAAAATGCATTTTGGGTATTTGTCACACAACCATGGATGGAACAATATGGTCTTTTTTAGGGATCCCAATAAGTAATCTTTCATGGTATGCTTAGTCAGCTTCATTTTTGGGGCTGCTGCTGTTTGGGGTCTAATAAAAAGTAGAAGCCTAGTTGCCTGAGAACATCTAAAATGCGTGGTGGGTATTCAGAACAAACCAATCAGAAGAATATTATACATATTAGTTAAAATGCATTTTGGGTATTTGTCACACAACCATGAATGGAACAGAAGGGTCTTTTTTAGGGGTCCCAATAAGTGATCTTTCACAGTATACTTAGTTTTATTTTTTGAGGCCATTGCTGTTTGGTGTCTAATAAAAAATGGAAACATCAATGGTTGCATTAAACATACAAAATGAATTGTGGATATTCAGAACAAACCAATAAGAAGAATATTATGCATAGTACTTAAAATGCATTTTGGGTATTTGTCACACAACCATGAATGGAACAATATGGTCTTTTTTAGGGATCCCAATAAGTGATTTTTCAAAGTATGCTTGGTAAGTTCCATTTTGTGGGGCCACTGCTGTTCAATGTGTAATCGAAAGTAGATAGGCTATATTTTGAGGATCCCTATTTTCACAAAATGAGGAGATCCTCTGTCCTGCATATTCATTTAAAACAAATGATTCAAGTCTAAAACTGACATCTTAAAGATTATTTTAAGATGAGTGTTTTAGAATAAAACCATTTGTTTTGATAAACAAGCAGGACAGAGGATCTCCTCATTTTGTGAAAATAGGGATCCTCAAAATATAGTCTATCTACTTTCGATTACACATTGAACAGCAGTGGCCCCACAAAATGGAACTTACCAAGCATACTTTGAAAAATCACTTATTGGGATCCCTAAAAAAGACCATATTGTTCCATTCATGGTTGTGTGACAAATACCCAAAATGCATTTTAACTACTATGCATAATATTCTTCTTATTGGTTTGTTCTGAATATCCACAATTCATTTTGTATGTTTAATGCAACCAGCAATGTCTCTATTTTTTTATTTGACACCAAACAGCAATAGCCTCAGGAAATGAAACTGACTAACTATACTGTGAAAGATCACTTATTGACACCCCTATAAAAGACCATGCTGTTCCATCCATGGTTGTGTGAGAATATGCAAAATGCATTGGGAGTATTCAGGATAAACCAATGAGAAGACCTTTTGCATATTAGTTTAAAATGCATTTTGGGTATTTGTCACACAACCATGGATGAAACAGAATGGTATTTTATAGGGATCCCAATAAATGATCTTCCATAGCATATTCTGGGGCCACTGCCGTTTCCTGTCTAATGGAAAATAGATAAGCAATATTTAGAGGATTCTTATTTTTAAAATAAATGAGGACATTCTCTATTTTGCTTATCAATTAAACCAAATGGTTTAACTTTCAAAGATGCATCTTAATATCCATTTAAGATGTCTATTTTAGAATAAACCATTAGTTCATAAGACTTGGGTTACTATTCCACAAAAAGAATCAACCAAATATACTACAAAATTTGACTTGTTAGTACGCCCGTAAAATACAATACAATCGCATTCATGGTTGTGTGATAATATACAAAATGCATTGTGGGTTGCAACTATGAATATATGCTATTAGACCAGTTCTATCCACATTACAGCAAGCTCCCCATTGCTTTTCTAAAACACAAAACACCATTACAAAAGACCATATTAACATTCTAAGCCATTATTATGTAGACCCTCCTGTTATACCTTTTTTATTGTTAAAATCACTACCAAGAAAGTTTATAATCATTTTAATGCAGTGAATCACACAATATCTAATAGCCTTTTGATTAACATGACATGTTTGAATGCATAGAAATGACCAGATATGTGGTTGGGTAATACACAAACATATTATGGGTAATTTATTAGTACAGAAACAATTTCTAAATACAAGTGCAAAGGATCCTGGGTGCATTACAGGACTATTTATGATGGATAGTGCAAATATAACACAGTCGTTTGTGTTAATTATTCTTGAAAAGTACACATCTTACAGAAATGAACAGGATTACATCCATGTGTGTCTCGCCAACAACATGTACATGCTACAGACATTCTGTAATGTTTGTTTTGGAAGTTCCTGAATTTCTATAAAAAGCTAGAGCAATTTGTTACAAAAAACACATTCACAAGTCTGATTACATACAAGAAGTCTCCACATAAACACACCACCACCATCCCACTGCTTCAAAATCAAAGCAATATTAGAACAGCTCTCACCTGCTCAGGTATCTCAGTACTTACAATAAAAAGTGTTTGGAGAAATCAAGCGTCATCATTACTAACCACTGAAAGCCAGTAAAGGAACACTCAAAAAAAGAAAAAGGCATGTATCAAAGGTGATTGTCAAGTATTTTGTGCATATACAAACAAGACAACCATGTCTATCGATGGGTAATACAAAATGCATTGTTGCTAGAAGACGTGATCTGAAGATGCATCTCTTCAGACTATACCTGGACTAACTATCACCACTCTGCAAGGCACTCCCAATCTAGGAGCACTCTTATCACTTATATCCTTCCACTTTGTTCCTGTAGCACTTTCATGTTGTACATGTACCTCCTGTACCACTTTCATATTCCATGTACCTCCAACCAGCACTTATATTGAACTTGTATTGTTATTTTGATGCTGTAGCTTGTAATGTAGCGTAATGGTAGCAAATTAAAATGTTATATGCAAATGCTTGTATTGATCATCAGATGTTTCAAAATGACCATATTGGGAAATATTCCTCTTCTTGCACAGCAGGAAATGAGTTATGGATGAATACTTCTGTCTGTAGATGTTTTTGTTGTATGGTTGTCAAATGTATGTGGATTTTAAATGCTGCACTCAATTTTCCCTTCGGGGATAATAAAGATATATCTAAATTGAACGTGATCTGATTGCATATTATTTTTATTGAGCAATGAGAGCACAATTAAAATTTCCAAAGCTGCAATGTAATGTTGGAATACAATAATAAAGTACGCACTGCAGTATTTTTCATTATTTAAATGGAAATAATGTGTATTTACAAACCGTGCCCCCAACACACACCCACTTCATTTTATGAAAACAGAGGAAACGAGTATACTCCGAAGTACATTACTAGCTTCACAGTACAAGTACAAGAACATCACTGCTTAAAAATGAATGCAATATTTGAATACATTTCATGTGCATAGATATCGCCATACTTACAAAAAAACGCCTGAAGAAATCCCATTAACAGAATAACCAAGTATCAGCTGGTACACTAAAGATAAATTCTAAAAAATAAAAAATAATCAGACACGCTTTGGAGATGAATACCGAGTATTATATGTATATACAAACAAGACAATCACGTTTACGGTTCGGAAATAGACAAATGCATTTTGGGTGGATAATTAAAATATGTAGAAGAAAATGCTTGTAGCCTATATATCATCGGATGTTTCCAAATTCGTATGTGGGGAAATATTCCTCTTCTTGCGCAGCAGTGAGGATGAATACTTGTCTATGCAGAAGAGATTTATTCTAACCACAGAACTGTACAAGAAATAGAAAGTCAATCGCTTTTTCAACCAGGAGATTCAAACCGCAGCTAGAATTGATAACATGGGTAATATAGTAAACCGTAATACAGATAGTATAGTAAAGACTATATTATCTGGATGTAATTATCCAGCTTGCTAAATGCTCAATAATTTGTGTCATATAAGTTCAGCAATCTATCAATTTCTTTACCTGTCATGAATCCAATGAGTAATGATACACAATATGCATTTTGGGTGGCCAGAACATTGTAATTTACGCTATTTGGTTGGCTTTAACAAGGGCCACCAGTATTAAACTTGGGCTGGAAAGCTAAGGAATCCGAATAAACTGAATTGGCGCAGAGCACTACAGTGAATATATTTCTGTCTGGTGGACATAAAACGCCTCTGCAACAGCATAACCGGTTGTGCATGACGCAAACTAAATTACACATATTACGTTGATTGTCTGTACCAAGAAACAATGTTTCTTGCTATTTTATTGTTTTATTGCTGTCATTTCGCAATAAAAATAATATGCAATAAGAACATGTTCAGTTTCAGCAGATATTTATTGAAATTGTGTGCAATATTAAAAGTCCAAATACATTTGCCAACCGTACAAAAAATTTGAGCACAACAGCGCTGTTCATGACTGGTAAATAAACTGATAGCTAATTGAGTTTATATTACACAAATTACTGAGCATTTAGCAAGCTGGACCATAAAATCCAGATAACATACTTAAACAATGCTAGCTGTGGTTTGAAGTTCCGGGTTTAGAAAGCAATTTTCTTTATAGTTTATATACAGTTCTATGGTTAAAAAGAAGTATACATCCATAACTTCCATCCTGCTGCGCAAGAACAGGAATATTTACCAGCATGTCCATTTTGAAGTATCTGATGTTTTACAGTATACGCGCATTTTCGTACATATAATCTAATAAATTGCCCTTAATACATTTGTGTATTCCCCAGCCGTAAACGAGGTTGTCTTGTTTGTATATGCATAAAATGCTTTGCGATTACATTTAACATATGGCTGGTTAATTTTTGTTATTATTATTTTTTATTTTATAATTTGTTTTGTATTAGCTTTCAATGGCAGATTATGATTCCTACAGACACCCGCGCATTTCTTGTGAGTATTGCGATACTTGTATTTGTGAGATCTGTTCACATATTGCTTTGGTTTTGAAGCTGTAGTGCTGTTATAATGTGAAGACTTCGTGTGTATGTGTCTTTTTGCTGATATATTGCTTTGGCTTTTTAAAATAAATTTCTTTTTGTCGTTGGTTGTTGAGTGCTGATCTTGTGAATTTGTCTAGAGCTAATGCTCCTATATGACTTGAATCTGGTCCCAAAACACTCATTTTGCGTTTTCGCACAAGTCGCTATTTTATACATGGCTTGCCCCAGAACCGAATGAACCAAATTTCAGCGAGGGTCTTGCGAGTCATACCTTTCGACCCACACTTCCTGAATAATGAGGAAATTAAAGTGCTGGTTTATAACATGCATGTGTTTGACTGAAAAGCGAGTACTGACGCAGCATGCGCGGCGTTGCTTAATGTCGTTATGAGAGTCGTTGAAGCTTGGCAGTGCTAACCACGTTTAAAATGCTATTTGTCTGCCATCTCATGTCTTTTCAAAAAGCAGTTGTCATGGTCATCGCAGTATTGTTTTATTCGCAAACAAGCGTTGTCTGAAATTACACAAATTTTGTCGATTGTATTGTACCGATAACAACCTAAATTGCGATAATCATTATTTGTAATGAGGTACGCGGACATTCGTTGTGCCCAACCGTTCAGTGATAATATTTTAAATGGGGGTGATTTATTATTGATAATAATTCATTCTTTTTAAATTCCGGTCTGGGGTCGCACATATTGTTAAGGCTGCAAAATCAGAGTGTCATATGCCCCTGACCATTGAAAGAGTGTACGCGTCAAACATGTGTCAGGTTGCGTTCCTTTGGCCAACGATGTGCTGCGTGTTTTATAACTAGAAGGCAATGTTTCTGTGGCTTTTGCGAACTTTTGCATGCTTCGTTTCATGTATCTATGAAAGCAGACGTTTTATTCTCAACCTAAATTGGCTTGCCAGGGGAAAGGAAACAGGTTAAGTATGACTATCACTACCAATAGGCCTTGTCTTATACCAATGATTTGTTTTCTTTCAGTTGCTACTGGCTTTGCGCAGAAGATTGTGGCTGATAATGCTGACACTCTTGTATTACAAAGTGTGTTTGTATAGCAGGGCCTGTGGCAGATGCTTTTTTTATGAATTAGGAACTTCCAAAGCAAACAGTAAGGAATGACTATGGCATCCACATGTCGGTCAGTTTGTGTGACACACATGAATGTAATCCTGCTCATTTCTGTAAGGTGTTTTTGCTATATTTTCAGTATGCTTCGTAAATAATCCTGTAATGCACCACATATTCTTTGCACTTACATTTTGAAATTGTGTATGTCTGAGGGAGTGGCAGTGTATTATAATAGGTAGGGCACTCAACCTGCATTGCTTCAGTATATATCCAGCTGTATAAGTGGATGCAATGTAGACACTTGTGTAAGTCGCTCTGGATAAGAGCGTCTGCTAAAATGCCGTAAATTCTGTTCAACTCAAAGGCAAGCCAATGGAAGCATATTCTGCAGAATATCCCTGCATGTCCTGATGCTTTTGCATGCTTTTACACATTGTGCTTGTAAACAAAATTTTAAACTGTTTTGTAGTGGTTGCAAAACACAATTTAAAAAGATATAACAGATGGCTCTATGTTATAATGTCTTGGAATGTTCATATTGAGTTTTGTAATGGAATTTTGTGTGTGTGTTTTAGAGAAGTAATAGGGCGTGTGCTGTAATGTGGATAAAACTGGTCTAATATTATACATGCCAAGTTACTACCCAGAATGCATATTATCACACAACCATGAATGTAATTGTATAGTATTTTATAGGCACACCAAGAAGTCTAGTTCTGTAATTCATTTTGGTTGATTCTTGTTGTGGAATGTCTGTAGCCTAAGTTTTAGAAATAAATGATTTATTCTAAACTGGACATCTTAAATTTTTCTTTTAAGATGTGTGTTGTAGAATTAAACCATTTGGTTTAATAATCAAGCAAAACAGAGAATATCTTTAAAGAAATTCTCTGAATATTGCCTATCTACTTTTTATTAGGCAGCGAACGGCAGTGGCCCCATAAAATACAGTGAACCATCACTTATTGGGATCCCTATAAAATACCATTCTGTTTCATCCATGGTTGTGAGACAAATACCCAAAATGCATTTTAAACTAATATGCTTACATTTCTTCTGATTGGTTTATTCTGAATACCCACACTGCATATTATATATTCTAACACAACCATGGATGGAACAGAAGGGTCTTTTTTTGGGGTCCCAATAAGTGATCTTTCACAGTATAGTTAGTCAGTTTCATTGTTTGAGGCTATTCCTGTTTGGTGTCTAATAAAAAATGGCAATGGTTGCATTAAACATACAACATTAATTGTGGATATTTAGAACAAACCAATAAGAAAAATATTATGCATAGTACTTAAAATGCATTTTGGGTATTTGTCACACAACCATGAATGGAACAATATGGTCTTTTTTAGGGATCCCAATAAGTGATTTTTCAAAGTATGCTTGGTAAGTTCCATTTTGTGGGGCCACTGCTGTTCAATGTGTAATCGAAAGTAGATAGGCTATATTTTGAGGATCCCTATTTTCACAAAATGAGGAGATCCTCTGTCCTGCGTGTTCATTTAAAACAAATGATTCAACTCTAAAACTGACATCTTAAAGATTATTTTAAGATGAGTGTTTTAGAATGAAACCATTTGTTTTGATAAACAAGCAGGACAGAGGATCTCCTCATTTTGTGAAAATAGGGATCCTCAAAATATAGCCTATCTACTTTCGATTACACATTGAACAGCAGTGGCCCCACAAAATGGAACTTACCAAGCATACTTTGAAAAATCACTTATTGGGATCCCTAAAAAAGACCATATTGTTCCATTCATGGTTGTGTGACAAATACCCAAAATGCATTTTAACTACTATGCATAATATTCTTCTGATTGGTTTGTTCTGAATATCCACAATTAATTTTGTATGTTTAATGCAACCATTGATGTTTCCATTTTTTATTAGACACCAAACAGTAACGGCCTCAAAAAATGAAACTGACTAAGTATATGGTGAAAGATCACTTATTGGGACCCCTAAAAAAGACCCTTCTGTTCCATTCATGGTTGTGTGACAAATACCCAAAATGCATTTTAACTACTATAATATTCTTTTGATTGGTTTATTCTGAATACCCACCACACATTTTAGATGTTCTCAGGCAATTAGGCTTCTATTTTTTATTAGACCCCAAACAGCAGCAGTCGCAAAAAATGAAACTGACTAAGCATACCATGAAAGATTACTTATTGGGATCCCTAAAAAAGACCATATTGTTCCATTCATGGTTGTGTGACAAATACCCAAAATGCATTTTAAGTACTATGCATAATATTCTTCTTATTGGTTTGTTCTGAATATCCACAATTAATGTTGTACGTTTAATGCAACCATTGATGTTTCCATTTTTTATTAGACACCAAACAGTAACGGCCTCAAAAAATGAAACTGAGTAAGTATATGGTGAAAGATCACTTATTGGGACCCCTAAAAAAGACCCTTCTGTTCCATTCATGGTTGTGTGACAAATACCCAAAATGCATTTTAACTAATATGTATAATATTCTTCTGATTGGTTTATTCTGAATACCCACCACACATTTTAGATGTTCTCAGGCAATTAGGCTTCTATTTTTTATTAGACCCCAAACAGCAGCAGTCACAAAAAATGAAAATGACTAAGCATACCCTGAAAGATTACTTATTGGGATCCCTAAAAAAGACCATATTGTTCCATTCATGGTTGTGTGACAAATACCCAAAATGCATTGTTAAAATAATTTGCATATATTTCTTATATTTTATCACATCACTGGTAGGTTCCTTTTCTGGGGCCACTGCTGTTCAAAGTTTAATCAAAAGTAGATAGGCAATATTTTGGGGATTCCTTCTTTTAAAAATTATTCCAAGACCACATTCAGACCACATTCCGGATTTGAGGAGGTTTCGGGGTTTTTACTCGGCGCAGTTACCCGGCTTAACTCAGCACTGCTGCTTGGTGAAACAGGGCCTGGGGGCATGGGGGCAGCCCGCACGAGGACCAGGCCCAGGTCAGACACCTTCAGGCAAGCGGCACATCGCGGGGCTCCAGCTAGGTAGGCAGGAGGACCACGTGAAAGAAGTTTAAGAACGAGAGAAAATTAGAAAGAAGAATGACAGACGTGGGCATTCTATGTTTTGGGTTACGCTCTGGCAGAGTGATGGCCAGCATTATTATTATTATTATTATTATTATTAATAATAATAATAATAATAATAATAATAATAATAATAATAATAATAATAATAATAAAAGCCAATAGAAAAGATTTACTCAACAAAGTATGTTTGTTTGAGATCGACACGTGAAAAGTGAACAAATTCCAGAATTAAACAACTCAGAGCAGGGGTGTCCAGTCTTATCTGAAAGGGGCTGGTGTGGGTGCAGGTCTTTGTTTTAGTCCAGTACTAAGACACTCAAGTCTGCCTATCAAGGTCTGGATTAAAGACCGCCATTAGTTCATTAGTTGAGTGGGATGTCATAGTGCTGGGCTAAAACAAAAACCTGCACCCTCACTGGACCCCCCTGCCTTAGAGCTTCAGACCCAGGGGACACACTGACCACCCCCACCCCACTGTTGCTATGCAACAGGCAGCTGCTATCTACGATATGTCCTAAATGACCCCAATGTAATCAGATTTGGCTTCACAGTATGTGAGACAGGACCTTCAGCGCACCAATAGCACACCTAACAAATTTAACTGCTTATTTGTTACTGACATTTATGTTCTTATGTTCTTCATATATAGCGAGGCTGACAGGTGTTTTATAATGTGATTGCTAGTTTCTCAACGCTTAATGTCATCGTTACTTAGCCTACCTGGGTATTTTCTTTTCAACACCAGTTCCACTATCCTCTTTCCCCTGGATAGTGCCATCTTTGTTGTGTGAGGTTAGATGGGTGAAATCGGCTGGTGGTAGAATCCCAAAGCAGTCGCGTGAGGTAACTTAGATGGGTAGAGCGCGAAATCAGCCGGTAGGATCCCAAAGCAGACCGCAGTAACTTCACTTTTGTAGTTACTGCAATTTTTATACAGTTTTTTCTCTAAAACAAAGCAAAATTGAACTCTGAAACTTTGTCACAAGATAAAACAGATATCACGAAGTTCATTTTTAGCTATAACTCAATTTTGACCAAAAATGTAGTTACTGCGGTTAGCCTTTGGACGGCAGTGTAGCCTGCTCTTTTGTGAGTGAGTGAGCATGCGTTGGTTGGTTTTGGTTTAAGGTAACAGCAGTCCAGCAGCTGAGCAGAGGAATGGACTTGGGCTCTCAATGGCAAGAGTGTACAAACTAATGAAAGGGGCCTGAATACCAATGTGTGTCTGGGTCTTCAAACAAACAGGGATATGCAAGTACTGACTTTGCCTTCACCTGCGCATGAAGGAGATTCGTTTGTTGAAGTTTTCTTTGCTTTGAATGTTTTCCTCCGCAACGATGAACCATGAGATGGACAGTTAATCGAGCCAGCGGCGCACCAGGTTGCGAACACAGAAACCGCCAACAGTGAAGCCAGAAAACTGTCTGTCTCAAGCGTCAACTCAACCGATGACAATTCCCTTCTTCAGCCAAAGCAGGGCCAATGTTGGTCCAAAGGCAGGTGGGGGCAATTAGGCCATCAGCAGCTGATCAGGGTGTGGTACCAAATCACCAGGGACAGAGAGAGAGGCACAGGATCACCAGTAGGGGTAGCAATGTTTCTGTACATAACTGTGATCACTGGATGAGTATGGTTTCTTAGCCTAAATCTGTAGCCTGCTCTTTTGTGCGTGCGTTTGTTGGTTGGTTTTGGGTTTAAGGTAACAGCAGTCCAGCAGCTGAGCAGAAGAATGGACTTGGGCTCTCAATGGCAAGAGTGTACAAACTAATGAAAGGGGCCTGAACTCCAACGTGTGTCTGGGTCTTCAAACAAACGGGGATATGCAAGTACTGACTTGCTAACTTAGGCCTGTCATCCCCCACTAAGCACAGGCCATCCATAAGTCCTCCCCACTGCATCTGATTCTGGGCCAACTTCTCCAGGTCATTGCACCTTATCTTGGTCACCTTCACATGCGCATGAAGGAGATTTGTTTGTTGAAGTTTTCTTTCCTTTGAGTCAGGTTTTCCTCCACAATGATGAACCATGAGATGGACAGTAAATCGAGCCAGTGGCGCACCAGGTTGCGAACACAGAAACCGCCAACTGTTAAGCCAGAAAACAGTGTGTCTCAAGCGTCAATTCAACAGATGAGAATGTCCTTCTTCAGCTAAAGCAGGGCTAATGTTGGACCAAAGGCAGGTGGAGGCAATTAGGCCATCAGCAGCTCATCAGGGTGTGGCACCAAGTCACCGGGGAGTGACAGAGGCCCAGGGTCAGCAGTAGGGGTAGAAAAGTCACCGTTACATAACTGTGATCACAGGATGAGTCATTTTTTGTAGCCTAAATCTTTAGCCTGCGCTTTTGTGAGTGAGTGAGTGCTTGCGTGTGTGCGTTGGTTGGTTGGTTATAGGTTTAAGGTAACAGCAGTCCAGCAGCTGAGCAGAGGAGTGGACTTGGGCTCTGAACAGCAAGAGTGGACATACTAATGAAAGGGGCCTGACTTCCAATGTGTCCTCAGACAAACGGGATTGTGCAAGTACTGACTTGCTTAGGCCTGTTTCCCCCCCACAGAGCACAGGCCATCCACAAGACTTCTCTAGTTCATTCCAGCTCACCTGATGAGTTTGTTTGGCTCCGTTCAATCACACGAGAGGCACCTCCTTTATGTGTGGAGCGTTTAGCCCCTCCGGCCCTTAAGTGGGTTCCATCTCACCAGATGAGCTTTACTGATGATGTGGCGCAGATGATGCTATAATGCATTATAATGTAAGTAAAACAATAGTTTCTTTTCCATTCTTACCAACCACTAAATTGCTTCTCCTCCTCAGTCACATAATCCCCTCCCTTCACTCACACACCAAAGCTGTGCAAACTGAAAGTAGGGCCTCTGAGGGATTCTTTTTTTTGCGCATTTATACATCACACTTACCTTTATGTAAACCTGAAGCATGGAAAAGAAATTAATCTAAACTGTGGTTTAAAAAGCAGTGTTTCGTTTTAATAACAGGCACAGGATCCTAGAACCGTTACCCTCTACCCCCGTTACCGTGACAGCGCCACGAGAACCGCTTACACGGGACAATAAAAGACCAAATTATAAACAGCACCCTTCATACACACAAGCCTTCCGTCACAGATGCAAAGCAGACCCATCACAGAAAACGGCCCGTTTCCAGCACCCGTTGGATGAAGCTTGTGCGCAGGGGAATGAGAGGCTGTCCTCTGCCTACTCGCACACAGACAGGTGAGACACGCTGGATCGACGCGTTGGTGTATCATTACCTGTCCTGAGTAAATCACACATGCTAAAACACACCCCCCCCCCCGAGGTATCGATTGGTCAGTCAAAATGTCATAGTCTTCTCTCACACTTTAAAAAAAAAATAATTTCCAGTCTCTTTGTACAGCACTGTATTAGGATCAGGATCTGAGTGGAGCTTCAGCCACTCAGTGATACAGTTACTGTACTGAGATCAGCCTGTGTGGCATCCAGGTCACAACAAAAAAAAAAAAAAAAAAAAAGAACGGCTTTATTGCATAATGTGTAATGAGCAAAAACCAGCATACTTCAGTTCTTTTAAGGCACATAATCACCATTATTTTCCCGTAACAAGGGAACTTGGTTTCCCGTAACCAAGACAACATGAGGAAAACAATGAGTAGCAGTTGAAGATGAAGGACTGTCCCTTACTTTCAGGTGTCCATTTCCGTGAGTACCAACGGAGGGGAGAGCTGTTGGCTAGATGCTGTTGGCTAGAGCGAGGTTTTGAAATGGCAGACCTATCAGTTCTAGTTATGACAGCTTTCTGGCAACAAAGCATTCAAAGATAGTTTTTTTTGAGGGGAGAGGAATTAAGTGTGTGTGTGTGGTTTGTTTGTGTACATGTGTGTGTCAAAATGTGTATGATCTGTGTATTTGTGACTAACTTGTGTGTGCAAATGTCTATAATGCGTGATGTCCATGGGTGAGTGTGTGTGAGCGTGAGCGGGTGTGGTTGTGTGTGTGTGTGTGTGTGTGTGTACAGCACCAGTCACCGGCTCTCCCTTTACCTCATTCTCTTCCAGTACTAGAGAGAAGAATACAGATGAACTACAGTATCTGGAAGCGAACGTTGAGTCCTGTTAATGTCATTATCCACCCACTTTCCCTGAAGAAGTTCGGTCCACATTTTGGGCAAAGGGGGGAAATCCATCCTTTAGTGTGTTTTTTGTACTGGGTTCACATTCGCTGCCGCAGCGGCATAAGGCACTGCACCCAAGACAAGGTCCAAGCACATTTCCCTGCAAGAATCTCTGATGCTCCTTGTCGGTAAGAGGACAGAGCACCGTGTGTGTGTGTGTGCGCGCGCGCGTGTGTGCCTGTGTGCGTGTGTGCGTGTGTGTATGTGCGCGCGCGTGCCTGTGCGCGCGCGCACATGCGCGTGTGCCTGTGTGTGTGCCTGTGTGTATGTGCGCACGCACATGCGCGTGTGCCTGTGTCTGTGTGCGTGCGCACATGCGCGTGTGTGTGTGTGTGTGCTGGTTTATGGGGACCCGCAGGATCATCTCAGTACATGTCTCTGTAGATCTCCTGCAGGAGCGGGTGCAGGGACGTGTCCTCGGTCTTCTTGATCTCCTGCACCAGCTGGGCATGCTCCGTCACCAGCTGCCTCAGGTCCACCAGCTTCAGCAGCAGCCGGGGGAGCAGGGAGGTGTCGTCCGGGTGGTTGCCCAGCAGGTGGAGCTGCAGGACCTGCACGATGGTGTCCTGCATGCGCTCGATGTACTGCACGTTTGTCAGGCCCGGCCGGTCTGGTGGGGGGCACAGAGGAGGCACCGGGGTGAGAGGTGGCTAGAGACCATAGTTATATAGCCTGAGAGAGCAGCACAGTCAAAATAATCTGGGGTAAGGATGGGAAAGTCCCGGGTGTCTGAAGCAGCACTTATACCATGGACAATCCAGACCAGGAGTAGACCAAGATACTGACTTTATAGAATAAATAAAAATGTACTGATGATAAAAATAATAATTTTCAAAAAGATTAATGTCTGGGTGACACAAGGAATTTATTCTAAAAATGTCTGATATCACCTTGCTCTAAAAGTGCACATCGGGCCTATTCTGTGGAGAAAAAAAAGGCTAAATCTTCTTCCAGTTATTATTTAATTTCATATCTTGCATTCTGCCTGTAAACATTTAACCACCCACTTTCCCTGAAGGGTCTAATCTCACAGGCCTGGCAGTCTGAGCGTCAACTACCCGCCTGTACCTCCGCAGCAGATGATGGCGGCGACGAAGAGCGCCAGGTCGCTGTCGTCCAGCTCCAGGGCGTTGAACTTCATGGCGAACTGGAACTTGGGCTCCATCATGTCGCTGAAGGGCCGCCGCAGGCTCTTCAGGAACTCGCGGGTGATGAAGCCGTTGCCGTAGGCGACCAGCAGCCCGTCCTTGTTCATGCAGGAGGCCAGCATGGCGAACATGGCCTCGTGGACGCCGTACTTGAGCAGGGTCACCTGGTCGTTGAGGTCCAGCTCGGAGAAGCCCGGCACCGACTTGGCGAACTCGGTGAGCTCGGTAACCGTCTCCACGGAGGAGCACTGGCAGCAGTGGAAGAGCCGGACCTCGGCCTCCTTGCTCTGCAGGCCGCCCATGCTGCCCACCAGCTTGGCCACCAGGGTCCGCTCGGCAAGCCGCAGCGTGTCCATGTCGTGGATGACGAAGGGCTGCCGGGGGGGGGGGCACAGGAGACTGATTCAGCGCCGGGACACAATGTGCTGCCCTCAGCAGACACTCGGGGAGGGGGGGGGGTGGGGGCAGCAGAGAAGGGGGGGTTGTGTGGGGTTTGAAAAAGCAATGAGTGGGTTTGAGTTTGAGATCTGAGGATGTATTGAGGGGGGGCGTGTATGTGGTGTGCGTGCGTGTGTGTGTGTGTAGTTTCAGTGTGTGGAGTGTGTGCGCGTGCAGAATGTGTATCTCACTTGGCTGTGCCTGGCACATGGTTTTTACACTCATGACAAGGACGTAAAAATACCCACAAAATCTTTCCAAATCACAGTACTACCAAGATACTGTCCTCTGCACTAATCTTACAACAGTGTTGTGAAGAGAAACTTAGACAAAAACATTGTTTAAAAAAAAAAACAAAAACAAAACACTCCCTCCTCTCATTTGTCCAAGGTTGATCAGTCATTTATCAGCAGAGTGAAGCAAGCACTTTTCTGATGTTCAGAGCAGCCCTATCTAATCTTATCAGCTGTTTGGCTTTAGACATGGCAGGCACTGTCTTGCAAAAGACAGAGGTGTTATATGGTCTGCGCGCTTTCATTTTGCAGATTATCTGGAGGCAAAAATTATTATTATTATTATTATTATAATACTGATGGGCATTTTAGATACAGAACAGGAACTGTGGAGTGCTGCATTGCTGCAAGTTGATATACGACTCCCTCCCTCCTCCCCCCTCCCCCCCGCCTCCCCCCCCGCCACCCACCTCTTAAACTTGTCAAGATTAAGTGTGGTAACTTTAAAAGCCTTTTAGGCCTAAACAGCTCAATCAGCTTTTTCGGGATGGCTCGTCACAGATGAGTGGGACACCCCACAAATTTGACCCTGCCTGGTCAAGGATGACAGCTAAGGAGTGGGGACAGGAATAGCGTGTGTGTTGCCAAAAGGATAGCAGGCTTAACCTTCCAGCATTCACACTTACTCGGTTACTATAACTCCGTTCATGAACAACACTTCCCTTCCCTCTCCACTGACCCGAGCTCCAGTAATAGGAGGGCTTGGAATTGGCAACTTATTTTAATGGCTGATTTCTTGCTGGAATTCACTAAATTATGCAATGGTATAAAATGTAATGACATCATTACAAAGAAGTGGTCAACAGTATAAATGCACAAAGTAATATTAAAAGAAAATTTGAAAATGGTTATTTTATGGTGATTAGTCTTATCCTATATGGTGACTGACGGTGATTAGTGTTATCCTGTGTGGTGAGTGATGGTGATGGTGATGAATCTTATTGTGTGTTGCCACTGATGGTGATTAGTGTTATACTGTGTTGTGACGGATGGTGATTAGTATCATCCTGTGTGGTGACTGATGATTAGTGTTATCCTGTTTGGTGACTGAGGGTGATTAGTGTTATCCTGCGTAGTGATTAGTATTACTCAGTATGTCATGTCTTCAAACACATTTACAGGAGGTTATTTCTTCAAAATCATACCGGTGTGCTGGTCTTGCCAGTCAGAATGACCCGTGCTTTGGACTTGTTCATGTTGAAGTTCTTCAGGTAGGCCTCGTAGATCTGCTTGGCCAGGGTCTTCTGGTCAGCCACCTGGGGGTTCTTCTCCTCCCACTCCCCTGTATGGATCTCTGCCTTCAGCTTCATCTTCTCTGACTGGGGCATCCGTCCAAAGCGGATAGCTGCACAGAGGACCACAGTGATTCAGGGCCGCAGTGACACAAACTGTCAGTGCCACACGGCCAGGCAGATGTGCTGAAATCACAGACTCCCGTCAGTGCCACATGGCCAGGCAGATGTGCTGACATCACAGACTCCCGTCAGTGCCACACGGCCAGGCAGATGTGCTGAAGTCACAGACTCCCTGACGTTCTGTGGGAGCTGGAGTGTGTACGTTACTATAGGAAACAGGCATATCACCAGGGAAACAAGGGAAGATCCCTCCAATTGTGAAATCGTGAAAATATTATTTGCCAAATTTAAACTACCACCACCCCCTCGGGGAACCTCTCGTCTAGACGGTGTGTGGACAGCTGGAAATGTGTTTCAAAATTTTGGCTCATTCCTACCATCAAATGATGGCTCTCTTGTCAAGTCAAAGCTGTCCAGAAGTCTTGCTATATAGATACCCGTTGCTGAAACAGATTTCAGTCGCAGTCTACAATACAATTAAGCCTTTATGAATAAAATCACTCACTCAGGCTCAAGAGTATTGTAAAACACATTGAAACATTGTAAAACGCTGAAAAAAAGTGTCTGTAACAAACAAATTATGAAAATGACCCTGTTGCACTTCAGTACGTGATGGTATGTGAATACCATCTCTCAGAGGGCTCCAAGACCCCAAAGCTCCCTAATCTAATTTTATTAGACGTCCCCACCCCCTGACACACACAGCACCTGTTGTCCTTACATCACACACTTAATTTCCTCTTGTAATACACAACAGAATTAAACAGTGCCAGGCTTACACAGGTTCAGACATAACAGCTTCAAAAATACTGCAGACAGATAACTTCAGACAGTACAAAGTTAGGTCTTCTGATTCTCCAATTAACAATGATGTGTTCAAATGAAGATCTGCACCTTCATTTTAATGCCTGTGTCTGTTTCATTTGGAGGGGATTGAAACCTCTCAAGCCTTTGGGTGGCTAATGTTAAAAGCGGGGCCAGCCCTACAAACGCGAATGTCTGTGACAGAGTGAATGAGTGAGTGATGAAGTTACACCATTGGTCAGCCGGATCACGTGTGTTAGGAGCAGCCATATACTAGGTTTTAACCTGGTCTTGTTCCACTTCACCATGAGGGTGGGGGGTAGGGTTGGGGTGGGGGGAAGAATTGACCCAGACCAACGGTCACCAAGTGATGCAGTAAGTTTACACAAAAGCAGATAGACAAACAGAACAGCACTTGACAGCGAATCGCATGCGTACTCGCCCCTTATCAAAAGGATAACGTGTACAACAGTGCGGGAGGGAGAAACCACTGCCAAAAAATTTTTTTTAAAAGGCAGAAGACATTGAAATCAACTTTAATGATAAAGCCTTTTTAATCTTAAAAAAAAAAATGAAAACCAGTGAACAAATAAAATCTCTTCTGTAAACTGCCTGTAAAAATGTGCTTACCCTGCATGGCCGTAGGTGCAGGAGGAGAGGGTGAGGAGACTGGTTTAAGTGGAGGGGTTTGTATTGGACCCTCCCCCTCTCTTGTGTGTTTGTGCTCAGTGCTGCAGCTCATTCCTCTGGGATGAGCTAAGCCCCACTGGCGCTACCTCAGGGCACCGCTCTTCCTAAGGGCACACGCCACCCCAGGCACTGCCACCGGGTTCACAGGGTTCACTCCCTGACCTCAGCGCCCGCACTCCTTTGTCACCGTGGTGACAGTTGCCCGGTCGCCATGGCTGTGACCTCTCTCGGTGGAACACAGTGAGCAAAAGAACCCGGGATAGCTAAAGCCGGTCACATGACCCCCGCGTGGGCCCAGGGTCGAGCGTTAACCTGTTGGTGTCTGTCCACGTGGACAGGGTGAGCGGGTTTGCCAGGTGTTTCTCAAAACGTCCTCTCAAACAGTTATTCAAACAATCATCAGATACAGAAGCAATAACAAAACAGGCCTTTCACTTAAAGCCAACTGACAGGGAGGGAGAGAAAAAAAACATTTTATTGACTCCTAGGAACCTGCAACTTTATTTATTGAAAATGTTGAATGTCAGAGGTGATGTGAACTTATTGATAATAATGTAATTGTATCTATATCTTAAGTCCTAAATCCTAACTGAACTCTCAGTTTAACCTGAAATAACATCATTCTACCACGAAACACAAAAAAGCAGTTCATGATCCACCATCCCTTACTATTTATAGCTGGCTAGTTACTGAGGAATATTTGGCAACATTGCGTCAAGGCCAGACCCGTGGACCTGTGCCTTGTCTCCTGGTAACCGCTGGGTCACACAGACCCAGTGGAGCTGGCTGGAGAGCGCGGAGGCGGCCCAGGGCTCACCGTTGTGGGACATCCCCACGGAGAGGCACTTCTGGAAGCGGCAGTACTGGCACTTGTTGCGGTTCTTCTTCTGGATCTTGCAGCTGAGCTTGCACCGGCCGTACTTCAGCTTGAGCCGGATGGTCCTCCTGAAGAAGCCCTGGGGGGGGGGGGGGGGTCGGTCAGGGGTGTAGCACACAATTCTGGGCCCAGTGCAAATGCAGTCTCTGCACCCTCAAAGTTGCAGACCAAAGCATATGTTTTAGTCCAGATCTTTGAAGAGACCACTGAAGCCACTTCACATTACATTACAGCCATTTAGCCTGTCCAGCCCATGCATTCAGAAGCTGCTGATAATGCATACGCCACACGTGCACCGAGTGGCTGGACAGCGGGGGCAGTGAGCTTCATGTATGTAATGTATGGAATGTCCCTGAGGTCATCAGATTACCATACGCATACAGGGGGGGGGGGGGTCCCTTGCTGGCTCAGTTTCAGAACACTGTGACATCATCATAAACACAACACATGTATAGCACTGATGAGTCACCGGCAGCTACAGTGTTGCCCCACCGCAAACTCACCATTCAGCCGCAACACAGTCTCGTCACTAGGACCCGCACATTAGAATGATCACAAAGAATATGCCGGTAGATGGAGAGACTGCTTTCAGTTACCAGCACTGAAGAACATTATAATCACATATGAGCTATTACACCTTAACGGGTTAAGATGATAATCGTTTGTCCCAGTGTTTCCTCACAGTTACAAAATACTTATTAGCACAAGCAAAGCCTCCGGGATCCACCGGAGCATTCCGCTCAACAGGCCCAGGGCTGATTTATTGACGCTGCTCTCTCAATGCAGAAGGGTTGCATCCTTGCAAAGTGGGGTACAGTTCAAATATTAACGGCTCTCCGTATTCAGTAATGTCAGTCTGAGGACAGGGCTCTGAGCTTAAGTTGGGGCACTGCTGTACTTTGGAGTAAGAGTGAGGTTGAGACATTACTCTGTATTTGCAGAGTAAGACTGAAGGAAGGACATTACTCTGTGCATAAAGACAGCAGACTAGCTCACAACCCCCAAGCCCTGCTGGGGGAGTGTACACCACAAAGCTCATCACTAAGAGGGAGAAACAGCAAAAACTCACTGCCTCCCTAGACCTGCAGGGGGCGTTGTAAGTTCTTGTGTGCTGACCTAGTGCTGTGCTATTCTCGTGGACACAAAGATGGACTAGCCCGAGGTTCAGGTTTCTGCTTGGCTGATGCTGTGTTAGTAGATGAAGCAGGAAAATACATGGTCAAATGTGTGATATCCACAGACCAGGTGCCAGGGTTATGTCAAACTGCTATAACGACAGGTGTGTACGTGTGTGTGTGTGTGTGTGTGTGTGTGTGTACGTGTGAACGCGCACACAGTCAGTGACGCAGCACACCTGTTCCCGGAATCCTACACCTCCAGTAATTTGTACATGTTGTCCCCGCACGTGTCCAAAATGAGCTCAAAGTAGGGCCACAGAGCGCACAGCGCACACACCTGCTGTGGGCTTACACACCGCACCTTTCAGCTCCCGCTCCTCCACGGCTGTGATCACCTTACACAGCCTTACAGTGGAAACAAAAGCACGGGTTCGCTGGTGCCACCTTCAGAACGGTGCACGTGCCTCAGCTTATTATAACAGAACCTCTCTCAGGTGCACAGTATGAGTCGGAGATGTCAGAAACATGCCGCACTCTCCCGCAATCTTGAGCAATGCAAAACTCAGATGCCACAGCAATGTCATTCAAGCTTTAAGAAGGGGGAAAAAAAAAAAAAAAAAAACCTTTGAACCTCAGGGTGATCGTAGTCGCAGTTACAAAGTAGTCAGGGGAACTGGTTTCTCTCTAGTTGCACTGAGTTCTTCCTGTAGTTCTGGCGCAGTTTTATGATGCTTTTAAATGGTTAGGCTACCTGTGGTTTAAAAAAAAATTTAAGGTAGATAGGATTTCACTCAATGTAATTACAAAGGTCAAAGGATGTACCTCAACATCAGGTTTTAGTTGAACATAAGACCATTTGAAGAGGCAGACAGGGAGAGAGAAAGCACAGGATGACTTTTAAAATTACTGTTGCCAAGGGCATTATGCCGAATATAATTGCGGCCGGTTCATTTCCCCTGGAGGACAAAGCAATCGGATCTCAAGGGTGTTCCCAGTGCACTTTAATGTTGTTGATGTTCATGGGGGCAAGTCACTGAGTTCATCACTAGTTCGCTGCAAGTCAGGCACCTTCCTCCCCGTCCGTGGACAAAACGTGGAGTTGGGATTAGCCCTGTCATTGGCTATTCGAGATTCTGGCTCAAGCCCACATAGCTAACCTGTACAGGGTGATCTATTCCTGTGCTCCCACTTTCCCCCCCCTCCCTCCCTCCCTCCCTCCATCTCTACAAACGGACTCAGGTACAGTCAGTCCTGACCTCAGAGCACCAGGCAGCACTGTGATGAGTGCGTGCAGATGCAGGAGTGAAATATTAAGCACGGCCATTGTGTGTTAATCCTAAAACAAGGGCCACACCAAACGCTGAGATGCTTTTCCAGGACAAGCCAATAACCGCCCACACCCCCCCCACCCCACCCCACCCCACACCCCCCCAACCCCCACCCCACACCCCCCACCCCCCCAACCCCCACCCCAAGTCCCCCCTCACCACCAACAGCACCACCACAGAAGAAAACCATAAAACAAAAAACGAGACATCACCAATCACAGCCAATAAATCCTAAAACTCTAGCTAGACTTCCATGTTGTAAGAGCCTCTTCCCATTGCGGAAATCAGTTAAAGCCACAATCGCGCAACCACCACAGAAGGTCTGGCTGTAGTGATATCCGGGGCATGGGACGGATTAGAAAGAGGACAGTGAGAGTAGGGGGGGGGGGGGGGGGGGGGTGGGCAATAGCCAGTAAAACAACTGCAGCACTTCCCTTCCTGGCACCATATGCCATGGCCTCTCGTTGTTGCCTAATCCAAAATCTGTCTTTCATAACCGGAATCCGATCAGATTTATCCACTGTAAAACAATCATAACACTGTACTGAGCAATAATGCCTGCTCTTAACTGTACACACAGCCTCCAGCATATTCCAAACACACATGACAGGCTGTAGGCTGCGTCGAACAGACTACTACATTTTACAAGTTCTCAGTCCAGTCAATATTACACTCAGATCCTATATGAAATCTGCTTTCTTCATTGTACAGTGGTATTACTGCTGTATCTGATCCAATCTGACTATCATGGAAAACAACACACGAAATGTTCCATTACACACAGTGTGCAATGATATCCACCTGGTTTACAGCACAGCCATGGCTATAATTTGCTTGGCACCGTATGCAGTTAATCATTAGACTGGAGTCTGACAAAGGTTTAGGGACATCCTCCGTTCCTCCACACCCCAAACAGTCCGGCCAAATTTGATTGAAATACTTGATAAGCATTGTTGAATAATACAGTATGTCTTCCAAAAGCAAAAGGGCCAAAGAACCATTAAGGTCTTTGAAGAGCTGTTGGAAAGTACATGTTCACTGAGGACAATAAAGTCAAAGCATTTATAAATAGAAGCCATTCAGGTTACCTAGAGACAGAGCAGTGCTACAGCACCACAGGTTAAAACCTGCAACCCACTGGCAAGGTCTCCAATCAGTGTTCCTAACAGGCAGCTAAATACCACCACCAAAAGCAAGAAGCGCTTAACGCCAGGCAGTAATTCCTAGGAAAAGTACCAATGAATTCTTGTTCCTCAGAGCACAAGAATGTGTAATACGAAAAACTGTTGCTGATCATTCCTGAGTACAATGCCTCTTTTCAACCCAACACCAAAGGAGGGATCGTGGCTGCCATTCATCCAAGAAAACAAGTAAAACAGTAAGAGAATCTGTCAGATAGCAGAAGAAAAACTGAGGAATGCATGTATTTTTCCCCCTCACTGTGGTTAAGTCAGAATCAATGTGGTAAATATTTAGTTATTAAAACAACCCCCCTGGCCCTCGCATTATTCATAGTTACATCTTTGTTTTGGAAAATCCCTCACGCATGGAGCACTGGATGCACATAAAACCCCTGCAGGATTATGCGGGAGGCTAAAATAGCCCCAGCATCAGATGTGTCAGGTGACCGGCCATATAACTTACATCATTACACAGAAGCTGCCAGGCGACACAGAGGTGCCCTGAGTGGCAGAACTTTATACAACCACACTCTGATCCCACTCAGGCTCTACCCACAATGCACTGCAGCTAGAGTAATCGACATTCTGTCCTGGCCTCAGCTACTCAGTAACTTACACTGCTGACTTTTTTCTTTTTTTTGTTATGCACATAAACCAGTGGCTCCCAATCCCGTTCCTGGAGATCTACCATCCAGGTTTTCACTCCAAACCTAATAAAGCACATCATTCAGCAGCGAGAGGTCTCACTGAGCTGCTAATTAGTAGAGTCAGCAGTGCCAGGTTACAGTTGAAATGAAAACCTACAGGATGGCAGGTCTCCAGGAGCAGGGTTGGGCAGCAGTACTATACCCGGTCCAAACAGCGGGGTATTTATTTAAGTGCCCTGCTGAAGGGTAGCAGGGCAGTGCCGTGCTCACCTTGCAGCCCTCGCAGGCGTGCACCCCGTAGTGGTACCCCGACGCCCGGTCCGCACACACCCGGCACTCCAGGTTCAGGGAGGTGGAGGTGACCTCCTCCTGGCCGCCAACAGCGCCGGATATCCCCGAGGACGGGCTGGAGGCTGGGGTGGGGGCATCTTCACAACAAACACGCACGCACGCGCACACACACACGTACACACCGTCCATAACACACACACCACGCATTAATAAATGAGCACAGATACAGCAATGCATACACAGTCAACAAAACAATTGTGGATATATTGTATGAATTGCGGCACTGTAATCCATCACACGTTTCTCAGGGTGTGAGTAACTGCCTTCTGTTGGTATAGGTCCTCACTGGGACTAGGCTTAGCCATAGAGCTGAGACTTACGTTAAACCAGCACTGAATCGAGCAATTCCTGAATGCACCGCAGATAGGAATTGCATAACTTCACATTAACATTCTCACAGCTGCCTTCAGGTACATCACGTAACAATTGTTTTCCTGCTGTTGCAAATATTTGTCCTGGAATGCAAAGGCTGTGCATCCACAAGGACAGACGGGCCTCCAGGTGTAAAGACATGGGTCAGGTGTGTCCACTGAAGTAGCAATACCAGTAAGCTTTGCTACAGCCTTGTGGCTGAAGGGTAAAGCTTAAAGGTTAAGTGGGGCCTATCTGTCATTGGCTGGCAAAGCCAAGCACTTTGATAGAAGTGAAAGACACTCCAAGAGACGGGGTCAAGAAACCCGCCATTTCACAACAAGCAGAAACCTCCTTCGACAAGCCCACAAGGCATACATGTCAGTTTATCCTGAGGCCAACCAAACATAGGGCATCAGCTCTCATATAGACTGCCTGTAATAGTGTGTGTGTGTGTGTGTGTGTGTGTGTGTGTGTGTGTGTGTGTGTGTGAGTTTCCAGGAGGAAGTACCAAATAAGTTGGAGCTGTCGGACCCTGAGCCAAAGCTAGAGGACTGATACCCGGGCAGGTCGAAGGAGCCGATGCCGTCGTCCTCCATGGACTGAGAGATGTCCTGCAGGTCATCCATGCCCCCGATGAGGTCCCCACAGAGCGGACTGCCCAGGACAGAGTCCTCCAGGGGAGACGGGGGCCCGAACTGACTCTGCATGTCTACCATGGTGCTGCACAGGGACCTCCTGGAGCTGAATCAGTTACGCAACTGCAGAGAGAGCATGAGAGAAAGAGAGCGAGAGAGTAAGCATGTGAATGAGTGAGAGAGAGAATGAGAGAGCAAGCAAACATACATGAGAATAAGAGAGAGCGAGCATGAGAAAAGGAGAGAATGGGGGGAGAGAGAGAATGAGATGGGGGAAAGAGTTTGTCCCATTACTCATATCCACACTGAATAAATATTTTACGAAACCACAATGCACTATTACAAGTATCGTGTGCAATGATATCACAAACACTGATCAAAGGTGGCTTAAATGGTCTGGCATTAACTTCACCGTATTTAATGTAGAACAGGATGCAGGCTTGGGTGGTTTGTGGCCAGAGTCAACTTCCTGAACACTTTATTAATATGAAACCAACTAATGGTGGTTTAACAACAGCTGCTCCTAAAGCAGAGTCCCACCCTCTCCTCTCTCCTCTCTCCTCCCATCAGTCTGTGACCCTCAGCCTCGGGCCCTGAGCGCAACTGCACAGCACCTGAAGGCACCAGCCACAGGTCCGCAACATGGAGGATGGCGATCGCTTCGTAGTGCATCTGCCATCACTTCGTAATGCCTGAGGTCCTACGCTGATGCCCTGCATCATGGCCGCGACTGCTGGTTTTTGCTCGTTTAGTAAACAAACACGTGTGCGCACGCACGAGGTTTCCGTGCGCGTGCGGCAACATCGGCGCTACTACTTTCAGGGGACACAAGCTGTTCTGGGTCACCAGGGGAGTGCGTAGCCCGGGCCCGTATCTGATGACAAAACAAGCGCCCCTCTCCCTGAGACCTGAGACCCAAGCCCTCCAGAGCACCGCCCCTCAAACGGGGGGGGGGGGGGTGGGGTGGGGTGGGGTGGGGGCGGGAATGTGGGACAGCACGATTATTGGGTGGGTGGGAAGGCTGGCTGGAGTTGTCACACACACACACACACACGCACACACCACACGCACACCACACGCTAGGCTTGTCTTACCGTTATTAGCCTGCTGGCTAAAGTACTGTAAGCTGAGTAGTTAGCTAAAGCAAAGCACTGTCAGCTAAGTGGTTAGCTATAGCAAGTGAACTGTAGAAAGGCCTGAATGGTATTGCTGGCTAAAGCACTAAGCTAAAGCAAGGACAGCTAACAGCAGTATTTATAGCTAATAAACAAGTTGTTTCAATGCTGATACACGTAATTAAGGAATAAAGGGGCCTTGAAGTACACCAGTTTCCTCAAAGTACTGCAGCCTACTGTGCCTGCGGTACTCAACGGGTCCTGCCCCACCAGAAGATTTGCTCAATACACGATGAAAACAGTGAAAACCTCACCAAGTCACCAACCGCCTTTTACCCCAGATATTTTTAATTATTAATCCAGATGAGGCAGATTATAACTGAGGCTGAACAGCGAGGACCTGCTGGGACACCGCAGCCCGGAGCAGAAAGTACAGCTCACAGTGTGGGCTCAGGTTCCAGGGCAGGGTGGGAGGACACCATTAGATCATCAGAACAACACAACACTGACCGTGAGCAAGTGCAATCCCCGGCACGCGCAAAAATGCATGTTAACATGCACAAAAACATGGAAGTATTTACCTAACAAGTAAACAGATCTGGGTGAAATAAATGTACAGCTTACCTGCACAGCGAAGCACCTGCATTTGAAAGCCTATTCAGAGTCTGAAACACTCAAATGAGTATTGAAAATGGCCATTTCCAAAGGGTAGCGACCTCGGGGTACGAGGGCATAATTCGATCAGACCAAAGAACACCACGTACGAGCGACAAAATATGAGCAGAAATTCCCGATTGGCTGACGTAGGACATGCGTGTGCGTGTGCGTGTGACGTACGGTGGCAAAGCGCGCTGCGGTGCGTTCACCACACGCCACGGCACCGCTGAGCCCTCAGGCCCTTCACAAGGGACACACCGTCACAGCACCGTCCAGCTTCTGCCATCATCATCATCATCATCATCATCATCGCCGGGGAGGGGGGGGGATGGGAGAAAAACAGTTTGCCCTCCCTCCTCGGGACTCCAGCAGAGCCAAGCAGTGGTGGGCGGGGCTGGACGGGACGGGACAGGAGGTTTTCGGGACAAAGGGCAGAGGCTTCGGAGAGAGGGCAAACGGGTTCAGTCGACAGCCCTGCAGGGCGCTGCACCCTGAGGCCGCTGTGTGAGAGTGTGTGTGTGTGTGTGTGTGTGTGTGTGAGAGAGAGTGTGTGCGGCCGTGTTATGGCCTCTGCGCACGGGAACAGGCGGAACAAAGGGTGCTCAATGTCACCAGTCCCCCGTGCCCAATCCGGCTAGCCCCACCAAAGCGCTTCTCCCAGAAGGGCCCGCGCGCGTTACCTAGCGCAGGCGCTAAATTCGGCTTTTTCCACAGGTCTCGTGCTCGTCGAAAGCAGCCTCTTTACGCCCGCCTCGGTGTGAAGTCATGCGTCATCACCGTTGACCGGTCGGCCCATCGGAGCGCGTGCGAGCCGGGTTTGGCATTCCGACGGCGTGTTCCGCGTAACTCAACACCAAACGCCCCCCTGGGTAGTTCAGCAGGGAGTCCGCGCACCCCTGGGGGTCCTTGAAGGTACTGTAGAGGGCACCTGGGTCACACTTGATACACAATGACTACACACAGATTTGAGAAAATATCTGAATATACAAAAGCCTTTTTAAATGTAACCCTTTTTAACTTGTGATGGGGGGTCCCCTGGATTCCTTCCTGCCGGGATGGAAGGTCCCAGGCTCAGAAAAGGTTGAAACCCCTTCAAACAGGATAATAACAAACAGTCCAACGGGGGTTCTCGAGCTGGAATTTCGGAGGGCCGCGGCGTTGGGCTGAGAGAATCGCGTGCTCCCCGCATGTCCCTGCTCTGCTTGCTTTCAGGCGCTTCTTTCATGATGGCGTGTTTACCGTACCTGCTGCTCAAACAGCAGCGTGGGGTCTTATCGCCGTCTGCCCACACACCCAGGCCGCCTACACACCTTTTTTATTGCCGTGTTTGCAGGCCAAAGAGCATGCTGGGGATTAGCTGCAGCGCGGCGGAGAGAGAGGGCAGCGCACGCCTCGGAGTTCATCTGCAACACGGCACGGCGTCTCAGCCCAAAGCTCAATGCACACTCGCTGCGTTTCCACCAGCATTCAATTCAGAATAATCATCATTAAAAAAAAAAAAAGTAATAGCTTCACAGTTATAGAGTATAAAAGTTATTGATGCTGTAGCTGATTGGGAGACTCTGCACCCCCACCCCCCCACCACGGCCCTTGGGGGCGCCTACTTCATTGCAAAGAACAAACTGGCAAACGTACATTTCATGGGACTTGTTCGCTTTTTGAAGCAGGCGCAATTCCCGTTTGTGTAACGGAAACATTGCAAACAGCTTGAAAACTACATTTTTATTGTTTTTTCTGTTCTAGGGAAGAGGTGCGTATTGCAGACGCAAGTTATTATTTATGATCCGAGCTGCCATTGGTGGCACCACACTTCTGAATATGAAAGGACGATGGCAGTTGGGCAGCCGATGCAATTCCATAATGGAAGTTCATCAAAGTACAATAGCTGGGCAGTGAGGGGACACACCTGGAGGGCAGCAGGGCTTTTACCGCTGGACTCCTGGGAGCCACTGGCTCACAGTTCACTGTTCTCTTGCGTGTGTCCTTGATCCATTGCTCAAACTTGGCGGGGATCACCAGCCCATTTCCAAATCAAGTTTGGAAGCTAAAACTCGTTACACAACGCTCCGCTCCGTTTGGGCCAAACTGTACATTTCAGGAGGTGAAACAGCAGCAATCGCGTCCAGCGTTTCTGCATCACTGAACGCCCATCAGAACCGAGTTTAAACAGCTGCGTTCAGGCGATCCCTTTGAGCCAGTTCTGCTCCTTCATGAGATTTCAAGCCCCTGGATTTTCCATCCCGGCTTAATGCTTTGAAGCTACTTTCACTTCCTGTAAAAAGCTTTCAAGCTGGCAAGCTTTCCACATCTTTTTCAGTTCCTTAAATTATTTTTTAAATACTTTAAACTGAACCAACTATTCTGAATATGTGTAACTCAGTTTTGCCTACAAGTGAAGTTAGTTTCAGGTCAAGTGCGTACCTCGGCAACGGCTTTGTCGACCAAAGCAAGGCCCAAGATCACAGTAATCGGGGAGGGTCTGACACAGACCAACATATTTACAAAAGGAAACAATGGAGAACTGAACACCGTGATGCACTGGAATACTGTCATGCAGATGCTCACCCGGGTGCATATGAATATTAGCATGAGGCTAATGCTGCCACAAAAGTGACCTTGCAGCGCTGTGCTCGCCCCAGATAATTCAAGTTAAATCCCATTGCATGAATTCAATCACCAGCGGGTTATGTGCTCACGAGGGAACTTTAGATCCAAGTATTACACACCTCGTCTCGCGCCAAGGGGGCAGCATCAGAGGGCCATAGGTTTGCAACTGAACATCCAGTGTAAAGACACCTTAACTACCTACTCTAGGAGCTTACAGCTCATCAGGATATTAGTGTCATCATATGAAAGCATTGAAAGGCATCATGGGCTTTTTGCAATGAGTTGCACTGCATATGAGCATCTGCTAAATGCTATGGCTACATAGTGCCAAACCCCAGACAAGCATGTAGCACATTGTCTTATTCTTCTATTAGGATCCACAGTAACAGATGCCTTGGCCACTGCTAGTCTTCCTGGGGCTCTAACACAGAACCATTCATCACAACAATAAAAACACAAAAGACAAAAGACTAAAGAAAAGCATACACAGCATAGCCATATACTGAATTAGAAAAAATAGCCTATACTTTACAGTACTCAACATAATGTCTTGAGCAAATCCACAACAAGGACACGCTGTACTGCAGCAGTGCATCCTACTATTAAACAGCTGTGAGGGTCCGGTTACAGTTTTCCGGTGTGACATTGGGCTCAGAACTCCCCCAAATCGCCTGCCAAGCCGGCCTACGTGTCTGTGGGGTGGGTGGTTGGGGGGGGGGAGGGGGTGGGGACGTACGGGTCAGGCTGGAGGACAGTACTGCCCTGTAGCCCAGGGCATTGTGGGAGGGGAACGAAAGTGGGACTGAGAAGGAGCTTGGTGCGGTCATGCGATTCACCTCCTCCTGTACTTGTTTTTCCCCTTTTCTCTTCACTTCCTGGTCCTCATATTCCTGCTCCACAACACATTTCTGCTTTAAGAGTCAGCGAGCCAGAAAAAAAATCCCCCACAAAAAAAAGAAGGAAAAAAGTGAAGTAAATAAAGGGAGAAATGAGTAATGGTTTCTAAATATGGGGAGTTGGTACAGTACACACACCCACACCCCCCTCTCCATGTGGGCGGTGCTGTCACCATCTTTTGTTTTATTTTGATTGGTTTACTGACACAGAAAAGAGCTCTTCTTCTGCGGGCTATGTTTTGTAAACTCAGAGATGAGTGTGTGTGTGCACTGACCTCTATCACAGCCTCTCTGTGATCAGTCTGACAGACAAATGCACCGGCACTGACTGTACTGCACAACCGGACAATGCACACTAAAGAGGGAGCGACAGCTTGCAAGATAATTCCCTGCGTCAGGGCTGTTTCCACATCGCCTCCTCATCGCTTATGGTTGCTCTACAGGAGACCAAACCCCTCCCCAGTTCATTCTGAATATTTACCCGGTAATGTGTGAGATCACAAATAACGTGAGCAGAATGTTCTTACCTGAACATTCCAACGGTGACGTAACAATCACTGCTGGTAATACAAAGTGTTCCAAATAACCTACTCTTCAACATGGTAAAAGCGTTTTTTAAAAATCGGTTAGAACTGGAAGAGAACATTTCCTAAGGCCAGGTACGGGAGAGGCACCAAATCCGTTCCTTTATTTCCCGTTTACAGACCACTTTCTATCTGCCAGCGGTCCTGAGACATCTCTACGGCACATTTCCCTGAAGCACCCTTTATCTTCACTGATCTACTTCACAGCGTGTAAACACTGCTGCTACAAAGAAGAGGTGATGAACTATCAGCAAATCTATCAGAGAGAGTTGAGAATCACTGCCATCTCACAAACACAAGCCCATCAAAGGCCTAGTCGGCCAACCATGGCAACGGGTAGAAGGGTTGCCTTTCCTATGCAGCCGGGAGAGTTTCCAGATTCCTGGTTTTGGACCAGAATGTCCAGTTCAAATTATGAACAACTGATTGAAATTCGACCGGTAGTTTGTAATAAATTCCATCTTCATTCTGCATCTTTACACTTTCTCCTTTCAAAACCCGAAAGAAGCCAGCCCCTTCTCGCATGTCAGACAAAATAAAAGACAAAAAGTAAGGAGTTAGGAGAACAGCAGCCTTCAGATTTTAGGTGAATTCACAGCCACACAGCAGAAAGAGAGATGCTAAAGGTCAGCGAGAAAAAAAGAAAAACAAAAACAGAAACGTCCTCCCCTGGACCCCAAACAGTGTGTTATCTGACCCAAAATAAGTCAATATTCCTGCATTTCTGAGGGACGAAGTTCAAAAGGACACACGTTCCCCTCTACGTGTGAAGGGGGGGGCAAAGTAACAGCCTTTAATTCACAAGCCAAAAAGTCCAAAGATTGAAAGAGCTGGAGGACAAACGGGAGACATGGCATCACAAAGGACAGTGGTGTTACGCTGGGGAGAATGTTCCGTTTCAGAATGCCGATGATTCTAAACGACTAAGGACTGCCAGGGATGTAAACACCTCTGCCTCATCTGCTCCAACTGTCACCAACTGCCACATTTAAAACACCTCTGGGAGAAGGTGTACTGATCTAGGATTTCTCCCCGCTCCACAGTCTAACCTTATCCACTATGAACGAAACAACGAAACTGACCCCAGATCAGTGCTGCTGCATTTAAGTGCTTTGTGGACATAGGCCCAGGAGAGCAGGATAACAGGGGAAGCATAACTGCAACTAGGGGTGCTGCCACACTCACATTGGGCTCCACCAGCCCCGGCCCATCCCTGCACAATTATAAAACCTTTTTTGAGGGCCCCCCTGTGTACGGCAGCCCTGACTGCAGCACCTGCGACACGACCAGCTCAGCAGTCCTTTCCATCCCACGCTGACACAGGCTAAATGCTGACAATTTCTTTTTTCTTCCTTCAGTCTAGTAGTTTTTTGAGGTTTTCTAAAACATGGTATTTAAGGCCGGAGACAAAGGCACCTAGGTTTTGCTTTTTTGCTTAAAGAACACAGAGCGAGAGCTGAGGGAAGAGAACTAAAGTGGGACACCAGGAGAAAACCAAATGTGAACACTACAAGAGGACTTTCCAAAACAATAAAGGTCATGTCTTTGGTTGCTTCAAAAAAAGACAGCACTCTTACATACAGAACTCTTGCACACACACAGAACTCTTGCATGCACATACAGAACTATTGCATGCACACACACAACTCTTGTGAACATACAGGATTCTGTGTTATGTTCAGACGAAATCGCACCTGAAACAAACAGCAAAGCAGCTGTACGTATGAAATCATGAGCGTCCGCACAGGAGACGACTCACGTGATATGACATAGGCAGAGCACTGGTCAGACCTTGAACTCATGTCAAATTCCACGTCAACATAATCAGGATGGTATGGAGAATCAATTAACATGGCGCATGTAGGAAGAGGTTACGTAAACTCCAAAGCCAATGCAATACACATATGTGGAAGCTGACTTTTGTTTATTCAATAACTGAAAATATTGAGTCTTGTTTTTTCAGACCTTTTCATTGTGCAGCAAAAAAATGAACTACTGCACTCCAAACAGGCGAAGGACAACCTGAATTAACTACAAAACTAAAGATCACATGGCTGTAGCTTCCAGAAAAAAAATCAAACAAGACAGCATTCAAGAACTGCAGAGACCAGAACCCGTCATAGGACAGGAGATCCTATTTGACAGGGCATCTGATAGAAAAGGGAATCCCATAGGACAGGGCATCCCATTGGACAGGAAAACCCACAGGACAGGGCATCAAAAACTTGAGGTAAAGCAGGGAACCAAGAGTTGAATTGGCTATGATCTTAACACATCCTACCATACACATGTCCATCGCTATGCTACAAACTGTCCCTGGAGGCCGCGTTTCACTCTGCAAGGTGGGGGCTCAATTCCACCCCCCCTCCCCCCCCCCACAACTCCCCTGATGTCCTGTAGAATGCCAGCACACGGAAACCTCACGACCTCCAACACAGCACTGGCCAGAGAGAAGATAAGATTACCGCAACACGACACAGACATCACGGACACTCGCTACTGACCAGCAACAGACAGCGAAAACAGCCAGACAGTGACACACAGTAAAATACGTTAAATATGTTAAATCACCTCAGACAGAGTTTATACAGGTCCTCAACAGCCAAGTCATATAAATTCTACAAATGCCCCCATGGGGATAAAGAAGTATCCTATGTATGTAAAATATGTATTTTGCATGCAGTATTAAAGCCAACAGAAATGCCAGGAAATGATGTGGTATTCCAAAGCAACCACCGAGCGTGCTTCTCACCCACTATAACCCTCAGGTCTGTCTGAGGTCATTGGAGAAGTGTGTTCTGAGCATGCTCAGATCACATTTAAAGCCTGAGGGTGACACAGCTTCCAACGTGCTGGACATCAAGACTATGGAATGCCCTGCCCTAAAACAGTACGCTGGCCCTGTTCTGCGCCAAGATTTAAAATGACTGCTGTTACACTACATTTTTTGTCTTGCTTTTAAAACGTTTCTTTATTCTGTATTAGCATACATTTTTACTGTACCATTACAGTGAAACTTTGAACACACTTACTTGACAAGTGCTGTGTAAAATAAGTTGCAGATTTCAAAAGCAACACAGAAATAGGAAAGATTTGACTGATTACAGAAGCAATAAATTATCTTGAGTTTTTCAGAATGATAAAAAAAAAAAATCAATGGATAAAGAGGAAGCCTTCATTTAATGAGTATGAAAAATTTGTATTTTATAAGCGTTATGACTCGTTAGTTCATTTTCACAATTTCTACAAGATTTAGTGCAGAATTCCCAGTAAAGAAATGCTCACACTTGATTTAATATTCGATGGAGGTAAGGTAACAAGAACAAACACAGGTGATAGGTTGGCCTGATAATTACAGAACACATCATCTTTTTGATTTGTTATTAATAACAGAAAAAAACGCATTCCACAGAAATAATACATTCTAATGCGCAATATTCATCAGGGAAGGAAGAGGCAGTCGCCTTCGGCTCATTGACAAGCGCGCAGCGTTTTCTTCAGAAGTGTTCTAACCTAACTTCAACTCTGCCCTCAAAGCTCGCATACACTGACAGGTCAGGGATGTTGTCAGTGTTGCACCGCGGTGCAACACTGCACAATGCCAATTCAATGCTACAGGCTACATAACAAAAAAAAACATGACTACAAATGCAATTAATTCATGTACCATGTATTAGCGGTACAGTTAAGCAACTCGTTTAACTTTAGTCAGTGAAGTTTATAAACATCCTTGCGCATAAGTATATACGAATGTTTCAAGCAGGCAAAGCTGCAAGAACAAAAAAAAAAGCGTAATCTCTCTCTCTACCAGCTAGTATAGCGCGCTTCAGTTATGGTGAACGGTTTTTGGCATTAACGTGTGCTTAGAAATTGTAGCCTACGAGGGAAAGACGGAGACACTTTTATAGGAGGAAAAAAAAGCAGAAATGCAACCATCAGAACAATAATCCAAAACTTTCATCGACCTGTCAAGAGTTTGTCCACACTGAAATGATCTGTCGGATGCAAAGCTGAGTTACAAGCAAAATCTTTAAAACAAGACGGCTGTGCGCAAAAAACCCGAACGTGGATGCCCTGCCTAGTAATTGTTTCACTTTGACATTGAGCACTGGCAAACTACGAGAGGATACATACATTTCATGAAAACAAGTTTTTTATGATAAAGCGTTTTCACCGGTCATAAATGAATTCACGCAAGTTACACTTAGAATCAGAAGCAATCGCTACAAATAATGTCGTTTACAGTCGAGGTACCTACCTTACATTGGGTTTCCCGGTCCGAAGTTGCCATATCCTCAGGAGTCGCAGTTGGCCGGGAGACTGTCAACGCGTTGATCGGCAGGGACGACAAAATATAGCCCCCTCACACACGGCCTCGTTCGTGTCCGCGGCACTGCTGCTGTCAAAATCCTACACTCCGCAGCCAGCAAGCAATCCATGCACGTCGGAAATGACGACATGAGTGACAGTCTGAAAAACGAGCGCACACACCTACTGACACACCTATGATTTTAGCGAATAAAAAGCCGCTTTCACTTGAGCAGGACACACTGACAAGGAAATGTACCTCCAGTAGCTGCCTACTTTTTAACGCAAAGCCATGGAAACTCGGGACCCCAAAATAATTGCCTGAAATTATATAAGCAAACCAATCTAGTTCACAGTTAAGTAACATGCACGCGCAACTATCGGCTCTTTCCACAAAGTGTGTGGAGGCTGGCATAGTAACGCTTTTGATATATGAATGCTCATGTTATGTTTGTCAATAGTATTGCCCTTGTTGCTATTTTTTATTACTATAACCCCTGAAATACAGTAGTCTATGCCCCTCCTGAACAAAATCAAACAATATCAAACAGGCATAGGACGTCTGGAAATTCTAGCATCCACAACTTCAAAAATCCGTAACACTCAAAAAAATATATATATCAAAAGCCAAAAAAATCAACAAAATATTTTTTAAATGGTGTATTTCATCAGAATCTATCCAAAAATCTGTCTGCGAATTTGAGGAGCAAATTGTAAGAACAACAGTAGCAACACTTTAAAATGTGTATAACTTGCAGTGTCTTGCAGAATTGTACACAATTTGCAGTATCTAACACCTGACACCAAGAACATTCTATCGGACAAAGCCCAATTATCAGGGATTTAGGGTTGGGTTAGGGTTAGGGTATGGAATGTCCCTAAAGTAACTGGTCCTTACTGTGAACAGCTGTGTTCTTTGAACATGACAGACAGACTACCCTGAGGGAGTTCCAATAAGAAGCATGTTATGAGAACGGATTCCGATGCCGCCACACAGTTTATGCCACAAACTCTTCCTTTCCTCCAGAACAGGAGTTCAACAAGTCTGAATTAGACAAAAAAAGGGCATTTTTGGGAACACTATGCCCAAATTTGAGTTAAGTGCATTGACAAGAAATTAAGCACATTGGAGGGTATGATTTTTCTGTTATATACAGGCGCATCTATGTATTTATAATAAAAAATATGATGAAATCAGTAATTTCTTTATACATACGTTGGTGGAGGTACCAGATTCATTAGATGAAATAATAATCTGTGTGCAGTAGCAGATGAACATCTGCTTTTGATAAAACCAGTCTGATCTGGATGGGTTCATTAGATGTCTGGTCAGAGCTTGTGTGTTAATACTGGCTCTGTGACGAATCTGTGAGGAAATATTGAGAATCAATAAGAGCAAATCCCTGCTTTGCTAATCATTTTGCAACAGTCATTATTCTAAACTGCCATTTTGCAACTTGCATAAACGTATTTAAAAACAGATCTATCATTATTGTTCTGTTTCTGCAACCTACTCACACGTAGCTGTTGCATATTTGAAGAAAAGATTTACAACATTGTAAGAGGCCTGAGATTACAAAACAGAGAGAAAAAAAATGTAATGTATTGGGTTTCATACGAGATATGCACACTGTTTTGTATTGGGCTCAAAATGTCCACACCAGGGCCCGAGTGGTCAGCCATCGCATCAGTACAGTATCGCTTCCTTTAATTCCCACAGACCCCCCCCCGCAGGGTGCACCCAGGGCTCAAGTGCTTTAGCCTTGGTCCTGAGCCTGGTACGGGACCCCCCAGGGCCCGGGCCAGCATATCACTCACTGCACCCCGTGATGGGGGCAGCGAACTCGCCCTCCCCCCCCCCCAGCTCCCAGCCCTCCCTGGACCCCCCTCCAAACTCACAGTCGCAATAGCAGCACTGCGCAGTTTCATAGGTCACAGAAAATAAAACGGCAAAGATGTAAAAAGTTGAGTTGCACAATGTTCCCAGGAGGGGGGAAAAAAGACTCCCTCTAATGAAGCCTCATCCAGGAATCATTTCACAATCTGCTGGACACTCGATATTTTACTTCAACTCCTCTAAAAATAAGCACTTAAACTCTGCTCATAATGAGGTAAAAGCAATGTGATGTGATTATACCAGAGGGGCTGCATGACTTTCCTACACATGCAATGCTGCTAACCATACAATTTTCAACAAGTGAATTACACAACTAGGAATAAATAAGTAAATAAATAAAAACAACAAAAAAACAAGTCAGTCATCACTGTTCTACTCTAGAATTATGATGACTCACCTACGGGGATAATCCAGTCTGATCTGCGATTACAGCTTGAGCGTAGCAGAGCAGACAGAATGCACTGCTTAACACTACGGCTCGCGCATTTAGCAGATGCTTCCATCCAGACCGACAGGCAAACTTACAATGAGACACAAGACCTGCACAATGCACGTCCTTGTGAAATTCCCAATGAGGCTTTACCCAGTCAGCTCAGTCAGAAACTACCCAGATAACTAAAAAAAAAAAAAATGTTTCTTGAATGTTTTGTCACTGTTATAGCATTGGAACTACATTGCAGCAGCATTGTGAGAATGCTGTGTGTCAGCTGGGTAGGTCAGACCTTCCTAAACTGAACACTGGCTGGGTCTGAGTGACTGGTGAGCTCTTTGACAAATGGAACACTGCATGCTGTTCAATAGAGGCCCCATACAGAACTTATATACACCACACAAAAATGAAACGAGAAAATCCTAGCCTTCAGTTATTAAAGCTGTATACTAAAAATGTAGGTGTTTACAACTACAGTATAAAAATCTGCATCTTTACTCAGCTGCCATGTATGTAGTCTCATACATTCACTTGAGCATTAAACTAAATTTCTGCTATTCTTACAAAAGCATTCAACCGGATATCCAAAACTATTTAAATACATTTTGGTATTAATTGGTAAAACATCCTCTAGCTCCACCTGCTGATGAAAAGCAGGTGGACGCATTTCCCACATGAGATGTTACGGTCTGATTCAATCTACTGGATAACGCAATCAGTGTCTTAAGCCACAAGCAATACCCAAAGGAATTCCTTTCACACTTAAGCATCCTAAGACTTTCCCTTGAAGCCACATTTAAACCCACTCTGACATAACCCCTGCAACTCATACTGGCTTCATTTTAACAATGAGTCTCTTATGTGGTTATGAAGTCCATAATACCCTAAGTCTGATCTGAGTCAACCACCTCTGAGTCAACAATTCTGTAACTTCCTCAAAGAAGTCCAGGATGTTTGCTGAAAAAGAAAAAAAAAAAAACACGCACACAGAAGCTATATCACATAAGATACTGTTTTTCTCCCTGATGACATTTTTTTTTTATTAAAGTTTTTAATGAAAAGCAAATTTAACAGACTGAAGTGTATCATAAGGGAATGGCAGGGTTCAGTCTGCCATTTCTACAGTTTTGAGATATTGAGCTTTAAATTTATTGGCAGTTCTTCGGTTTTAGCACTTAGAACTTTCTAGAAATGGAATTAAACCCAGATTAGAAACTTTTCAAATTTTTTGTAAAATCACATGCATGTAAAAGAATGATAAATACAAAATCTGTATTTTTCTTATTTTATTATGTACAAAACTGTCACCCAGAACCCTGTAATTCACTCCCATCACAAAATAGCGAACCCTAAATTACAGTATTTTTAAACCGCAATTCCTCTCAGAAGAAACCCCAGGCACAGATTCTTCCCTCAGTATACACATGTAGTCTTTGAATATATGGTTGATGAAAACTTTAACACTGTCTGAAAGGACTCAATTCTTTAATTAAAAATATACATTTTAATCATATTAAATCTAACCTATGCCATTTTATCTAAAACCATTCATAAATTTTTATCATTTCAGTTCATTGGACAATTTTTTCTCGGTGTACTTTAATAAAATCCACTAGGTGGCGATCAAGCCTCCTTTATGAATTCAAATAATCTTGCTTATTGTACCGGAAAAAGTTTGTCTCAATCGCAGCTAAAATCAGACTTTAAAAATGAGTTTTGTGAGGTCCAAACGGTAATACTGTTTTAAGTGGAGATGCCGGTTTATCTTAAAGCAGTTAACACTCCTGTGTTCACTGTGTTCAGAGACTAAGAGGCCAAATCAGGGTGTCACTGTGCTGTGTGTGACGCAGTGAGTCTGCAGTGTGTTTTGTGTAAGTGCGCGCGAGGGCGTGCGTTTCGCACCGGTATAGTTTTACAGCTAGCCTCTCTCGTCTCCGGGACACGCTCTCGCAAAACAAAACAAAACAAAGACAACGAAAAAAGAACATATTTTAATAAGTAAACAAAGCCCTCATTGTCTTGTGACCCCTCCCCTCAGACGGAGGGTGAAGTCTGTGTCTCGCGGACGGCTTGGATCTCTCCGCACACTGGCGAATTGTTTCATCTCGATTAATATTCAGCTCGCCCGCTCCCCTCTCCAAAGCCAAGACCTGCCGGCTCAATATGCTGACTGGCAGGGACTCGTCAGGACCAGCAGCCATGCTGTTCTGCCCCAGCTCAGATGTAACCTTCCAGAAGGAACCATAGATTCTGTTCCTTAAGACTCCACATAATCTATTCCACGCTGTTTCGCAAGCCTTGTCCAACTCCGTATATAAACTCCAGTCATATTAAAGAGGCACTTTCGGGGGTCCAACGCAGGGCACTTCATTTGGTACCCAGTGGGAAAGGAAAGGCCGCTGATCCCATCAACATTAAGATTCAGAGAGCGGACATGGGACGAGGGGACGGGGGGTTTCCCTGAATGAGGAGCAGAGGAGGAGGTGTGACTTGGAGCCGAAGGCCGGGCCTGTGACGCTGGTGTGAGGAGAATGCGGTTGGCAGGGCCGCTTCTGGCTTCAGTCAGGTACAGGCACGGCTCGGCCAGTACGGCCATTCACACAGGGAAAGGGGCATTCACACAGGGAAAGGGGCATTCGCACAGGGAAAGGGGCATTCGCACAGGGAAAGGGGCATTCACACAGGGAAAGGGGCATTCGCACAGGGAAAGGGGCATTCGCACAGGGAAAGGGGCATTCACACAGGGAAAGGGGCATTCACACAGGGAAAGGGGCATTCGCACAGGGAAAGGGGCATTCACACAGGGAAAGGGGCATTCACGCACGGAGGGAACGTCCCCCCCCAAACCCCCCCCACGTTGGCCGGGCATATGAAGAGACCAGGAGGGAAATCCACATCCGTGAAACTGACCTGAATCGGGGAGCGTCCAGTGCTCCCTATTTAAACTGGACTCCCTTTGTCTGACAGTGTGTGGTGCAGAGACGATGCCCGGGTAAACGCACGCGCACACACACACACACACACACAAAAGCACAAAGACACACATGCCCACAGACACACACACACACACACACTCGCACACGCACACATCCACACAGACAGACATCCACACACACAAGAACGCATCCACACACAGGCACCCAAACACACACACACACACACACACACACACACACCCCAGACTCCATTGAGCTGTAAGAGCCTCCTCCAGCCAGTCTCCAGTCTCCATGCGCTGCCCCATGTGCCTCTCTGTGTGCCAGCCAACGGTCATAAATATTGCAGCAGTGGAAAAGGAGCCTGTGAAAGCTGCCCTGGCCGCTGGCTCTCCCCAGCAGCCGCGTAGCAGGGAAGTGAACATTGCTTAATGGCCGTTTGAAGTGATGCGCATGTTTTATTTACGCTACACTTTATCTGCACCAGGCCGGCTGTGATGCCTTGCACCTTAGCTCCACAGTCGCCAATAAAAAGCATTATAAAAGAACATATAAAACACACACACAAACGCACACACACACACGCGCACACACACGCACGCACGCACGCACGCGCACGCAAACGCACAGACACACACAGACAGACACAGACAGACACACACACACAGACACGCACACTCAAATCTACACAGACACCAAAGACACGGAGCTATACACACAAGCAAACAAACAAACAGAGCAGCAAACACAAACAGCGGAAATCCGGTTTTGTACTGCTTCGTATTCCCATTAGAGAAACAAGTTAAAACACAGCAGTGAAGACAAATGGAAATAAGCAGACAACACCAATGAAACACAATTTTATATTTTTATTGATCTAAAATTTCCACTGCTGATAATACTAAAACATTCACAGAGGTAATTCCAAAAGCGCACCAAAGCAAGACAAAGCAAGACAACGCACGCAGAGGACGGAACGCGAGACGGGCGAACAGACGGGCGCTGAACTCCTCCCATAACCCCTAGGAAGAGGCAGGAAGAACGCGCGCGTGATGGCCATGGCGAACGGAGCCCCCGCTGAAAAGCTCTTCTTTTTTTGTGTGAAAATGCGACCCCCTCCCCCTTCAGGAACGGGACTGCGATCCCGGGGATCTCCTGCTGTATTGCTGCCCTTCAGGGAAGGCAGTAGATTGTATAGTTATCTCCTGATGGGGCAAAATCACTACCCTGAAACCACACAACCTACTACCTCAGCCTGTGTGAACATCAACAGAGGGAGGAGGGAGGAGGAGGAGGAGGGGGAGGGCTTAACGGGACTCTTCAGAGGACGATACGACTCCGAAACCCACCGGCGCCCATTTTGTCCCAACGTGTCCGATATAACCAAAGAAAACAAAGAGGAAGAAGAGACGCAGAATTAGAGCTTGGGTTTCACGTTTACCGCCAGCATGGGCAGGCAGCGCTAAGCTACGAGCCGTTAGCGCTGAGCACTGAGCAGCGGAGTCTCTCCAGGTCTTCCCCGGCGAAGACGTTACAGCCACTTCAGGAAAGACAGTAAGTTGTATAGTTATCTGACAGGAAGGGCGTGACCCTAAAACTATACAACCTACTACCTCACCCCAAAGGACAGTCTTTTTCCATTCCGCTGCTCCACTGCCGGTCGTCAGCCACGGGTTCTGGTGGGGGGGGAAGAATCGCACACAAACAAACACACAAGACACAGACAGCCTGAGAGAGAGACTTATCCAGCTTACGCAGCCTCCGCCATCGCCTGGGGGACGGGACCCTCACACGACCTTCATGGAAAGTCGCGAACCAGCCCACTGCCAGCCACTGCTGCTGCCAAGCTGCGGGGCCCAGAGGAAAGGCCAGGGTCTGATTCCACCCCCTTAACGCTCTTACCAGGTAAAGGGCATTTCCTCTACACCGTGACTGCACACAGGTAAGGGCCAGCAGCCCTCTGGCTGTCACCTCACAGGTAAGCTCCATCTGAAAGAAGGACAGGGAGCAACAAACATGAGCATGAGAGGGAACCGCCCGTGAACAGCACTGTCTGACAAACAGACAACACGGCACATATTACTGAGCGCTCAGACAGGTGTCAGGTGATTTTTCTTTTCCCCAAGGGCGCTAAAAATCGAACAGATTGTGGTGGGCTATCCCTGCAGAGGCTGGGCGGAGATGCCAGGCCCCTTTTTTGCAGGACCCAGCTCTGACAGGGAGAGAGCTGCAGTTCGGGGCACTGTGGTCACCCACCGCACCCCACCTGGCAGCGAGGAGAGCTGGGAGAGGGACCCCTCCGTTCAGCTGGCACGACGCTGCGCTGAAACATCCATCACAGCTGGTTAGCGCTGCGGATGGCGGGCGGTGAGGGGGGGGGGGGGCCCATTGTCACCGCCGAACTCCCCCGATTCCCTCCATACATTATTCACGGGGTCCCCCCCCCCCCTCCCCGTTTACAGCATGGCTGGCCAGACAACATGGGGATCAGATGCCACCCCTTAGGTCTCTCCGCCCCGCTCGCCCAAGTTTACACAGAGCACCCTCAGCACGCACCCATTACTAGTGCAATCCCAGTCACCCTCAGCAGAGAACAGCCAGTGAAAACCCTATTTTCCTCTCTAGGAAGGCCATTAGAGAACCTTTTAATAATAGCTCTTTTTAAAATGCACAGAATAGGGAATATCCTTGAACTAAGACGCCAACAGCAGTTTCTGTGGCTAATGCAGCTCCCGTCAGAAAAAACCTCAGACAAGAAAATCAGCACTTAAGAGCAGAAAAGACATCAATCCACTCTGATATTTACTTTGCCAACAGAACTATTAATTGGAAGAAAAAAAGTATAATTAACTGCTTTGTGCCAAGAGCAGTAGGGTGTGTGTGAAATGCTATGGACGCGTTTGTCACACAGATAAGTGAGAAATTAAGGCGGAAATGTGTGTGTGAGAACACACACACACACACACACACACACACACACACACACACACACACACACACACACACACACACACACACACACACACACACACACACACACACACACACACACACACACACACACACACACACACACACACCAGCTCACGCTGTGGTTTTGAGCGAGGGGCTGTGGTCAGGACTGACTGACTCTTTTGTGGGGGGGCTGGACTGTGGTTTACCTCAGGCTGGGGGGGGAGGGCTCCCACAAAGGTGACTAATACAATGCTGTCTTCAAAAGAAAGCACGGCTCTCCCAAGACATCCAATGCAGCCAACTGTGATTCCAACACACACGCACACATACATGTGCGACATTACGATACACTGTACGTAAACATGACAGCACTACTTGCATCCCAAACGTACATTTTTGAACCTGTATGCAGAATATCTTCCAGATTTTTCACATCTTATTCAGGCAATGCAGCCTTGGCTGGGGCACTTAGCGCTCTGCACAAATATGTACGAAGTCTTTAGCATCAGTGAGCAGTAAGTACCATCAGCAGCGCATTACATTGCTGCATGCTGGTGTTGCTCCCACTTGCCTCTCTGTGGTCAGCAGGACGTGCAGCAGTGAGATGGACTCAGTCACTGGGGGTTTGAGTGACAGCACAATAAGCTACAGTAGCTCTCCCGTAACTCAGAGCCACGTTCTGCATACAGACGCACGGTTCCTTTAATCTCAGGCCAGCGTGACGCTCATTTCATCAGCTCCCCTGTTCCTACACCTGCCACTCTATACAGGAGGTACGACTTCCCACAAGTGCATGAGAGAGAGAGAGAATGAGAGAGACAGAGAGAAAGAAAGAGAGAGAATATGAGAGAGAGAGAAAAAGACAGTGTGAGACAGAGAGAGAGTGTCAATCCCTGGAGCTGATGCATTAGGCAACACCCTAAATTAACACAAAATTAGCCCTGTTAAACAGCAGATAAACACACAGGCTAACGTTGCGTAATTGGTGCTAGCTTTTGGAAATTACCCCCCCCCCACCCCTCCTGCTGTTACTCCACCCACATGTCCTGAGTCACCTCTTGCTCACCTCAACTCCTCCTTGCAAATACAGTGGAGAGAAGCTGTGTGTGATTTGAGTCATTTGTTCATTTCCTCTGATCCTGAGGGGGTTCCAATCCAAACATCCGCACATCTCTAGGGGGGTGGGGTGGGGGGGGGGGCAGAGATGGAAATAAATCGACAGTGCTAAAGTCAATGGGACATCTCTTGCAATTACAATAAGACACAGACAGTTATCAGCAAAAAAAAAAAAAAGAAAAGAAAAATTACATCAATTTAGTTTGTGTGTTGGCCTATTTACCTGTGCTCCAACTGCACATGCAGTAATTACAGATCGGGTAGTGACCGATCTGATCTGGGTTACAGCAGCACTGTTAATGAGGACGTGACCCAGTGCAAAGCTGAAGGCTGGGTACTTTGGTCACGTGGAGGCTGCTGTTGGGGGGGGGGGGGGGGGGTATGGGGTCCAGCTCTCTCCCCCCACAGGGCCCATGTGATCTACCCAGCCCCAATCCTGCCCTCAGCACCGGCCACACAGCCCAAGGCGCGCTGGGGGAACACAGACAGACTCGCGCTTTAAAAAGGGAAACGCAGTCTGCAGCCCCAGGTTAACCGAGCACAGGCATGGACAGCTATTTACACAGGGGGATGCAGATAAGGTCCTGCAGACTGCAGGTCAGAGATATTCTGGGAGCAGCCAGACAGGCTAACCTCCCAGTAACCTAAGTGCATAGTGTAAGAAGCATTCCACTGCTCTCATGCGCTGCACAGCCACGCTAACATGCACACACACACACGGCTCACATGCACACACACACACACACACGCACATACACACTCACCCACAATCTCTCCCACATATACATACACACACCAACACTAACAAGAAGCGCACAAGAACCTACATACACACGCACAAAACATACACCCACCAACATTCTCTCTCTCCCTTCTTGCTCCCTCTCTCTCCAACACACACACACACACACACACACACAGGTGGGCTGGTACCATGAGTGCCAGGCAGCACTGAGGTCCAGGTCAGGGGAAAAGTGCCTTTCAGACACTTGAAGTAGTGCGGCGGAGAGCCGCTGAATCTGTGAGCTCCATGATCTGAGCTCTTCTCACAAGAGAGGAGGCCAAAACATTGTGATGGTTCGACTGCCATTCGCTGGCTCAATAGGCCAGTGCCAGCTCTCGCTAAAATAAACACGTCAGACTGAATTGGGTCTGAGGACGGATTTTAAAGCAACATCACGCAGGAACACAAAACAGAATCCGTCCCAGAAGTGCGGGTTAATTCTGAAATGCATTCCAGTGAACGCCTGCAAACAAGACAAGGCTTATTTTCCACCAGCGACAGCACACGACTGCAGCCTGCTTATGAGTTTGGCTAATTAAAACCTTTCAGAGATTACAAAGAAATCTAAAGGCGTTTGAATCCAACACAGATCTTTCCGAAGCCCATCATCACAGCCTGAAAACCGGGGAAAATTGTAGCGACTGAAAAGGCTCAGGTGAGTGGAGCTTGACGGAGTTATAATGTACCTGGAGAAACCTCAAGGCTTCGCCAGCTTAGCAGCACTTGGTATATGAACACCTATAGCTTTAACACTGCTGTATGGAAGTCACACTAGCTGCTGTTCATAAGAATGCCTATGAAAAGAAACTGTCCTAGGAGCGGCCCTCTCAGTGACATCGACTGGTCTCTGAAGAGCAAATGACCATTCAACCACAGATATTCTGAAACAGAATATTGAGGAAACTGACCAAGGGCTTTGGCAGGAAACGCACCACGACTTCTCTCTGTTCTCTGTTCCCCGATGCAGCTCTACGGTTAAATATCTTGCATGCATCCATCTTGAAATGGGCATCCCATCCATGACAAACCCTCTATGGCTGGAGTAAGGAACATCCTGGCTATTGCAGGCTGCCACCAAACCCCATATCCATCCTGACTGCATAGCTACCACAAACACATACAGCCCATAAGCCTGAGAGCCTTTGGACTTGAGCATAACCAAATAAAGGACGCACTCTCCAATTTTTCTATGATCTACCCCCTGGCGGGGGTCGGAGTCAGTCCCTCCTCCCTCAGCCTAATTTGGGTAACAGAGTTGCTGATCAGAGAGCGGCAGCCCGCTGTCCTGGAGGGAACTCGGGACAGTACGGGAGCCCGGGCCTGTTCCCTGTCCTGTCAGGACCTGCCCCTGTGCTCTCCCCCCAGCCCTACTGCTTATGCAGGCATGTGCCCCGCACGCTCAAGGCCAGAGACACGCCGTGGGGCCAAACGCTGATCCCCCAGCGACCGGGCCGCCTCCACCCAGCGCGCGCGCACGTGATTAAATACAGAGCTGAGGCCCTGGGCTGCACGTTCACCGGTCCTGACCTGCTGCAGAGCCGGATTCTGTGGGACAAACAGCCTCTCTGCAAGATGGAGGAATCTGTCTTCAGCAGGAGGGGAAAAGACTGCAACAGAGCTGGGAAATCTTTATTTTATAAAAAAAAAAAAAAAATATTCGTTATTTAAAAAGAAGCAAAAAAAAAAAAAAAAAAAAAAAGAACACATTGTCTTCTCTGCTAAACAACAGTTAAGAAAAGGAGTGTTTTGATCCAGGCCCTTGTTATACTTCACCCAAACTGTGTGTGCGCGTGAGAGCGAGCGAACGCGTGTGTGTGCGCGTCTGAGTGTGTGTGCGTGTGTGTGCGTGCACTGCCGTGTGCCAGTGTGTCTGTGTGAGAGACATATTACCCTGCTGTGCTGCCATCTGTTCTGTATAATCACAAGCGGAGGCAGGCCTGAGGGACGGCCTGCCGCGCTCTGAAGAAGGCCGTTACGTTAGTCTCCGGGTGGACGACACGGGAACAAGAGTGCAAGCGGCCCGGTTATACGCCGTGGCGGACGATTCGCCGAGCGGGCGCAATATGGCCGCCATATTGCGCCGCGCGGAGCGGTGGGGACGGCCTGGCAGGGCGGCGGGAGGGAGGCAGACGGCGGGGTTAAAGAGGAAGAGCGCCCGGAGCAGAACGCGGCCGAGGAGAGAGCAGCTCTCGCGTCCCAGAGGCGGCGCCGCCGCGGGCCTGGCAGCCCGGCGACCCGGCGCCATATGCCCGCGAAACCCAGCGCCTGGCGAGGCCGTGCGGGCTGCCGTGGTGAAGGAGCGCCAAGCGGCTGGCCTACCGGGTTCTCCCGCGCCAAAACCCGCGTACGCCACCGGGGGGGGGGGGGGGGATGTGGCCCCTTGGGCAGCCGCGGAGCCTGCCAGGACGGTGTTTTTTTTGTGAGCCAATGGAAAAGGAGGGTTTGTGGCGTCGGACCAAGGTCAGCTCTCTGAGAAAGAGGATGTGGAAATGTTCCAGGGGGCCGCAGACCTGCTTGTTTGTATGCAGTCAGTCGGCAACAATTAAGCCTGTAAATAAGAAAGGGCAGATTCAGTATTCCAATCACCATCCATTACCCCCCCCCGCCTCCCTCCAGTAAAGCCCCTCTTCTCCTCCTCCTGCACTTCCATCTCCTCCCCTCTCTCTCCTCCTGCTACCTGCCAGCTCTGGCAAAGGCAAACAAAATGGACGCGGGGGAACGGAGAAGCAGGGAGCGGGAGCCATTTTGTAAAAGGCTCCCAGAGGGGGAGATAGCTGCGGCCGGCAGGAGGAACAAGGCCGGCTTTTGATTGGAGGAGCTGCCGATTCCGGAGACCGCGTTTCGCCAGCTTTTGTGCAACGTGCGTTTGCCTGTGCGAGCGTGTGTGTGAGTGTGCGTGAGTGTGCTTGGGTGTGTGTAATGTCTTGTTGCCACAAGGCCCCACCATTTAACATCACCAATGAGCTAAAATGCAGAAAAATGAACTGTAGGCTCTCAGAGGAAGACTAGCAGCGCTCTTGCCGCCCTCATTACATTCACCCAAATGAGCACCAGCGGGAATTAACAACTTTTAAAATGAAAAATCATGCCCGGCATTTGGAGCCAAAAGCAATTTGTCAAAGTATGACCTCACACCGAAACCTTCGCATTCATAAGAGATTGCCTGTCAAATAAAAGTGCTCAGACACACTGAAATGACAGTAATAAGTGTATGAGCACTCGCTGCCTGGCAAGATCTCTCTCCGTCGCTGTTCAACAGTCTCTGATCCGACCGCCGTGACACACACTGAGTGTCAGCACACAGACGCCTGAGGTTATCTTGCTCAGAGAGAAGTAGAACATACGCCCATGGGTTTCCACACCACCTTGCTTACTAATAACTCCAGCCAGAACAGTCTTAGATGGAGGGAGTAACACACTCGACCCACAGCAAGTCCCACTCCTGTGCAAGTATGTGTGTGTTTGTGTGCGCGCGCGCGTGTGTGTGTGCGCTTCTATATATTTGTGGCTTTCAGTTCAGACAATGTGTGTAACGTGCATCAGTGAAGGACTACGAGTGCATAGTTCATCGTTAAAACATGCTTTGATTGTATGGGAAATTATACTCTTGTTACATTAGGGGACCTGAAGTACTCCCCTCTTGTTATGGATTGGAGTACAAATTAACATCTTCCACTTAGCCAGGGACATGAAGGGCGTTCATTTCACAGAAGGATGCTAATAGTTGTCAAGACTGTGCCCTTGTGGCCCTGGTTCTTTTATATATGGTTTTCGACATTGGCATTTTAATCACAGTACTGCAATCCAAGCACACAAGAGTTTGTACAGGCTAGGAGCGACTCTCTCTTAGAGAACAGCAAAGGGAACAACCAAATTCAAAAAGTCTGCGCAGTACGGGTTCTTGGACAGAGAATACGTATAAACATTTGCAACAGTAAAACAGCAGCCTATTGTTATTGTCCTGTGGTGGAAAAAAATGCTCCCTTGAATATAGGTTGATGCCAGAATTAGTCATCAATCAGCATATGACGTTAGGCGTGGTAATCCTCTAATGGCAGCTAGTGTACCGCAAGGAAACCCGTCTCTTCAACAGTTTAGCCCTGTGAAGAGTAGTTTTAACCCAAAACTGTAGTGTTCTAGAACTCCATTGCTTTCAGTTACCAGTAGTGATTGTGACATCAGCAGTAGAATGTCCAGTTAAGAATCATCTTACACCTTAAAGGGTTAATGATAGGAGAGACAGGTGAACATACAACAGTGAGTGCACTCTGTCAAGGCTCTTGCTTCAAAGCGAAACATTGCAAAGGTCTGCTTTATGATTTGCAGCACACATACCTCCCCCACACAGTTAAGAACAACAAAAAGTCCTGTGCAAGAAAGGCTGACACTAGTCAGAACTGGTCAGAGAAACTGAACTGGAGATTGAGTGGACAACTGAGCCAGTAGGTGGCGCTCTTCCTTTGGAAAGACACATTGCTCACCCCACTGGCGTTTGGATTGGTGACAAAGGCTCTGCTGTGAAGAGGGTACAAATCAGTGTCCCAGTGTCTCATTCCACACTGTGTTCACTTCACATGAAACCTTGGAGGTGTAAGATCACGTGTGATTAGAATGTAACAATCACTACATCGCAGGTAAATCAAAGCAACAGAGTTCCAGAATACTGACCAAAAAAACCTATACTTCACAGGGTTAAAGGTGTGCCATTTGTTTCCCATCTATTCCCAGTTCTTTGCATTCATACTCAAGGCCCAACAATGACCAACAGACTTGCATGGACTCATCTGTCCTCAACTCTCACCTGAACTTCATGTAAAGATTAGTGTTCACACAACAGTCAAAGTAATTTGACCAGTGATGGCCAGTCATGGATGAAGCGCTTAATCAAACCCACAGTCTCACCCAGAGACAAACCCAGTGGAACTGGTCTGAGATGCTTCGAACTTCTGTAGGTTAAGTATTTTTAAGTGCTTAATTTTTAAAAATAATTCTGCAAGGAAGACACCAGGCCTAAACCACAATATCGACAAAGGTCTTTTTGGCATTCGAGTCAGATGCACATCTGAGGGAATTCCCATTACAGACAACAACAAATGAAGCCCCACTGAAAATTTCATAGAACAGTTTCGGGTTGCAGTGTTGAAGGGGAACGGTTAAATACGTAATCTTACGTTGGCCAATTTACTGTATAGCTCTGCCCACCGGAATCTCTTTGTGCCAATTTTCGAATTTTAAATTTAACAGAAGGTCAACCGTTCAGGTTAAGCAGATCTGCACGCAGCAAGATGTCCCCCAAATCACTCCCCTCCAAACCAAAACTACCTGTTAACACTGAAATGCTAAAAGCAGTACTGAAAGAAATTAACAGTGAAAGGTTTTTGGAAAATCACGGAATATTGGTCATAAATGACCAAGAGAATCACACTTTTTAAAAAATTCATCCAGTCTAATGGAGCTTTTTAATGTTAATATAATTTCCTGAAGAGATGGGCAAATAAGGAGCATAATACACCGTCAAAATAATCACAAATATATATTTACATTGTTAGAATGCATGCACTGCACACCTTATTTTTCAGTAATTTATAGCGCTTTATATTTGTGAAGGAGTGATACGCAGTAAATGTACAGGTACTGCAACATATATAGTTTTCCAAAACTAAAAAGGCTTGCTGGCACAATGGCACCATTGTGCCAGCCAAAATGTTTTCCTTAAACTATAAAAATGTGGTCAACTTGTGAACGATAAATGTACAAACAATAAAATTTTGGTTTGAGTGAAAATAGCTTCACTGTTCAACAACGACACAGCCAATCATTTGCTCCTAGCAAATGTTTGTGTCTTTGAAAACACCAAACACAATTCTTTCCCGGCAGAGCTGAATTTAAAAATCTCCATCTATTAGCCCTGCCACAGTCCAGATGGGTAAAGCGCTATCGCCTTGTGTCAATGAAACCCAAACCAAAACCAAATTATAGCCAAAGAATGCAGCGTCATGGAAACCAGTGTTATGGTAAGCGCTAATAAAGCACCGCCTCGTGTTAGCTTGCTTGCTTGTTAATGCGTTTGTGCTATTTATCGAGGGCTTGCCGTCTGCCTTCCAGTAAACGAATGCATAAAACATAACTACAATGGAAAACAAATAGGCCGCAGCTCTGGAAATAATAAAATTTACAAAGCCCAATATCTACTCAATATGTGCTTGTTAGCCCAAGGTTCTGCACACACAAATGTTTAGAGAGATATTGGACTGCCAAGGGAAAAAAAATTGGGGAAATTTGAAGGAAAAGGATTTGAAATTGAGAATAAGAACACAGCTATCATATGAATAGTGATACTATATGCTATGCACAAGCCAACCCTACTAGTTTCCTTAATAAACACAAAAGTAACAAAATTAACAGTGAAACCATTGGGAACTTTAAATAAAATCTTGTGTTGGTGTCCAGCACCATAGTCTAGGTGGGTCCGGCATCTTACAGGCCTTTTTCTAAATCGGTCGTGATTTAAACACTCAGCAGACTGTTAACAACCAAAAACCTAGGGAATTATGGGAATTATTCTCAACCACTACAACCTGTACTGATGACACCTTCACTGCAATTTACCTGCTGCACTGACATAATCTGAAATTTCAGACTTCAGAGCACACGTGCACACACACGCACACACACACACACACACACACACACACACACACACGCACGCACACACAAACGTGCGCAGACACACAATCGCGTTACGGCTTGGATCTGAAATAACTGCATTGTCACTCAGATCCAAATGTCATCGGTACACTTCTCCCCAAATCTATTCCCAATAAAAATGCCGCTGTACCTGGATTAGTGCCCAGCCTCTGCTCACATGGCTGAAACACACCTGAAAGACAAAATCAGACAGAGAGCATATCAGAGGAGGAGAGCGGCAGCAGCAGGAACAGCGGCAACACACTGCGGCCTTTTCAACTCTGAGACCGCTCCCACATGTATTTAACTGGGTACAGTACAGCACTGCTCGCAGTGCGCAGGATAGAACTGCAATGTACTGTGACAGCATGTGGTCAGCACCCTGCAGAGCGGTAATAAAGTTTTATCCCACACGTAATGGTCTGTCAATCATAAATCGCACAAAGAAACACGACACCACAAGCACGGACGCAGGTGCTCTCACACACACACAGACAGACAGACACTCACGCACACACACACACACAGACACACACACACACAGACAGACAGGCCCTATTCTCCTCCCATTCCAATCGCTTCAACAAGGATTCCAGTCCTGCTGCACTCCGCTCGTCTGCTGTGTGTGCTTTTAATGCATGCAAAATGAACTGAGCTGGATATCAGAAGTGACCCCCTCAGCCCACTGCTCACCGCTGGAGAGCAGCCTCGTACACAGTGCTGTTGTGATGTTAAAACTGCAAGAGCCCTTCTGAAACTCACTCCTTTGGCAAGCCGATATGTCAAAAATTTTAAACAATTGTTTCTTTTTTTTTTTCTTTTTTTTTAAACAAACGGTCATCTAAGTTTCCATAATTCACTAAAAGAAATAAGGGAGGGGGGCAAAAACATACTACATTTACATTTTAACCTATGTATGCAAATTTTTCTGCACACGCGCACACACACACACACACACACACACAGCATGCATTTGGTTGTCATATCAATAGCTGCTTTAAAGACTGAATTAATCAAATAATCAGATTATTTATATTGTATAAAATACATTTTACATAATACACTATACAACTCTGTAGATATTGCTAATTTTGGGGGGACAGGGTGGAAAAAAAACCCTCATCCTCAGTTCTGCTGCACCCTTAGAAACGACTGCTTTGGCCTAAATCCTTATTTTCCATCGATAACTACAGTTCATTTACAACCGAGGAAGGAAGGGACTTTTGTGACAAATTAATTTACTACAATTCATCGCACTCTCAAAACAGATGTGTTAAAAACAACACAATTTTTTTTAAACACACCACCATTTCTAGTTCAGGACAACACATTTTGTGTTACTTTCATCACAGTCTGTTTTTAGTCTCTCTTTGCAATACATAAATTGCATATGAGACAAAAATATTGTAACTTTGAAACATATGTGGAAAGTAACACAAAAGTAGTAACAGAAAAAGTGCGCTGGATATTAATACATCGTTTGAGAATGTAATGCATCCTATCAATAAGCACAGGGTCATTTAAACATTTAAAAAAATACAACAGGACAGCAAAACATGCCGCAAAAATGCAAAAGGACTCACGATGCAGATACTTTAAAAAGAGCAACAGGTAACACCATGACAAACAAACGGACAGAAAAAGCCAATAAAGTGGGCAGCAAACCTAAATAAATGGACGATTCTTTAACCCTCTCAAAGTCTGCTGCGCTTGAATTGAAAAATTATATATTCGTTAAGATTAAATTAAGATGTAGCACTGCTGTCGGAACACAAATGCAAAAACGCCACAATATTTACACTGGGATTGCAAGCTGCCAAAAAGTATGGGGTCAGTTTAGATTAAATTAAAACACATGGCACCATGACTAACTTTTAACTTCGGTTCAAAGATGTATTTTCATGACTGAATAACAGATGGTATTTAGTAAGTTCAGTGGAGAGAGAGAGAGAAAAAAAAAAAAAAAAAAAAAAAAAAACCTTTGTTATAATATATAAATTGCAATTGTTTTTACAATTAACAAAAAGTTCACTTTGGCTAAACTTTCCAAAGCAAAATATTTTCTCAGTAACTGCTAAAAAAAAAAAAAAGATACACAGATTGAACTGTCATTAATTTTATTAACCATTATTTTTGTGAAATGTAATTTCACAAATAAGAAGCAATTTAATGAAGCAAAAATGCAAAAATGAGCTTTCAAATAATATACAGAATCATTAAAATTTGATGTAGCAAACTCAATTACAAAATAGCCCTGGGAAACAGCACAGGTATGCAACATCACACACTGTGCTTTCCAAACCTGCTGGACACACACACACACACACACACACACACACACATACACGCTACACATACACGCTACATTCAATACGAAAATGTTTTTTGCATTTATAAAAGAAAACAAAAAACACACAATATAGAAATTGTGTAAATACACAGATGTCATTTTCGTCGTCTCAATTTGCTATTATTTAATATTTTGCATTTAAATTCACAAAAAGATCATTAAAAAGTTCAAGTTCAAAATTTGGTTAAATTGCACCTGAATTATTATTGAATTAAGTTAATTCATTCAGAATCAATAACATTTCTTGAATTATATTCTGTAAATTGACACTACATTATTGAACCTTCCATTTTACAGGATAATAAAACAGAAGCATGGAATTTAAAATGTAATCTTTCAATATCTGAATGTGCGCTCATCGACATCTAAATGAATCAGACCATTCCTGCATGAACAAACCTGAACAGTAAAGTGAAGTGTTAATTCTGTTGATAAATGCTGTTGAATTTATAGACACACACACACACACGCACACACGCACACACGCACACACGCACACACGCACACACGCACACACGCACACGCGCATTATTTTCTACTTTCATTACTGGAAAATATTTAATAGACAACATTCATTAATAAATCCATTCTAGGGTTTTATGAGTGCTAAACATTAATAGTAAACTAAGAAATGTTAATTAAGGAGAAAATAAGTATGCCCTAGGAAGGGTGATGGTGGTAAGGGGGGTGGGGTGGGTTATATTTGCTCAGTCCAATCCTGTGGCCTAACTCCACAGCTCGGCTGCGCCCCTTTCAGCAGCGTCTCGTCTTCAGGACTCCCGGAGTAAACAAACGCCGGCGCATTTTCCCACAAGCCCAGACAGGGCTTTTGTTTCAGCCCCTCATTCAGATGGAGTCCCCAGCACAAAGCAGAGTGGCGGGGCTGGGACGGGACAGACAGGGCGGCACACACCCACCCTGGGTCTGCAGCGGGATGTTGCGCACAATGCGCCCCTGCACCCCCCGTCCTCCCTCCCCCTCACCCCCCAGCACCACACAGCATCCCTTTGCACCATAAATTAGCTACTCCATCCAACCACTTATGAAAAACAAAATAAAATGAGAAAAATTCCAGGTCAGATAGATAAAAAAAAAAGCGGGTCTTTTTACTGTGTTATTTTAAACGCCAATTTGCACAAATGGAAATGTCTTCTAATGCTAATGTTCTCGTTTAGCCCCTTCCTAAGAGATGGGCTGTTACACCATACACAGCACACTGAAAAACTTTGCTGTGATTTTGTGGAGAACACAGAGACCAAAATCACTGTGGTCTGAATGTGGCTAGACAGCGGTTATCATTTCACCATGAAATACCCGGGTATTCACCTCTGAAACCCATAAACTGGGCCTGTGCTAGGATATCATTTCATACACTATCAACAGTGCTGATAATGCTGCACAAAAATCCCCGCTGGGTGCTGATCAGCAGAATTAAATCATGAAACAAAGACTAAATAAATTAAATTAAAGTTGAATCGGAATTCAGAGAAATCAATTTAAAGAAATTCTAATTTTTTTCTGCTGACCTTCATAATTTTAACATGAATTTCAATACTTCAAGTTTAATGTTATACTACTACACAATTTTAAAATACTTATCAGACTCTCGATTACTGAGGCGTTCATTAGTTTGGATTTAGCCAGAAATGAAAAGGTTAAGAAATTGAAGAAAAAAAAAATCCGACCAGACAGCTGAGGTTAATGCTGAAACACGGTCATCAGTAAACATGGGGGACTGCTCAGAAACAAAGCTGGATCTCCCTTAGTTTAATGTGTGTCTCAGTTTTTTTTTTTTTTTTTCATTTGAGGTGGGGGGAGGGGGTGGAAGAGGCGTGGGAACGCCACTCAGGGCAGCCCCCCCCCCCCTTGTTGACTGCAGAACACATGGCAGCGACTGTCTGTACTTGTTTATACGTGACACCCTGCGACTTTGAATGTGCTCTTGTGTGTAGTATGCTGAGGTACAGACCTGTGCGTGAGTTTGCACGGGCATGTGTGTGTGTGTGTGTGTGTGTGTGTGTGTGTGTGTGAAGGAGAGAGAGTGTTTGAACCTTACACTGGCATTAGTACTACATGTGTACAACACAGCCATTGGCCAGATGGGCAAATGCTTCAGGTCATCTTTGCAAACAAGAAACTGCTCTTAATGGACCACCCCATTAAAATAAGCTTTAAATAAAAAATAAATAAATAGAATAAGAAACGCTACAGTGGTAGACTGTGCACTGCACGGCTGCCTCCCCAATCCCACTCTGCATCACATCACCTCCGTATACGTAGGAAAGATGGCGCCTGCTTCTGTGACCGTGCCAACCCAGGGTGGAGCAAACACGTGCACACAAACCAACAACCTTAACGTCCCCCCTGCTGGGCGTCCTGAACTGGGTGCCTAACCTGCCCTGCTGCATGAGATTTCAAAAAAGGCCAAAGTTGTAAATCAATTTAAAAATGGCCCAGAATCCACGTGCATGCATACAAACTACCCTTCATATTCCTAATTAAAGATTAAGGAATGATGAAAGGAAAAACAAAAACTAAAGCTTGTAAGGCATACCAAAAAAACAACAAAAAAAATTGCCGCAAGTTGTTTTTTTTTTTTTTTTAATTGCCAGTGCATTCCAAAAATTAATACTAACCCTAACCCTAACTATAGGCACAGACTTTAAAAAATAGTATAATTGGTAGGTGCAAACCTAAAGATAATATCTATAATATATATTTTTTTGCAATAAGAAAATAATGCAAACCACAAGTGCATGCCAAAAGACAAAAGTCAATACCTAAAAATAATACAATTTCTGGCCCTTTCAAAGCCAATTCAGTTTACGCCACCCAGTATCCAGGTATCAATATATACACAGTAGAATCACTCACAATAAATGAAAACTACCCTCTTAAAAAAACTAAGTCATTCCAACCATTATAAGAGTTTCTGTTACTTTTTCTAAAAATAAAAATATCAGTGAAACAAACCTGACTGGCAAATCTCTGCACACTAATCATAAAAACCCATTATGTGACGATTACCTGTAGGTTCTTATAGGTTTAGTAAAAATTTATCACAAAAACTATAAAGACATTTTATAAGATCGTCGGTCACAGCAGCACTCAAGGTGAAAGCTTTACGAAAGCTGAAAATAACAGAAGTACTTGCGTATACAATGTGATTAAAAAGACAGAAGTACCTTCTAAGATTGTATTTACAGTCGCTTTAAACTACAAATACGCTTATGGTAATATCTGAAAAAGGAGGAACATATAAGTACATTTTACATTCAAAAATACATACGGAATTTTATCCAATATAGGTTCATTAAATTAAACTTGAAAGCAGGCAAACAGTTTCAGGAAAAAAGCGATCATCATATCCTGCTCTTAGTTTTCGTTGATACCACCCTAAACTTTTTTCTTTTTCTTTTTACTTTTTTCTAAAAATGCTTTTAAGACAGCTGGGGGAAAAAAATGCGCCAAAATGAATTAACTCAAAATTACATGCAGTTTGATAAAATATAACTGAAGAAGAATTAGTAGCATTATTATAAAGTGGTTATCATAATTATTTTGTAAAAAGTGACACTTGCTTAATGGTGGAACACAGAACAATAAACATTAATTCTAGGGGTGACTGCACACACAAGCATGAAGAACGTCAATCGCCTGGGACAAGCTATGCAACGGGGAAATCCAGAGCGAATACCTGCCTAAAATACAAGCATTATTATTATTATTATTATGATTATTATTATTATTATGTGCAAACTTTTAAAATGACATGAATAGCGCTTGCAGTGGCACTGTGAATGCCATCTTCGGGCAGCTGTATAAAAGTGCATTTTAACGGCTGAATTTGCCTCTCTGTGTGTTCCACTTGGCTCTCTTCCCAATGCTACAGTCAGCCACTCGAAAGTCCCTCCAAAACTGTCCCTTTCAATAATCACTAACTGTGGCCAGGGAAACCCTTTAGTTACTATTAAATAAGTTGGGCAATAGAAAACTAAATTAAAACGGGTAATGTATTTATGACTATCAGAGGCTGAAGCAATGTGCGCATTGGCCATACTGACAAGCTTTCTGGCGTCTTTCAGCGGTACGTGTGCAATTCTGGTCGATTTACCAAACCAAACATTCATTTCTCTTTTTAACTGCAAGAGAACTTCATAGTTTCATATAAAACTGCTCTGAAATCCTCGTTTTAATAGTGACGTATTTTGCATATTTTTGTAGGTAGTGTAAACAACGATTTCTGTTTTTTTTTTTTTTTAAAAGCAAAAGAATTTATAACCAAATATTCATTTTCACATCGTTGCACTCAATGCAGTTAAGATACACACAATTACAGATGTAAGATGAAAGATACGTACAAATTACCACGTAGAAGATCGCAAACACACGAAAACACACAAAAACCCACACACACACACACACACACACACACACGGACGAACGGTGGCGACACTTACACGCATCCCCAAAAATCGAGAAGCCGCAGGTGCTGCGCCGAGCGTCCAGGAGAGCGGGCGAGAGAGGAGCGCCTTCTTCCCCAAACTTCGCGGGATCGGCAGCTCTGGCAAAGAGGACAGACGTCCGTCAGAGGCGGCGTCGCAGAGGAAGAGGAGGAGGAGGAGGCGGAGTGTGGCGAAGGTGCCGCGCGCCCGCGCGGGGGAGAGGCGGCGCCTTACCTAGCAACCGAGCCCGGGCCCCGGAGCCGCGCGCCCCGACCGCCATCTCCTGGCGGAGCCCGGGCAGCGCCCGCCGCGGTGCCAGGCCTGCGGGCTGGCGGGAGGACGCGTGTTAAAGCTCATCTGCTAGTTAACAAGTCTTTGAGCGAAAGAATGTTAGCAAACAGACAAACGGCATGTCTGGTGCATGCTAATGCCGCCGCCCCGTCGGCCGCCAAGCGCAGGCCGGGCCCCATGAATTATTCAACAGTCTGGAAAAGGAACCCCCTCCCCTCCCCTCCCCTACCCTACCCTCCCCTACCCTTCCCTTTCCCCAACTCGAATGCCTACACTACAGGAGCAGCAAAGTAGAGAAAACCCCCCTCTCTCTCCCCCTCTCACCCACTCTGCACCGGAATCATTCTCAAAACTATACACATACATGCAGAAAAATGTCAAGACCCGCGACGCCGCGATCGCTGAACGCCACGCGTATTACACGACTCCGTGCCAACGGTTTCCTTCCTCCTCGTATACAAATTAAATCAACGTTTTTCTCTTTTAATTTTTTAAAAATCATTGGCTTTTTAAGTCTTTTGTTTGGAATTGGCACCTGTCCCAGAAAGAGCTCCACTACAGCTCATTGCTCAGGAGAAAGAGCCAGGGAGAGAGAGAGAGAGAGGGATCGGAGAGAGAGGGAGAGAAAGAGGGGGAGCGAGAGGGAGAGGGGTGCAGCCCTTGTGAGCGTAGATGTGCAACGTGCTCGGAGGACACAGCCATTTTTGCCTTTGGCAGCGAAAAACAAACAGAACAACAAGCATGACAACAAAAACGAGTTACCAGGCGAGATTCCCCGGGAAAGCCTGTAGAGAGCAGCGTGGAGAGGCGCCAGTCCGCCACGCCGCACCATCGCGGCACACGCAAAAGTCAGAAGACGAGAGACATTTTAAAATAACCCCAATTTCAAAATCGCTTTGCGGGGGGGGGGGGGGGGGGGGGGGGGGGTGAGCGGGAATAAAAAACACCAGGGTGCAGAAAACAACGTCCGCTATAAATACAATGGAAGAGCAGCGACAACATCGGAAAAAGGGAGCAAAAAAAAGCGCGACAAAGCGCGGAGAAACGCCCCAAAAAAGCAACTTGTTGCAGGAAATTTTGGTGCTGAGTGCAGATAGTTGGAGGCAGAGGGTTAAAATCCAGTTAGTAGTAAAAAAAAAAAAAAAAAAAAAAAAAAAAAAAAAAAGCCCTCCTTCTCTGGCGGTCTGAAGGGGAGGCCCTTGCTGTAGAAATAGCAGCAGACTTTTTTCTTTTTTCCCTGCAGAGCGCCAGCCTCTCTCTGGCAAGTATGGAGAGAGAGAGAGAGAGAGGGGAAGAGAGAGAGAGGGGAGGAAAGAGAGAGCGAGAGGGGAGAGAGAGAGCGAGGGGAGGACACAGAGAGAGAGAGAGGGGAGGAGAGAGTGTGAGAGGGGAGGAAAGAGAGCGAGAGGGAAGAGAGAGCGAGGGAAGGACAGAGAGAGAGAGAGAGGGGAGGAGAGAGAGAGAGAAAGAGAGAGAGAGAGAGGGGAGGAGAGAGTGTGAGGGGAGAGAGAGAGCGAGGGAAGGACAGAGAGAGAGAGAGAGAGGGGAGGAGAGTGTGAGAGGGGAGAGAGAGAGCGAGGGAAGGACAGAGAGAGAGAGAGAGAGAGAGGGGAGGAGAGAGGGAGAGAGAGCTAGCGTGGTGTGCTGGGGAGAGAAGCCCAGCTGATGATGAAATACGAAGCACGGCGGAGTGCGTGAGCGAGCTGCTTTTTTTCATCACGCGTCCAACACTGAGGAGAGAGAGTGAGAGAGAATGAGAGGGAGAGAGAGTGAAAAGAGAGATCAGGAGGGAGGGTGAGAGAGAGCGACTGCGAGAGAGAGAGAGAAGGAGGGAGGGAGGAAAGCAGTTGGGGAGGGAAGGAGGGGCAGCAGAGAGAGAGAGAGAGAGACACAGAATCCGCTCCTCCCCGAGCACGCAGACGCAGAGCGAGCTCACGCCATTCTAACACTCTACACCTTGGTCGCCCAGCAAAGAAAAAAAGAGAAGAAAAAGCAGAAAAGAAGCCGCTTTTGGAGAGGGGCTGCCGAAGGAAGCTTCAAATATGCTAAACAGCCGAAAGCTGATTGAATAATCAACTTCGTTTCCAGGCTCTGCGCAAGGTGAGATTCAGGGAAAGAAAGAAAAGAGGGGGAAAAAAGAAAGGAAAAATAAAAGCGTTCTCTTCCAGGATCTGCAGATTCCCTCGTCTCCCTAGAGATAAAAAGGCAGAACGTCTGAATAAATTTTTTTGTAAAAACTAAAAAATAAAATAAAAAATATCCCCAAAAATACGACTGTGGAGGCACAAAAGGCGCGAGAACAACTTGCCGTTCCATTGATATTGCTTTCTCCAACAACTCCTGCGAGTTAAACGTGGCTCGGACCGCCTAACTATGTTGGCAGGGAGTCAAAGCCTGATAAGCGTTTGAGTGAGAGCTTCAGCCGCGCGCTGGAGGTGAAGCAGCTGCCATGACTGCAGTCTGATTGAGAAACGCAGCGCAATCCCGCCAACCCCGCGCAGTGGGCAAACGCCGAAAAGCAAAACCGCCAAAACCCGCCCCCCCCCCCCCCCCCCGAGGCTGCCACCCGAGAATAGCCCGCAGTCCGGTGCGTCTGTCTGTCTGACAGGGGTCAAATCTGAAATCCTCCAGGAAAGGCAGCTATCGGTATGCTTGGGCTGAAAAATACCCACAATGCACCACGGCTGGCTTCAAACCCCCCGCCCCCAACTCCCCCACCCCCCGTTCCTAACCCTCCCATATCGCACCACTTGCCCTCATTTGTGTTTCACAGATTCGAGTCAGAAGTCAGTTTGCTGCATACCAAGTGTTTCTGCAGCTTCTGTCTCTCACTCAGCTCGTACGCACACAGCTCTGCAGCCTGCACAGACGCACAGGATCGCCCGGCAGCACAAAGACCTTCTCACTTATTGAACTGATTTGTTTTGCCAGAATAACCCCTGTCACCCCCCTTTAACCCCCGCCCCCTGAGAAAAAAAAAAACCTTTTTCTGCTGCTATCCACTCTACAGAGACCAACATTTGGCTTTTTCCTTTTGCGGCAGATTACTGTAACGCTATTGTAAAACAACTTCCTGCCTCTCCTGGCTGTAGCTGCACTTATCCACCAAGACAGCCGCCCCCCCTCCCCCCCTCCCCCCCTCCCCTCCCCTCCCCTCCACCGCAGCAACAGGAGTACAAAACGGAAAACTCTTTATCTGAAACTCTTATCGTGGAATATGTTAAGAAAGCCTAATCTGTCCATCTGTCCCACCTAACAAGCTGAGAGGGAGAGGAGAAAGAGAGAGAGAGAGAAAGAACGAGAGAGAGACATGGGGCACTGCATGCAATAACAAGGTGGGGATTATTTTATATATATATATTTTTTGCTACTAAAGCAGTGTTTCTGCTGTTGATGAGATTCTGTGCGATTAGTAATGTCTGCAGGGCTGGCACACGCGTGGCGCTCGCCCCCTGCCCGCGCGAGCACTGCGCCCGCGCTGCTTATTAGGAGGGACGCCGTGCCCTCAAACCCCTCTGACACCCCCGACCCCACCCCATTTCTGCCCAAAAACGGCTGAACCTCTGGCTGCCCCCGCTCCCCTTTCCTCTCACACCCTCGCTTGCCCTCGCCGTCGAGAAAGCATCGCCCGAAAAAGACGAGAAAGCTAGTTATGCCCACTGGGGTAAAAGCAGTGTTCCTTGCTTTTCCCATTCTCGTTTTCTCTCGTTTGTGACAAACGCCGTTTTCGGTCACAGTATTTCAGGGTACGCCTGCTTTGGCGCGAACCGGAACCCCCTTTTTTGCGCAAAGTCGTCCCCTACGTCACATCTCGCCACGTCTTTCAGCCAATCGAACGAAACTCCAACGTATGGCACATGGCACATATCGGCGTACAGTAGCGAATGCAGGTTTAAGATACAGGTCAGAATAACTGAAAAACGACAGCACACCGTGTCACACCAGACGCCTCTCTTTTAGATAGTTCAGTTCCTATCCTAAGCCTTTTTTGTTGTTAAGTCTCTAATCTGTGGCTGGGACCTATTGCCCTGGCTTGCCAAAGTTGTGCGTATTGCCAAAAGTTCATCTGAGGACACGCTTTCTGTTTTGGGTCTGCTGCCAGCTTTCGACAGTACGCGCTTCTGTATTACCTCACCCCTTTTGCATTCGCATGACTCAATCAAAAACATTTCTCACATTTTAATTAACGCAGCTGCACCGACAATTCTTAACCTTCTCGCCACCGTTTTGAGCGATCGATCAGTTACGTGGTCAGCTACCGTTTTTCTTTGTTTACGTACATTAGAGAAGTGTTTCGACCTCTTCCCTCACGCACGCACACACAGCAAACACACACTCAGATCTATCGAGGGCTGAGATCCGTGAGATAAACTCACTCAGACAATGAAAAAAGGATAGACTTGAGAAACAGGTTTTAAACTCTATTCCTGGAATCAAGCACCTCCTGATGTATGTCACTCACCAAAGCAATAGAGCAACTAAATGAAAAGGGGGAGAAAAATCATAGAAAGCATGTGTTCATGTCATAAACACACCCAATACGCTCTCCCCTGCAATCTTTCAGACCAAAAACCTTGCTCTAGCACAAGAATAGTGCCAGGGAGATGGGTTAATATAAAACCTGATTATAATTAAACCTGAACTCTGTAATTCAGGATTAAATACGGAGAACAGACCAATATCAAAACAATGCAGGGGAAGCCATTTTGTTGTCTGCCCGTACAGCAGCAAGCACACCTCACTCAGTCTCAATATGCAGCATTAAAAAAAGTGCATGAAAACATTCATATGTGACTTTACATTTAATTTATATCAATAAAATAGTAACTTGTGCTTTTAAAATATTCACACAGAGATGGTGGTTTGATACAGAAAATAAACAAGATTTTAACACGAAGCATTAAATCTATTTTCTCTGGCTAAAGTTTAAAATAGCCCGATGCAAATCTCCTGGTTTTCAGTGCCATAGAGCTAAATAATTTGTAGCCAGATAAGTAATGCATTTTATTTTCTTTCATAACTGTTAAATTCTCAAAACACTCAATTAGATACTCACAGCTAACAATGCATTGATATTAAAGTTTCAATATTTTTATGACATAATATATCAAGACAAGAATTCAAAGTTTAAATATTACTCTTCAAGCGTGCAATCACTACTGGACCATACGAGCTTGTGTCAAAGTACAGCTCAAATTTAAGAAGTTAATTATGTGAAATTATACAGGTCACTTCATGGGGAATTTTGTACAGGGAGTGAATATTTTTATGAAAGGACATTTTATTGAAATGGTTCAATAACAGAAAAGGCTTTTGCTATCCAGCAAATAAATCAGCACCACGCAACAAACTCCCTCTCTCTACTTACCACTAAATAACTGCAGAATAAGAGGGAACTAAAATAATGTCTTACTTTAGAGCCTTAAAAAGGGGAAATAAAACCGGCATCATGCTGAAGAAGGAAAGGAGTAATGTCAGCAATAAAGTCCCGTACTACAACATATAAAGCTTCTGTTAATTAAAATTAATTTGTTGCAATATCTTGCATATAAAATAGCTCAATACTTGTCTGCAGAATGTGTAAAAGCATGTTCTGAACATGCAAAATGTGCATACTGTACTACACAGTATGCTTTACAAAACGGCTTTGTCTCATTCCATAAAGCACAGCACTAATGCCTTTGCTTGCTATAGGGAAAATGTGTCGGTCACGACTATTGGAATTGTTGTTTTTCTTCTTGCGTTTGAATTTCTGAGCTTTAGCTAGCGTAGGTTTTATCAGGACAGAACAGCAAGCGTGCTGGACGAGGGCCTGTGTGTCTCTCTGGGCACAGAGCGGGCTCGCAGTCAGGAAAGAGTGAGGGAAGGAGAGGGGACACTAGAGGGGGGCGGGACGGTCCCGTCGGGAGGAGGACGAGGACGCAAATTAATTAACAAATTAATTAACATTAATTTGTGTAAAAGCATGAATGTGAATATTTTAAAAGCACAAGTTACTATTTTATTGATATAAATTAAATGTAAAGTCACATATGAATGTTTTCATGCACTTTTTTTAATGCTGCATATTGAGACTGAGTGAGTTGTGCTTGCTGCGGCCTTGTGCCGCAGACTTACAGCCATTTGACGGACAGACACGCTAGGCCCTGTCCGTCACACCGCACGCGGTCAGAGCAACAGCAACGTGCCACCACACCTGAAGGGGGGGGGGGGGGGGGGGGGGGACAAAACCCTCCAATCAATAATTAAGGGAATAAAGGGGGGGGGGGGGGGGGGGTAGGTCACTTCACGGCTTGACGTTTCCCTCTCGCGGCGCAGGAGCGAGGGCAGGGTCGTACCCGGCGAACTGAGACCCCCGGCACGTGCCTAAACGACTCCTCCATTCCAGGCGTGACCCCAGAGGGCAAGGCCCCCACGGAGCGGGGAACAAAGGGCGTGACCCCGGGGTCAGCGCCTCCTCACTGGGGGCGCACGCGGCCCCCTCTGAAAGGCCGGCGGCGTCGTTTCGCCCCGAGCGGGGCGGAGAGCGCCGAAACACTAACTAATAGGGATTAAGGGGTTATCTCCCCCGGGACCTCACTTAAGTGTGTCCGACATCACTTCCTTATTAGCGCCCGGGCCCCCGCCACTTAACCTCGCGCCCCAGAGGCACCGCCGGCATCGCCCCCCCCCCCCGCCCGAGCGCTTTACGACACGCTAACGCTGCGTTCACCACCGCGTTCATCCCACAGAGGAAGCAAGGCTACGCACAACTCAACCAGAGAACACCATCACGCCTTCTCACGGCATTACGCAACGCCATTCATTCCTGACTCATTTTCACAGTATAAGCACTTGTTTGCAAATAAGTTAGAAGTGGCACGGAAGGATGCTAATGAAATCTGTGTGCATGTGAGGAAAAAAAGTTAAATTACTGAAAGCCTCATGACTGCAATTTTGATTGACCACCAATAACAGAAAAGAAAATATCTAATTGCAGCAATAATACAAATTCCAAAAACTCTTCACCTCCTAATAAAACTTTAAGTGATATATTCAGTTCCATAAGAACAGCAGTGCATAGAATGTAACTGTAATTGAATTGATCACAGAAGTAATGTAGTTTCTTAAATAAAAAAACTCCCCTGATTTACTGATATACTTCAATAAATAACCACATCATCTCACATAAAATGGTGGATATGAATGATTAAAATCACAAAATGGCGGCCAGAGAGAGAGAAGTTCAACGTGGCAGGCACTCGTAATTTTATTTTTAAAAGCACACGTGTCAATGACAGCAAAGTGTACTTTCCCAGGAAGGCAAACCCGTGACTTTTTATTTTTTGTTTGTTTTGACAGGCTGTTGTTCTGACAGGCTGTTGTTCTATTTTATTTGTGAGACTGATGATATAAGCTTTGAGTAAACAAAAGGATTTAAGGTTTCTAAGAGAAAAAGACCCAGCATGAATGCTTTTTCGGTCTTCCTGAGGAGACATGGGATTAACCCTTTGCCCTCTGATAAAACTCAAACAATATCTGCAAAAACCAGTCAAAATCATGACAGCATTTTCACTTTATGGTGTCAATACAAGAGCTTTTAAAAGGGATAAACTGCATTTCTTAGACAAATGGGATGTGTTAATTCAATACTAATGGTCTAAGTACTATGTTAAATTCTGTGATGAAGACAGGGTTTATAATTAAATGATCAAACAAAACACAAAACGTGTGTAAAAATGAAATGAATTAATTTAAAATACAATCAATTAACTAAAACTCTAAATATTAAAACATATAAAGTTCTGTTTTGAAGGTATTCCTAAACATTATTCTAAAGGTATACTGCTTATGTCATTTAAGCAAATAAACAGATTTTGACAAGGTATTAAATCTGAAGAAATCCATGTGTCAATTAAAACAAAATTTGAATAATATCCTGACAATAAAACATAAAACGAACATGACTATTGACTATTAAGGTGACTATTAAAAATAAATCATTGTAAAATAATTACGTTGCCAAAATGTTTCTCCTTTTCTGTTTTATCATCACAAAGATCAATGTGGAACTGGTAAGAGTATAGTAATGCATAATGCATAAGTCTGTTTGTGTGTGTGTGCATGAGTGCATGCATGTGTGGTGTTTGTGTATTAATTAATTTATCTTTCATTTTACATTATATTTTCATTTATAAAACAATTCTAATATTGAAGGAAACAAAACAATCAAAGTGAAATCCTGGAACTCACATTCTGATTGTGAATATATATTGTAGGCTATACAGTTTGCTCACAGTGTACTTTAACGTCAATATTGGATATCTTTTTATATACAAGTTTTAATTGTGTTAAAAGAATTTCTGAATTACAAATAAATGATGTTAAATTGATTTAAAAATCAAAATATATTTAATTAAATTAGAATTTCTCGGTGTATGACTGAACAACATAGTAAAAAGACCAGTGTGTCCAACATGGAAACTGGCTTCCAAAATATAAAATATTTTTAACTTCTCTAACTGAATAAAGATTTCAATAAATTACCAGCAATATATTTGCATTTCTTCATTTGAACACACATTTATCAAAACTTGATTTTTCATTTAATTGGCTAAAAAGTATCATGGGTACCCATTACGTCTACTGAAATGTAACACTATTGCAGATTTTTGTTCCAGTTTATAATTTATGTGTTTGTATCATTATTGTGATCCTATGAATAAATGTTATTAAATTCTCAAAACCTCTAATTTCTTTTAAATGTGGTTTACACCCACAGAACACTTGCACACTGCAAAGCCAAATTTAGACTTTCAGAAAATACAATTCCTACATTACAGTTTCAAGGAAATTACAAATCAATAGTTAGCATTACATAGAGTTTTAAGAAAATAAATTGTGTGTTTTTTTGGCATGTCATGCAGACACGTGAAAGTGGGACAAACAGAAATCCACTGTGGTGGGAAGAAAAATCTATTTCTGATTCAGTTATATAACAGCATTATGGGATGTACTGGAGCAAAAGATTTTTGTACGGTGGTAGAAATACTAATGCTACTACATTACAGTCCCCATGTCATGGTTATAGGTATGAGTAAAGCATTATTTGAACAAAGAGTTTGCACCGCAAAACATCACCTTTGTGCTAGAAAGCTGCTGAATGACATGTTTTTGCTTGGCCAAGTCTGTTTTTGATGTTAAGGCAAATCCTGCACTATAAAAGTTTGAACATTTCCCATCTATTTTAGTTAAATCAATATCATTCCCTGGTTGAATAGTAGTTCTGACATGTCGGAATTACCCCGTACAGATGCCCGCAGTGTTAAAACAAATCCACTGTTTTGCCAAAGCCTTTTTATTCCTCAGGAGAGCAATGCTACAGAGAACTATTCGGTGTTTTGTTCTTATTGTGCCTTTTCATATGCGTAGAATTGTTCTATACCTTTTTTATGCACTTTTACTTGGAATGCACATCAGTGTATTTATTATTCAATTTACTAGATCGTAATTTTAACAATGTATGAGCCACCTACATCAGCATATTAAAAAAACTTGAGTATCAACCTTTTTAAGAAACTGAACAGACCCTACTTTATTACTAAAGTACTTTTTGCTGAAAATTGATTAGAATATTGTTAATATTGAATAAAACCCAGTGTAGCTTAAAAGATGACAGTCATGAGGTAGACAATAACAGAGGTGTTAAGGACATAACTGTCTGTTCAAAAAAAGTTTTATTAAAGTAATAAATAAGTTTTAAAAATTTCTAAATTCAATCAATTTCATGAAAAGCGCATATTACTCAAACTTCTACTAGACAATTCTTGAAAAGTGATGAAACGATAGTATTGGGCAGAAGACTAGTAATAAAAAAGGCACAATATTTATCACTGATTTCTGCGTATTAAACTGAACTTCAGCTGCAAAATCAATTATAATACAAAACTGTACATTTCTTTATTTTCTATATTTGTGAAGTCTGCATGTTAGACTAATTATGTCAGTATAATTTTATAGACTTGTGAACCATAGGAAAACCTTTCAGTATGTGCTCTTTTGAAAGCTGTATTAATTTTTTTTTTCTTGGTAGAAAACAACAAGAATACACACAGACTGCATTAGGGATCTATCTTTCTGTGGATCTTCATTTGCTATACCTCTCAACACTACTATTTTAATGCATACAGGGGAGCTTTATAAATTTGGATCAACTCAGTCCTTCAGTATTTGGTTTATGACATTTATACAAGATTACCTGGAGAAGCTTTATAAATAATGGTAAGACATTTATAGAACAAGTTTAATGAAAGCTGAAAACTTTAATAATTAAATAATATCCTCTTTTATAAGTGCAAGTGTTTTCAGTAACCAAAAGTATATTTTCCCCAGACATCTATTATTCGATAAATTCCTGTGGGGGTGTAAAAATCAGGTAAGTAACACATACAGTGAAGCACAGTTACTCTTAATGGCATGCCTTTAATTAGGCAAAAGCCTAAATAACTGAAACAACGGAGGAATAACTCACCTCGCTGCTTCGGCAGGGCTTCTGCTGGGAAGCGCTGAACAGGAGGCTGGCTGGAGGAGCGGACTTACCCCGTCCAAAAAACTTCGGCCCAGTCCAGGCAGTGACGAAGAGCCCAGAGGCACCCGAGCCCAGGCAGACGCATCGTTCTCCTCCTGCGAACACACCGAAAGCCTCAGCAATAAACAGACCTGTCCGGCAAGATAACGGCTCTTACTTCTTAAAAAAAAAAAAAAAAATCTAGATTTGTCTCATTCATCTGGGACTACAGAGAAAATGTAATATTTGAAAAGCTTATCGAATGATTTACACTGTCCGCCTCCCAGAGAGCATGTTTTAACTGATTGCTGATAAGACAACGTGGTGGAGAGTGTGAAAATCTGATTCCAGCCATATTTGGGCTCTGATGGGTCTCAAATGGAGTGAACACGAGCGAAACGTTCTTACACTTTGGAAGTGATGTCCCGTAAATCATTGTTCAAACGGCAATGATTTTTCAAGGAATCTACAAGATAAAAGCAGTACAATGCCAAAAGACCAATAAACCTTTTTTTAAAAAAAAAAGGCATGAGGGAAAACATTCCCGTGTTGTAAAGCATTTGAACAAAATTTGAACCGTTAAACAAAAATAGAGAGTGAGAGAGGGAGTGAGAGTGAGTGAGAGAGTGAGTGATTAAAAGTGTGGGAGGGTGAGAGACAGAGATTAAGGGTGAGAGTGAGAGAGTAGAGAGTGAGTACTAGTGTGAGAGTGCACAGGCAACATTATGGGAGTGTGAGAATAGCAGCCCAGGTGGTCACCTACAGTTTTGGTGTGTGCCACGTCATGGTCACAAGCTGGATAGGGACACGGACTCGCTGGTCCAGACCCAATCGCCCAGCTCCCAGCATCCGTCACGCCCACAGTGATTCAGTGAGAAGCAGAACCAGCACCTCCACCTTCCCCTTCAGGCTCTCCACCACCCAACCAGCCGTTAGTCACATCCTCCTACACGGCTTACTGTAGTTTAACGCCTCTCACGACACCGCCAGCGCGGGCTGCTTAATGAGGCACACGCGTGGTCACGTGACACCCAAAAACCTTCCGCAGCCCGGGCTGGGTGGCCACTGCATGCGAACGCTGCACATCTCACGCACAGGAGAACCGCCCAGCCCAGCCAGGTGTGCATGTCTTAATGTGAATTAAGACATGCACACCTTATTTCAGCTGCCCGCGAAAATCTTAACCATTAAACCGATTTATCTTTTTGTTCTTTAAAAAAGCTGCCGATGGTCATATCTTGCCATTTTTATACTATCTTCCAGATCAGCTCAGAAATAAAATAAAAATGAATTAATAATTACACTTGTGTGGGTCAATCAATCTCAATGAGAGACTAATACAGAACTAACAGTCCAATCCAACCGCTAAAAGGTTTTGATATCGGGGTGGTTGGTGGTGGGGGAGGATCTTTCAGAGGAAAGCCAGACGTTATTTCACCATTTCCACAACCGGTCAAGCTCAGCCTTGGAGAGAAATGCATAGTCAGGAAACTGAGCAAAATCACCACTGGGAATCCTTGAGCAGAAATTCTCAGTGCAGAGTCCGAAATGAAATCCTGACAGTTACAGCGCCAACTGTGGTCATCAGCCCTGGCAAGGGGGCACGTGCCCCCTGGCAAGGGAGCACGTGATTGGCCGAAGCCTCGCCCAGGGAGGGAGGGACACAGTCAGCCTTCCCTCACTCAACACTAATGAACAACTCCCTGTTTGTTTTGGGGGGTGCCATGGGTCACCTCGATGCTGCAGCGATACGACGACCCTTCAGATTTAGAGCCTTTGTCCTAAACTGGCAGAAAAAGCCCCCAAAAAAGGGGAACTGTGATGAAGTAAAAAAGAAGCCTGTGATATTTCTCTACTTAAATTAAAGTTTCCTTACTTAAAATGTTTTAAGTAGACTCTACTACTGTATAACTGTCCTGGAGAATTCTGCAGTATTATCAGTCATGATGATGAACACTGCCAAAGAGACGATCCCATCAGAATAAAAACATACACACAGGCACGGACACGTTTTTCTTTTACTCTGCAAATGATCACTTTATAAAGTCACTGCAGGCTGTGTGGGTTGAAAGCAAACTTCAGACAAGCCCAAAATGTCCTGTGACTTGCAGTAGAACAATTTGGCAAAACCGGATTGCAGCAAACCGCGCAGCGTATCTCCAGTGTGTCGGCCTGACCGGGGCGCAATAACGTCCACTGGCCTAAGCCGGATTGTGACACAGGCGTCCGTGCAAATGGCGGAGGAGATAAACCATCTTCTTTTCACAATTAATCTGTAGCCCCTACTCAGAGATCAGGGCACAGAGAACACACTGCCGCCACACCTCACTTCCTGTCTGTGCAGGAAATAATTTTTTTTTTTTTTAAAAAAACCAGTAGCACAGTTCTCCACCATCCACACCCACACAGAAGACGTGCAACGCTCCTATACGTCCACATCAGAGCTGAACGGGTGACTGACTGGCGACCGCATCAATGCGCAGCGAGAGAGACGCAGGCGCTCCATCTCCACAGCGTGCGGCCAGAGCAGGTACCTCCTGTCTGCTGACGTGTCCTTCCCCTGCTCAGCTAAAGCGATTATTGTTTTTCCCTAATTGGCTTGATGTCTGCGCTCCCTTAAGGGAGCTCCTGCCTTTCGCATGAAAAGCTGAGGACAGCAGCACACAGACCTCAATGTCTGATAGCGTGTTACCACGCCCTCCACAAAATATCTGCCAAGACACAGTGCCACCCAGCCACGGATTTAGAAATGAACAGGATAATTCCACACTCGCCTCCGCCCAGAGAGAGATCTATTCTCTGCATTCACGTCTGTGTTTCGATCGTCAGAGGAAAAAAAAAAATGAGAGGGGTTTAGGCAGGGAATAGGGTGGTGGTGTGTGTGTGTGTGGGGGGGGGGTGCTGTTTTTTGTCGTGTTGGTGAAGGAGTGGATGAGCATTAATGGTTAGGAGGGGGTCCACCTGACCACTTCCCTCCTATGTGGCTCTGAGCAAGCATGGGGGGGGACCGCCAACCACACCACGGACACGGACACCCCCCCCCCCCCCCCCCGCCAGCCCTCGCCCCTCCTATTGGGTAAGAAACTGGCACTGCGCCAAGCTCTGCCCAAGCAAGTCAAATATCTGTCAAGGGCAAATTTAGAGGGGAGAGAGAGAGAGAGAGAGAGAGAGAGAGAGAGAGAGAGAGAGCGGGGGGCAGAGAGAGAGAGAGAGAGAGAGAGAGAGAGAGAGAGAGAGAGAGGGGCAGGGAGAGAGAGAGAGAGAGAGAGCGGGGGGCAGAGAGAGAGAGAGAGAGAGCGGGGGGCAGAGAGAGAGAGAGAGAGAGAGAGAGGGGCAGGGAGAGAGAGCACTAACTCCCCAGTGATCCTGTCCCACTGACGCAAAGCTAAACTCCCACAGACACACGTCCAGCTCCTGCACTGAGTCACACTGTCAAACATCAGGCGAGCCCCTAAATCAAACACACGCACACACTCACAGGACAGGTGCACTTCCTAGAGTTTCTGCACTACTGTCCATTATTCAGCTTAAAAAACTAAAAAATGATGACAGTTCACAAAGCATCTAGATATCAGTAACCATTGAAAATATTGCCACATTTATAAATCTCAACGACCCGATCTCTGCAACTCTGACAAACTTGTTTCTGTTCACTGCACTGATGCACTGACATCATGGACCACCGCCTCAAAAAACATCACTAACATAATTAATATTCCAGACTCGGGAAATTAAAAGCCTTGCCGGAGTTATCAGACTGTCACACAGATCCACAAAGATTCATTTCCAGCACCCCTGTGCATCTGCGCATCCAACTGTACACAGTGGCGTACTGCACTGTAGCTACAGTCCACACACATACACACCCCGGCACTTTGGGCAAATGCATTCATACGCATCCAGTAAAATGCTCTTGACCCTCTCGCCCACTTGCTCAATGACTCACAAGCCTAGGGTTGGGAATTAAAATGATTCCGATCGTTTTGGTACGCTACCCTGGTTTGCCGCAGGGCGAGATGCTGCTACACCCCCCCCCCCCCCAACACTCCCTTACAGTCTATCCAAAGTGCCGATGTAATGGACACTTGGCACAAACCTCTCCACCATCTTATCCCCAGCTGCCACGCCAAAATACCAACAAAGGTATTCCAGCCCCTTACCACCATATATTCACTACCAGGAGACAGCAAAGAAAGAGAGCAAGAGACAGAGAGAGAGAGAGAGAGAGAGAGAGTGAAAGAGGGAAAGAAAAAAGAAGAGTCGCGCATAATGAGGTGCCTGACAACCATAGAAGATGAAGAAGGGGGGGAGGGGGAGGAGAAGAGAGAGAAAAAAGTTCCTTGGCATTTAAGATTTTTTTTTTTTCAGCCCGCCTCAATTGACCTGTAAACCTTCGCGACTGGAAGAAATGCAAATAGCGCTGACTTGCTCACACGAAATACTAAAGGCTATTCAAATGAGCCGCTGCCAACAATGCGCGAATATACAGTCTGGGCTTGAATGGCGCAATGTCTGCGAGCCAACCCAGGCCCAGGTCCTACCAGTCTGGCACAGAGACACATTCCACTATCACTTACTCTTGCCTGTGGCTTTAACCCTTTGAAGTGCAGGTTGAAACACTGTTGTTCGTCTGTTAAAAAAATTCAAAGTCAGCCTTCTAGAACTCCGTTGCTTTCAAACTGCCAGCGGTGACTGTTACATCAGCATTGTACAATGTTCGATTGAGAACAATCAAATCACATGCTGGTGATCTTGCACCTTAAAGGGTTAATTAAACTTGTTAACTTGGGGTTGCATTCTCTGTCTTGCCTCCATAGTTCACAGACAAATGGCTAGCGTTCGGGCTACCACTTCTCCTAAATAGTCCTTTGTTTTGAAATTACAGACTTCGAAAAAAAAAAAACTTTGCTGATGCTTTTGATGTGGAAGCACAAAGGCATTTTTCCCCATAGACTTGTCTTGCACATATTTTGTCCTCTTAACCTTTAAAAAAGGGGCTTAAATTTTACTCCTATAGAATTTTTGTTCTCAGTTATTATAGTTGCACATTTGCAACACATGCATGCATATAACAACCATTCAAAAAGAAGTTCAATTTACCAAAACTGCAATCTCTCATCCAGGATTTCCACAGCAATGCAGTCTGGGAAAATGTGGGGGAAATAAGCACTCAATTTTACCATCACAAAAATAATAAAATGTCTTTAAATCACAGTTAAAAAAAAAAAAAAAATTCATAATAAGTTCAATCAAGCTCTTACAAAGGGACTTCTGTGAAAATGTGGATGTTTTACTCTAATGATATCATCTGGGAAACCAAATCAATGTCAGTGGACCTGTGTGTGTTAATACCTCTTTAAGACTCCTTCAAGCACATTACTTTGGGACACATGGCTCTCTTTGGTTTCGTTTCATTTTTTCTTTCTGGAGCGTATCTTATTTCAACACTACTTTCAACGGTACCAACGGACTTTATTTTCAAAAGTCCAAACGTTTCTCAGAGCAGCTCCACAAGCGAGCAGGCGCACTGTCTGCCAGCCAATTCTACCCAGAATCCCCGTGGAAGACCTGGCTTTGTTCCCCAAGTCGACCGTGACGATGTACTCAACACAAGATGGAACCCTTCATCGCTCTTTCAGGCAGTGCTAGGGCCACCTATCCAGGCAGTCAGACTGTGCAAGGACCCCCACAGCACAGAGGCAGGGAAATATCCAGGGTTTCAGTGCGCACACACACACACACACACACAGCTGCCCTTTTGAATCTAGGGGAGAAACCATCTGTAGAGGGCTATAAAAGAAAAAGAAAAAAAAAAAAAAAAAAAACTTTTGCTGAAGATTTTGTTCTGTCTCTGATGTGACATGCAGTGATATTAAATGCACGAGAAAATAAAATCTACAACAAAAAAACAAATTTTCTTCTTTTTTACTAGACTTGCATTTCTAATGCATTTATACAGTTGTGGCATGATTATGAATTTTATTATTAAAATCATACATCAATATAAAACCAGATTCCATTTTCTGTTGCTGCTTTCACGCAGCATCTTTAATTATGACAATTATGATGCATTATCGGAAGCCAAAGTACGTGGTACGATTTGTAATTAGCTGTAATTAACGATTTCAAAAATCGTCTTTCACTGGAACACATACTGTAGTTAGCGGTGAAATGAATCTAAATGGAGCTCTGCATGAGGCTATCAGCCGCCTATGAGTCAAAGCAATAGTAACAGGCTAGGGAAAGTAGCCAGGAGAGAAAGCCAGACTGCAATGGAGGCTCAAAGCTGTCATTCAAATTTAAGGACTGATTTTTGAAGTCCTACAACTGACAAGATATCACACCCCAAGGATCTTCCAAAAAGATCAAAACAACAAATACTTAACAGCACTGCGTAATGCAGTATGAAACTGTTAGATTTACTCACTCTTGAAATTCTCTTACCGAATGACCTTTTTTGAGCAATAAAGTTCTCTGTTACCCACCTCAGTAGAACAGAAAAAAAGATGATCTTTACGCAGCCAACTTGTGTGACTGAATTTAACCAACGACGTAAATAAAAAGATTACACAAGATTTACTTTGAGCACTGACTTAATTACCTGTTCTGACTCATTAATACCGTTATAAGAAAATGAGCCCTTCAACATACAGCCCTGTGTTTCATTACCTAGTTACAACGTTTGCTGCTTCGCTGCAATGCATGGATGAATCACAAATCCATTGAACATTCCCTTATTTCAATTAATCCCCCCACCCCCCCAGCCTACAATGTGAAGAGAATTTGGAGCGGGAAGAAGAAATGCTAACTGTGATAGCGACGAGACACTTTTATAAATCAACGTAAGCGGGGACCAGATCACCAAAATAAGGTGTCAAACTGCTGCAGGCATTTCATGCTCCAGACCATAATCCACTTTATTCACGTTTTACCCCCCCCCCCCACCACCACCACCAAATCCTGCTGCAGGAAAACGCTCCCCAATGTGCCCAAGGGTTTCTTTTCACTCCGAACACTGAGATTAATCCCAAATGTGTCACATGGGAAGGAGCGGCAACATCTGGAAGACACCTGCCGAGTCACATGACCTGACTGTCCACACACAAACTCAGCAAGGGCAGGATGACATCACAGATGGGTCACATGACCTGAGTGTGTCCACCTGGAGCTCAGACTGAGAGCTAACCTATCAGGAAGCAGGAGCCTGTTCATGGCACCAAAACTCAAAACTGGCTCCTATCTGCAGCACAGTAAGGAGTCCCACTCAAAATGTGGACAGCAAACATTTAGCACTTTGTGACTAAATTCTGCAATAAGTAACACATTCCTTTCAAATATTAATTCTTTCTTCTCAGTTCTAATTTAACAGGAAAGAGAAAAAAAAAAAAATCAAGCTATTGTCCTCTGAACAACGATGGTTCAAAAAGCAACTTACTTGCAGTGGAAACTGAAGCTTGTGCAAATCAAGGAAACGGTAAGAAGAATAGTTTTCTAGAGTTCACTTTTTATACGTAAGGCAAGAGAGGCAGTGGACGGGGGGGGATACCTGAAGTCTGGTGAAGCAGTCGGCGCGGCGCGGTTGAACAATAGCCCTCTTTGAACAGAATGACCCCGCGGTGGCGGGGCTGTACGTGAGCTGATTACCGCAGCCCAGAAGCTTAACGAGTCTGGGTTTCTCCCCTACCCATCAGCCCCACATTTAACCATCAGGGAAATGCACGGGGTTCACGTACAAGGCCAGAGAGTTACACTACAGGAACAGCCCTCCACACTGTACGCATAATTAAAAAGGGTATTTACTACACTGGCATGCACTGCCAGCTCTCTCAGGGTGATTTTAGTAAGGTATAAAATACCATATCTGAAAACTCAGGGGTGGACTTATGCCAGAGCTGGAATCCCATGATGCTTAGCAATCTCCAAAGGCGAAAAGATTTTGGAATTCTAGGTCCAAAAACTAAAGAACACAGACGAGCACTCAAGTAAACCCAAAATTCAGTGCAATTTCATGCCTCTGAAATAAAGCGAATGACTAATATCCGTATGAACTGATTATTTTCTAAGACACATCCTACACTGCGCACGTTCCCAGCACCCCCTGCAGTTTCACTTACTTCAGAGTCAAGAGGACAATGTACAGACACCGATAAAAAGGAAGTGGACAAACTGCATCATGAGATCATAACAGCAGAGTAAAAATACTAAACTGTAAAAAATGGACTAAACTGTAACTAAAAACCAAACATGTGTTCAATAGGTCTGATAGTTGTCCTGTTTCCACATGTCTTCTACCTCCAACCCATTTCTTGTTTACTTTTCGCCCTCTCTGTCACTTTAATAACATGTTTTTTTTTCTTTTCTTTTAAATGCCGGAAAACATAGGACGAGGTGATTCCGAGTTCAATTTCACTTTAGATTTATTGTGTCTCGTTTGACACAAGGAAACATCTGCAATACATCCCGGACGACAATACGGAACACATTTCCTTTTAAAATAATTAACAATAACCAGGCAGATATGTACGCACCGGGACAAAAAAGAAAAACACAGGAGCCTGATCTCAGTGAAATGAATGTTAAAGGGGGGCGTTACTGTGAACCCTTCATTTGAAAATGAGCAGCTCTGACTGGAAGCTCGCTCCTGAAAGAGAACTGAATATAAACAACAGACACAGCCCTCAGTGAAATGCACCTGTATGATCTCTTTCATTTTATTTTACTCTTCTTCAAGAGCACCGGTAAAAACTCCAAGCGAGTTTTTGGATTTACGCGTTGAAGCAGAGCGTCTCCAGCTGCAGGCTCTACGCAAAGCCTGTATCCTGTGCCTGAGCACTAACGATCCGCCTCGCCCCCCCCCCCCCCCGTCTGTCTGACCGTTCCCCCTTCAGTTGCTATGATACAACACAGCTGAAACCATGGTTTTGAAAAACGCACCACCCCTGGGAGAACTAACCCAAACACGCTGAGCGCGACGGGCCAAATACATGCTGCACTTTGTTTAAAACATTTTTTTAAAATCACACCTTGTTTTAGAACAATAACTAGCTTTTATTTTTTTCTAAGAACTAGAAGATGGAGACCTTTTCAGAGAAGTTCACTCGATATTTATTCAATGTTCCCTTCAGTGAGCTTTGCTGATCTAACATCCTCCTGCAATTTAACGGCTCCCACAGAAATTACGCAGGCGTGCGTTTTAAACATTAAAATTTGCCGTCATTAACGCCGCTCTTTAAAAGCTGAGGACTCCCAGCCTCGGTAAAGAAAACATTCTCAATCTTACTGGCGCAGAAATGAACTCGTACGACACAGCAGGCCGACTGCAGGATGACCAAGTGGCAGCAAAATCACACATACCCAAAAGCATGAAACGGTGGGGAGTCAACAATAAATAACACAACAACGGCACAAAGTAAGAAATAGAAACGTTTCCAAGAGCTTAGAAGTATGGAATTCATTATGTGCTCAAACAATCAATCTGTTAGATGTCACAAATTTAGCACATTTCAAACAATAGTGAGCACCATAAAATACTGAATCCACCATCTAATACTGAAGCTTTTAAGGGTCTAGCTTCTCACAAATCAGCACAACCTGAAGTTGGATCTTTTCCTTGTGTTTTTTCCTTGAAAGAAAAGTACACTGCACAGTATGAACCACAAACTTGGCTTACTGCACTTACAGTAACACAACTATCTGCCCAAACATCACAAGACATTAACATAGAGACTATATGCAACTTGTGTCAGGTGGTATTAGGTGTTCCCTTAGTGACTCTGGCCTAAGAGCAATTTTACAACCATCACCAGAGTAGACAGGAGTCTGAATCACTAATTACATTAACTACCTATATCTGTGCTACCAGTCAAACAGGATTACTCAGCAAATGCAGTACATGGGAGGAATTCTCACAAAGCAAACTGAGGAAAAAAAAAAAAAAAAAAAAACCTTTGGCCAGACTAGCCTACAGCAGGAATGTATTGAAGAGGGATAATACCAGCCCAGGGCCCAACCGATTTTTATAACATCACAGAATAAAACGGCATCGACAATATATATCATTAGTATAGTATCATATATAATTAAAGCAGAATTATTATAACCATTAAAACCACACCCACAAACTATACTGTGATTATCAAAAAAGTGCCGCCTCAGAATTCTGATGTAGCCATTTTGGAATGCAAAAATGCCATAAATGATCACGCTTCACTCATAGACCTGTCAAGCAAGCATTCTGGACGTCAAGTTCGACGTCAAGCTCCCATTACACTGACACTCCAGGCTGTCTTTCAGTCATCATAAAAAATAAACTGACCATGATGCTTTCAAAAGAGCGGGACTGAAACAGAGGAAAAGCAACTGGGCCTACTAATTTCACACAAAGGCCTAAAACATTTACGGAGCGCTCTTAAAACTACTCACGGTCACAAAAAATGTGTTTATGAATGCAGAAATAAACTGCTCAGACCCCTGTGGAATTTAAAACTGGACAGGAAGGAATGGCACAAAGTCTGCAGAGATGTGTTTTATTTGCTTACGGGAGGCGGGTTCACGCAGGAACTGGCTTTACTCGCTCTATCTTTGAAGGCCCTCAAGTTCTCTTGGCATGAAAGGGAAGAACTGCAAGTTCAGCCAAAGCAGACAATAAGGCCGTATGAGGGAACACGCCAAAATTTAGGCAGATTCAGAGCACAGGCCCATTTTTCCTATATGATTCACGCTGGAAAGAAAAGCATTTCCCTGTCCTCGGATGAACTTTGTGTGCTTTCCGTCAAATCCTGCAAGGAAATATTCAGTGGAAAAAAAAAAAAAGAAAAGAAAAAAAAGCTTCCCCACAGAAGAAAGCCTTCACGGCGGATTCTTTGCTCGCAGCAAATTAGGTCATGCACACATACTGTAAAATCCCGATAGACACACAGAGACAAGATATAAATACACACGCATGCATGCAAGCATGCCCTACACTTGGAATATTTTAAATAGTCTTTGGGAAAGGAAAAAAAAAGAGAAAAGAAAACCACACACACACACGAAAGGGCAGGGGAAGAGAACAGCCTGAGAGTACATGAATAGCTTCCCAACTGGGTACATGATTCATTCATTACTCTGCACTGCACAATACTGCGCAACCCAAACGGAGACAACATGCAAAAGCCTCCCTGCAGCTCAGTAGTTCCCAAACTTATCCAGTCAGGCTCCTCTTTGGCTATAGGACCCCCCCCCCCACCCCACCCCCAAGCACACACACGCACACACCTCTTCCCATCAACCCTACCCCACCCCCAATGAGTAGGGTGTTCCCCGATAAATACCCAACCTGGCTCTCTCATCCTACCACCGATTCATCCCTTGATTTATTTGGCTAAAAAGTAGTTCTCTCACTCTCCAATTTGGCTGATGTGTTTGATTGTTCTGGTGCAAAATGGCTGCCATGGGTGCTACACATTGCTGGTGGTTGAAGTGAGTTTCCCCTTCACCACTGTGAAGCACTGTCAGCATCTGGCAAAGTGCTAGAGTACATATATGTTTCATTCATTCATTCATTCATTCACTCCACAGGCCACTACAGTTGGTGGGGCAGGGACCACCAGAGACCATACAGGCAGGTAGACTGCAGAACCTCACTAGACCACAGGAGGCCACTGTTGGGCGATGAGACACGGTCAGCCTGCCAACCGAAACCCTCCCTCCCTGAGCAATGAGCCAATCACAGGCTAGTAACACCACACTACTGGGTTACTGGCTATAGCTGGAACTGACAAAACTGAGGGGCTCACCCACATACTGGAATTACATCTTAACATGATGTGCCTCCAAACAGCCCATGTCCACTCACAAATAGAGACGGCTGACATCACATGCTGTCAAAAAGATACAACCATAGATATAACACTGATAGTACTAACCATGCGGCCATAATCAATGCAGAAATAAACACGGACTCAAAATCCACAGGAAAACTTAATCGAACAGTTCAATGAAGCACCATCAGACTGAGGAGCAGGTAAGTCATTGTCATTGTTCTTGATGGCCCCCGAGAACAAAAGATGTCCAATTATTCTGACCCGCTCAGGTCATCGAAATAGATCTTGATTACAATTTTTTTTTTTTTTAAAGTCAGATTTATTCACAAACTGCGCACCACTACCCCTCATAAAGAACTTCCTCGCCCAAGACAATGTGAGAATTAAAGGTAGTTTCCAGCCAGAGGCTGACCTGGGCTTTCCTGCAACCTGTTTACAGCGGGGCAACCTCTGCTCCATTGTTTCAGGACACATGCGTTCGACACGTGTGATTAAAAAAAACAATGCTGTCCCCACTGAACCCGGACAGGAGATCACCGCGTAAGTATTCATATATCTTCCAAACAAGAGATGTTTATGCGGCCAATAGAGCCAGGTTGTGACAGAGAAATCACTAAATTGAGCTTCCTTCCCTTTCAGGCCTGAAGCCTGCCAAACTCAACAGCACATCAGCGTCTCTCCCAGTCAGAAATATTTGGAAAAAGGTGGCAACAGCACACACAAAATATTAAGCCGCTGGAAGCGAAGCGCGGCTCTAATACTCCAAATGAAAAGGCGAACAGTGAACGCGACTGGTTTGCATGATCGGTAATTAAAGTGTTTGAAACAGATGACTGACTGTGCGGGACTGTGTTCTGAAGCACAGTCCATCTCCAGCTGTGCTCTGAAACTATGGGCTGTGCACTTGCTGCTTAGTGGGTCTTTTTTAATGCTCCTGACCAGCAGTCTGAAGCTGCTGGAGGACTGGGCAGACCCCTGCACGGCCTTGTTTTGGCCCTGTGCTGAAGAGACAGGCCACCCCCACCCCAACAAAAAACAAAAAAAAATACATTTCAACAGACTGGTAGTAAAATTAGAACAGAATTCAGGCCATTAATTCATCATAAACAAAACTGGGATGGAGGGAAGCGTTAATATGCCGACGGATAGCCGGAGATCCACAAAACGGCACTGCTGCAGATACAGCAGGCAACTGCCGCAAATCAATAACAGGATTAAAGAAAAATGGATAAAAACCTCATTCTTCAACATTCAAAGAGAGTCAATGTGAGAAAGACTGAGTCTGCACTTACGCAGGATACTGAAAGATAATCAGAAAAAAAAATGTAGTAATAAGGACCAAAGCACTGCCAAACCATCACATAAATATTCAGCAGTTGTCTAAACTTTAGAAGTTCAACTACAATCCTCATTGTTCCAACATTGCTGTAATTATTTTATTTAATGCAAGAAAAATACTAATTTCACATGTACTTTCAACAATTCAAATGAAAGATATATACTGAGATTTTTGGGATGCATGCCAGTAACCGACCCTCTCAGAACCAACCAACCTTTTTTAGGTGATTAACAGGCCAATTAACCTTAAAACATATAAAACACAAATGTAATGCATTTCACATTATATATCTGTGCTTTTTTATTTATTAATATATTTTTACAATTGTCTATACATACATAAATATTTCTGGGTCCCAATATTATACATCACACACATACAATTTAAACAGCCATAATAAGCTTATATTTAAAATAATGGCATATTATTGTTTTGTATGGTGGTCAGCCATACAGTGCAGCCAACATACCTGTCCAGAAGAGTAGTAGCTGTGTAAAATTTGAATCTCATACAGTTTGACTGTCCTGCAGTGATTTTATTCTCCTTTAAGCAGGTTGGTCTGAAACACATACGCACAGGTAATAGATACACCTGTAAATAAGCAGCAGAAATTTGTGTTTTTATACATTCAGTGATAAATGCTCTGAAAAGTGGGGACTGCAGATTTTAAAATGCAAAGGAAACCTTGACTTCCAGAACCATAATGAACCTGTGGTTTACATCAGTCATGAAAAACAAGATCTTATATTATGCCTTTAATACACAATTCCTTTGCTCCCTTTCTAAATCCTGCTGCAAAGTCATGAGTATGCTATTGAAGTTAAGATCAGAATACATTGTAAAATAATATTTAAAAAGTCAACATAATGGACTAAGTTAGTATATAGATAAGACAGCTGACTACTGAATAAGAGACATTTCTTTAATATTCAAAGACATATGGGCAATAATAGCGAAATTAGAACAAAAAATTAAACCCAGTTTTATGGTATCCTCTACTCCCTGCAGATTAGAATATTTATATGCAATTTCGTTTCATACACAAATGTGTAAAAACAGACTTAAATATGTACACTATAGCAGAAATTCTCATTTTTAAAATAAACTATCCACTATTTTTTTTTCCTGGATTGAAAAATGTGTGAAATCATGCGCTCGATCTAGACAGTATCATTCTTGAAGCATTTTTATTTTTAAAGAATGTGGACATTATTTTGGGGTTTCATCAATTAATGTACCACAAATTTGCCACAGTTCGGAAGGAAATGGCAGGACTGTTGTTATTATTCAATAATATTTATTATTATATGCTGCTGTTGTTGTTGCAATGTAACTATTAGAATGCTACCTTCTTGGCGCTTTAGATTTTCTTGTAGGCCTGACAACTTTTCGGGGGCCAGCCTTATTTATTTTTTATTTGGAAAGTTAAAAGTTACACTCAGTTGTAGCTTAATACTGAACTATCAATCGGTAAAAGAGCCGAAGCAGAGCACATTCCCTTACCCAAAATACAGTCTGCAAGACAGTGCTCTCGAACATGAATACGCTATAGTTTAAGGCACGCATAAGATACTAAAAATGTAGGCTATAAGCATATGATCCGAATATTTTACAGGCCTATATGCTATATAGTGGTGGATGGCATCCATTTTTAATTTTAAGCAATATTAGAAACTTACGTTGAATGCCATATCCGCTTTGCCTCAAACACCAGAAAGCATTCTCGTCTCCTTTCCTCTTCTGTTTTCAAATAAACACGGATAGTCTATTAGATGACGGATAAAAAAATGCAAGAATGTGAATTCCACGATTTCAAAATCATGCCGTTATCAGCCAGTGAAAAACGTATTATTCAGTCAATTTCTACACCTCCGTTACTTTCGTTAGAGCAGAACAGCTCAGCGTCAAGGAAGCAACGAAGGAAATCTGCCATTTGTAGCCTACCGTCCGCTCTCTGTGCGGAGTGAACCGAACAACCCCAGGCGTGAACCAGAAAATGTGAAGCACGGAAAACTTATTTCACTCGTTCTGGAGGTAGGATTCGTTTTGTTCAGTATTATATTAAAACAGAAATAAAAGATTTTAATCCATAGTCACATCAGTGAACTTTTCTGCCCGTAGCTGTACGGAATGCCTATCTCTGAGTCGTCTACAGATTGCTAAAGTTCATTTAAGGTGAACTGCAATTCACCACAAGACTAGGCTAAACATGAGTCAGTTTACAGTGGGACTACTGCATGCTCCGCGTTAATTTATATTTTAAAAATCAGCTCTCATTCCTTGAGCTTGCATATTAGCTCGTAATTTTCGTCACAACAGCACACAAGATGTAACAAAACTCAAATAGCCGACATTTAATCTGTAACAGCCGTGCAATTTTGCAAATGGATTCGCAATTGACGGGAGTTCCGATTATTCTATAACCTAATGGTAATAAAACGTCAGCACTTCAAAGCAAGTCTACCTGCTTTGCATTCGACATTGTATTTCGCCAATCAGCAATATGCTTCAGTGGCTATACTGTTTAGATATGCGTTTTAATTTCACTACAAAATAAACATGTCGCCATAGCAGGCAACTGCTCTGCGACAAGCTGGGTCGACTTATTCACTTTTATATTTATAGGAAAGTAAAGTTAGACATTCACAAACTAGTTTAACACATTTAACAAGTGTAACAACAGTCCATCCGGGTCGGGATAAGCAGCCTGAATTCGTCCGCAAGATTAGCTAAGAGGAGTACTTTCTGTCGGAAAGACACGTCGCCTAGGAAAACAACTTAATCTCTCTCTACCTTTTAACATTCTACAGTTATTGCAGTATGAAAACAAGCGATTTGCCACACGTGACATAAGTGCGCATATCAACATACGTCCAGCGAGGCCGTCCAGGCTATATCAGACTGGACGTCTCGCACCTGTTGTTCACCTGCGTGTTTTCCGCCCGGCAATGCGTGAACACCGCAGCACGTGTCCACTCTGGTCATTAATTGCTGATCAGCTAAGGACCGTAAAGCGCATCTGATGATATGGTAAAAAAGTTCCGTGGAGCTCCTTCCTTGCTTAGCTCGTTTTCACACGTGCGATTAATTGCTAAATTGATTCATTCCAATGACACTGCAGCCCGAGATCCGTCTACTAATTATTACCGCCTGGGTTCTTTCCATTCGGCAAATAATAAAAAGAAACTTGTTGGTTATCTGGTCAATACATTTTAATTTTAAGGACTGTCGATATGAAACTGTTTAATTCAGATGTTGTAAGTGTACACAAAATAGAATTAGCACAAAAGCAATAATCCATTATAAAATTAGCCAGAACCTAAGTGCAATTAATAAGAACACATTACATCAAATATTAGTAGGCCTAGTTCATGTTCATTCAAAAGTTTATTTAATAATGATAATATAGCCTAAATAATGTAAGCTCACAAAAAAACATTTAAGGTAAGCATATTTAAAAAATCTTCAAATGTAAATGTTTGAATTAAGGCAAAGTTGTTTCAAAAATTGTTTACACACGCGCACACACACAAAAGGCACTTAAGGAAAAATAATATTTCATACTTTTTCAATGCAGACATATTTCCATCAAACAATAAGTATCAGTATATTTGTCAATGTTCAACTTTTGCTGCAAAAGATTTGTCTAATATTAAATTACAATAGTTGATGATCTGGTCACATAAGTAAAATAAAATCTACAAGACTGATTTTGTATTCTTAGGGCCTATAAAATTGTCTTACACTGTGCCTTGTGATGTAAAACTGGTCGGGTTTTCTAAAACAGATAGATTAATTCAATGCTACTTGTGAACATTGCAGTCCAGCTACATTGAGACATTTTGTGCTAAAAAAAATCTCAAAATGTAATATAGAGACAAGCCTGAATTAACAACATGTTATTATATCAGTAAAAATAAAATTCAAATCTTTGTTGCAGAGGACACATTTGCAAATTGTGAGGCTTCGCGAATAAGGGGAATCTAACAATGTTAAATAAACAGTATTTACCTCATAAGTAACTCAGTGAGATTCCTGTTCTCTATCTCTCTCCATGTGAAAACATGTTTAGGTGAAAATGAATTGCTTCTTTAACTAAATGCCAACACAGACAACACATTACAGTTTTTGAGAGAAGTAAAAAAAAAAAAAAAAAAAAAAAATCATAAAGTGGAGAAAATCGGTTCCAATAAAATAAAATTTGGGTTTAAAAAGTTCAGTGTCAAGGTTTTAAAAAGATCAATGTCAATGAGATCAGTTATTGCATCCTGTAAATATGAACAGGCAACAAGTCTGTTTTATTTACAACTTGATGGGTTTGTGATTTGCTAGTAGAATGTATTCACAAACAGCTCATTTATGAGCTCCTATGATTTTTATTAAATGTAGGGCAGGTTTTCTGAATGGAAATTTTTGATTAAACAAAGCAGCTCGTGAACTTGACAAATACTGAGAAGAATTTTAGCAGCAAGAAAAACATTTGTTGAAGATTTAACTGGGAAACTAAAATTTTTGATTTTGCAATCTATCAAAACAACCTGGTCAATCAGTTTTATTTGATTTTGAAAATGTTTATTTGGATGTGCCTAATATTAAGTATGATAATGGTGTGAGTTCATTGTAAATCTATTACTCAGCAATGTTTAAAAATAACACACAAGCACGCACACACACACACACACACACACACACCCAGATAGACAGACAAACACACACACACACAGAAAGACATACAGACAGACAACACAGACACACACACAAACATACACACACACAGACAGAAACACACACAGATAGACACGCAAACATACACACAGACAGACACACAGACAGGAAGACAGACACACACACACACACACACACACACACACAAACACACAGAGCACTGGACATATACCACTGGCCATGCTGCAGCAGAGAGAGTCATTGACTTCGCTGTATCTGTTATGGATTTCCCAGAAGTGTGGGCCTGCGGTCAGGACAGATATCCCCACTGACCCCAGTCCCTGCAGACTATAGGGCTGATGTGTGGCCCGCCAGTGACGTCTCTTCCCCAGCGTGTGATTGGACGCCACGCCGCAGGGCGGTCATGTGGCAAGACCAGTGAGGTCAGAATCTAGAGGGATTAGCGGGGAGGTGAATGGGTTCATGTGACCAATCATCCAGGTCTTCTTGTGCGGCAAAACAACTCGGGGGAAAAAAAACAAAAACAAAACAAGTACATCGGTCTTTGAATACATGCTGCATGCAACACCGATAAGCTTTTTCTGATCCAATACAAAATGGAACTGAAGTTAATGTTGCTTAAACCCTGACTGTAGGTAAGGAAGTGGTAAAAATAATTAAAAATCAAGTTTGGCTGCCCATCAAATTAATTAGTAATGTGTAAAACTTGGTAACACTCAGTTAAGGACAAATTGCCTTCGTTTGTCACTAAATGGATCAGCCCTATAGCTGAGAAAAAATTATATATTTTCCCTATTATATACATTTCCATATTTCATTCACACACATGGAAAATGAATAAAAGCCACAGTATGTTACTTGATATCCACCTATGTCAAGTCTTTAAAACTGGCTGACTGCCAGGTCTGTACAGACCTCAGCAATCTTACTGTGCTTGTGGCAATACCAATCCAGTCTGACAGCTTTGCATAACATTGTGGAAACCACTTAAGATAAAAAATTTATTTTTTTTTTTTTAAATGAAACACTTGTAAAGGGGCTGCAATTATACTGGTGCGTGACATTTACACGGCTGTTTTTGATTTGATCCGATTGCTGGGTCCTCTGCTGTGGACAGCGGAAGTGACTCGGCTCTCAAGTGGCCTGTCAGAGATTGGTGTGGTCCCCCGCTTCCCGCCCCTCAGCCGAAGCTTTCCCCAGGAACAGCTGTGCGAGAGACAGTGTGGATTTACACTGTGCTGACTCAGCCAAAAATAGGAGAGCCCCCCCCCCCCCAGTAAGAACACTGTGCGTCTTTAGCAGCAATAATGCTAAATAATAATGTAGTACATTTCCCCTCACGATCCCTAATGTGCTGTACAATGAAGGGGGAGAGCTCACCGCCAATTTCAACGGTGGCCATTTTTGTAGCAGAATGTTGGTCACACAAATGGGTGGAGGAGGAGAGATTATTATAAGCCGATGACCTTTAACCCCTTCATCACCTTTTGCTCTCTGTGTTCTGACAGGGTGGGACTTAGGCAAGCAGGTACCTCTGTACCTTTAAGAAAGGTAGTTCACCTTCATAGAAAGGTAGTTTACCTTTGCTGATTACAGAGATGTGCAGGGTGCCATGTTAAAATGTAGTGTGTAAGCGTTATGAATCATAAGGGAAAGAGGAGAGATGCAAAGCAAAAACCTATGCAAAATGAAACTATAAAACTACTGCTATTGAGAAATTAATGTTTTCGAAATTAATGTTTTTTCCTCAGCTTAAGCAACATGAATTCCAATACAAAAATAAGCTGAGGGAAACTTAACTAAAATAAATCAAACTCGTGTTAATGGATGAGATGGCTTGTCAAATTGTAGAAGCTGTGACAAACACCACAGCATAATCTTCAATTAATTCAACTGATGGCAGCGGATCTGCCTCTACCTATCCATTGTCTTAGAGACAGCCATTCTGATTGGTCGAGGCGCAGATGGTTGCTGGCTGGCTGGCCCAGAGCTCAGTGCAGTTTGCCCTGGCTCACTCTATTGTTGGACTACAAATAAGTGGCTAGCTGCTTACCCGAGTGCACTGACGTGCTTGGCCTCAAAAACAGCACAACTGGGACAGAATTTTTCCTCCTAATTTATGTCGACATTTTGCCAATGGAAAGAGGAAAAAAAGGGTTTTGAAAATGTTGTGCCATTTAAGAATACTACCCTCTCTGTAAAACGATTAATTTATCAGCCATTTGTATCGGTTTACGTTTTCTGTGTAAAACCACATTTTTTAATTGCTGGACACGGTACAGCAACATTTTTGGCTCTTTTCCCTTTAAAGGTTACATCGTTCATACACCAGATTAATGTTCCGGGTCTCGGAATCATCAAGAATCCTTTAAACTTCGCCACGTTAATAATCAGTCTTTCATGAAGGTTCTCGGGTTCCAAGACCATTCTGCGCTTAGAGGAAGTTGTTTTTCTGGACTGAATACGCTGCCCTGTTTGCACAGGAACATGATATTTCATAAGACTGCTTTCCAGAACTCTGTTTGCCTTCGCCAGGGCAGGAGATGTTTGGAAGTGGGTCAGATCTGATGAGTCTCAAACAAAGCTCTAACGCTAATGGGTACTGTTACTGCGGAGGGAAAAAAATCCTACAGTTTCTGTTGCTGCTTGAACATTCTTTGGGTTTTACCTGAAAAATATCCACGTGAAATCACAGCTCGCCCAACCACACCCCTCCCTCCCCCCTCATCCCCCCTCAACCAGTCTCAGAAAAAAAAGAAACTAATCAAACTTTGAAGCCTACACTGTTTGTTATCCTCTTTAACTTCAGATCAAATGTTATTTTTCATGGAAAAGGGCCAAAGGCAGTCAGCTTTGAAGCTGATAAACAGAACCGTTGTAAAAAAAAAAAAAAAAAGGCCGAGTTTCAAAGTGCAGGAGGAGCCCGTACTGTACTTCTGTACAGAGGCCTTTTTCAGCCCTGAGCAGACGGGATTCCTCCGGCTCGGTGCAGACCCCTGTGATGGAGGCCCAGCCAGCGTTACTGTACTGGGAACGGTCTAAACGGACGCTTAGATTGCAGCTTTCAGGCTTTTGAGTGGTGACAGAGTGATGCATGAAGGCCGTACGCTCTGGGGAAAAAGTTTGGAACTAGCAGGTTGCAGCCACAAATCGTAACCGAAGCTACTTCTCCAGAGCAACACCAGTAAAAAAAAAAAAAATAAATAAATATCTAGCTTTCAGAAACTAGTCATATAAATTTAAAGAGTAAGCTATATAATACAGAGGAGTCTCCTGTAAAAAATAAAACACAGTATACATGTAGCAGAGGTTCAGACGTGGCAGTTCGCATCCACTACAGAATGTGACATCACCGCTGGATGAGCGATAAGTTTGATTGGGTCTCCTGGCCAGAGACTTTGCTCATAAGAGGGTGTTTAACGCCCTCAAAGTCACAATTAACGACGGCTGCCGTGAACACGGGAAGTCTTGCGAGAAAGTACGTGCCGGGTTACGGTTACACGTTTCTACGGTTACACGCGCACAACTCCTCTCCGCGGCTACAGGCTTGTGGGTAAATTATTAATCGGGGATAGGGTGTCCTCACGCTCGGGGTCACTGGCGCAGAAGTGAGAGAGGTCACACACGGCACGAGTGAAAGGCACCGCACGCTACGCTACGAGGATATGGCGCACCAGCTTACATGGGCGTGAAGGCTATCCTGCAAAGGCAACTCAATCATTTAACAGTGTAAGTCTGTCTTTGTGTAGCAGAGAGTCACGGAGAAAGCCATCTCAAAACATCGCAACGTCAGATTGTCTGTGCAAAAGGAGACACACTGGTCAATTCTCCACACGGTAAAATGTTCATTCAACTCTTAACAGTGCGGGTGTACTCTGGGGACCGCATGTGATTTAAAACTGAACATTGTACTGTGAATCAAAACAATGATTAAGCAGAGCTGTGTGAGAGAGCTATCAACACATTCTGATTTACTAAGCTCTGACAATGAGTAAATCTTTACTCTTTACCCCCCTCCCAGACATTATAAAATTCCTTAAAATTTGCCAAAGCCAGACGTCTGGGACCCAGAATTATGAAGCACAATTCGCTTCTGTGTATCCAGTTTGCGTTACATTAAATCTACCCTTATTAATTAGAAATCTTTCAATCCTTTAATATGCTCAAAAATAACTAAGAGTCTGAGTGTGCGCCTTTTAAATGTGCACATACACACACGCAGGCACCCAAGGTTAAGGTTCCCCCTTTATCTGCCCACCCCTCCTTCCTGTCCCCCATCCATCCCTACCTCCTTCACTCCTCCTCCTCTCCTCTCCCGCACAGATAAAAGCCCCGTCCATCCACTGTCCTCCTCCATGCTCTCACTGCCCCCTGCCTGATGATGTCATCACACATCTGTCACAGCAACAGGACGCCAGACACACGGTGTGAGAGGGGGGGGGGGTGGAGGGAGAGACAGAGAGGGAGAGGGAGAGAGAGGGATCAAGAGAGATGTAGGAGGGAGGGAGGGAGAGAGAGAGAGAGAGAGAGAGAGGGGGAGAAGTCCTGTTTCACAGATTCAGAACATATGCTAACATTAACTGCTTGTTCTGTCCTTTTTCTCCCAGAAGACGTACGGAAAGAGAAACGTCTGCGCTGTCTGCCGTATTCATCACCAGGACTTTTTGTTTTTATTTGGGAAGAAAGAATCTGGCGGAAAAACGATGGTTGACCCCCCCAGGAAGTTTCTGTATAACTCATGGACAGCAACAAATGTTTTTTTTTTCAGTTCATAAATTATTGCCTTCATTCTGATTTTAGCTGGTACCAGGTATAGTCATCTTTCAGATACAATTTGATGAAAAAAGAAAACATTTTTTCATGAGGTAAATAAGTTTAAATACCCCCCCAACATTAGATGGAACTCAGCCTTCAGTAGCAAAAAGAGTGAGACAAGATTTAGCATGAAATGAAGGTTGTCACAGCGATTTATGACTTTACGATATCTAAAATAGTTTTTATGGTCATGCTCACTAAACACAGTCTCAGATGGGTGAGGTTGCTTCTGTGATGAAATATTGTGAAGCCCTGTTGCAACTCCCATTCTCTCCAAAGGAAAAGCATGAAGAGAAGCACTGCTGGAGCATTACAGTTTAGGAAGTCATTCCAAACCGTGCCAGGAGCGTGTCCAGAGGGGTGGCACTGGCCACCTCTGAAATTTGATTGACCACCCCCAGATGCCACCCCTATTTTTCCAACTAAAATATCGCATTACCATTGGCTAATTTTGGTGCGACCCCCCCTTTACAGAGTCTGTGACCCCATGAAGAAAATCCTGGTAACCCCATGAACCCTGCAAATGACTCAGTAGCTAAAATAAATAAATGTGCCCAAAGCTGCTTATAAGCCTATTCTGTACATTTCAGCGTCGTTACTACATTTTGACTTTGATGGCTGAATTGGCATCAGTTTTTGCATAGTACATGTTATGACATATTGTGACATGTTATAACATGTTGTGTATGATGAACACCCTCTTTATAAATGCTTTATGTAGTAGTTATGTCATGCATATCTATGTATACTTTGTATAGTTACACAACTACATCTCCTGAAAGTTTGGGGAAGATTACAGTACATTCTATATTTGCATAGGTTTGATCAGTGGGATTTTGGCCAGTTTGGGACGACTGGGTTTGGGACACCATGCTAAAAAAACCTTTATGAAAACTCCCCATCATTCAGAGAGGAAATGATTGGACCAGGCATATTCTGGACCCTAAGGAATGTGTGCAATCAAGAAAACTTCCCTCATTCTCCTTTTTTCCCCCAAAACCAATGCACCCCCCAGCCCTGCCTATTCCAGCTCCCTTCAAAGTCCGGAACCACTAATGAAGTTATTAAGTGTCTGCATGTGTGCTGTGTGTGTGTGAGCATCTAGCAGCTCAGAGTGAGCTTCGGTTATAATTAACACACAGTGCTGGAAATTACAGCAACACGCGGGGCTAGCTGTGGAAACAAAGCTGTCCAGCACCCACTGCACGACAGGAATGAAAATGAACAAACGTCCCTGGGCAGAGACCAAGGGCACTTCCTGTCACATGACCAGTGGTGGGGAGCAGGGGGAGGGGGGTTTGGGTTGACAGGGAAACGGTTGAGCCCAGGGATATTTCCTGCCACAGACATGTGGGTAGCGACCAATCAAAATCAAACAGCTGCCAGTCCCAGAACCAGAATCTGTGGCAGTGGCAACAGACCTACTGTACAGTAAGGAAGAGCAAGCAGCAGAGTCCCAGCTTCAGCAGAGTACAGCCTCCTGGACCTCAGTGCAGACAGGAACCAGCAGCTCAGAACCATGCCATTACACACACACACACACACACTCACACCATTAGGGGAACCCTTCAATTTCTCTGTAGCTTCAGTAGATTAGTACCTGCTCAGCAGATGCTCTTTACAGTACCCAGGAAGACACACAGCTCACAGTTTCCACAGTATTGCATAAATTGTTCATTTAGTGCCGGCAGCTGAGGTGAATTACCGAGCGCAAGGACACGGAAGCAGCGCTTCTCTCCGGATGAAAAGCTCTTGATTGTTCAGCTGTGGTTTTTGAAAATCGTGATACTTTTAGATACTCCTGAGGCCCCTCTCATTCTACCGGTGCTCCTTACTGCAAGGAGCACGGAATTATGAATGTGAAACATTGAGTATTAATTTTCTTTCCAAAGCCATTTCTCCTCAAGTGTAAAGTCTTGCTCTAAGAGCGTCACGGTCACTTAATATGGAAAAAGATGATGTGAATAAATGCAAACACTTGCACAGTTACATAATGTAATTACTTCAGCCGATAATATTATTTTATAATATAAGTTTAAATTATGAACTATATAGTATACAGCTATGTGATATTTAACTTGCAGTGACAAAAAAGTGAAACAACGTACTATTGGTTGAAAGGCACGACATGTCACTCAACATGCAAAATGTAACTACTGTATAAACAAAACAAAAATGACAAGCATTTATAGACATCATCATGGATTAAATGTTTATACACCGGTACAGTTTTTTTTCGGTTGGATCATGATTTATTGATGAGGGTGGGCTTAAAAAAAAAAAAAAGGACAGATTTTATCCACGGAGATTCAGTAATGGCGATACTTGCCAAAGCGGTAACAATTAAGATGGCGGAATGAGTAGAGGACACCAAGGACTACTGCTAGACCTCTCTGCGTTTGTGAGGGTAAAGGTACTGTGAAACTTCCCTCTGCTGTTCACCAAGTCATGATGTACAGAGCCCCCTTGTGGACCTTTTGGGCCAGTGCACTGACCTTGAAACGGCAGAAGTAGAAGCTTGTTATAAATATGCTAATCCTTATCTACTGAACTCCTGGCATTTTATTTTTTTTTAACGCGTGTGGAAACACATACGTGGGACACGTCCCTGTTCATCTGAACAAGATGTGACAGGGCATAAGTGCAAAGAACCAAATGCATCAAACTGAATGGGTACATTCCTGTACGAGCCAATAGGAATACCTGTAGCTTTAAACGTGGAAACCAGGCTTCCGCAAAAATGTGAAACATGAACGTAGCCGTGGGAACACTGTGTCTGAGTACCAAGTGGATCAGTAAATCAGCATTTCTGAGTTGTACAGTAGGAAAGGCTCCAGATGAGGAGTCCGTGGCAGTCTGTCAAAAGTGCCGGTGCACAGGACAGAGACAGTCATAGCTTTCATAGCTACAGTCTGACATGATCACTCTCGCACGACTACTCCAGCCGCCGCCCTTTCAGCAGTGTCACACCAAATTCGCTCCCCAGTGCTACAAGCACGGAATACTGGATGTACACGGAGGCAGTCTTTGGAGGGGAGTTTTTAACTGAAAGAAATGGCAACAAAAGGAGACCTTCAGAGCTGTGTCTTCCCAGGAGGTGGGGGGGGGGGGGGGGGGGGAATCGGGCAGGGGAGGGGAGGGAGTAAAAAGGACTCTAAATAAGAGAGTCAAGGGGGGTTAACTTATCCGAAAAATCACCCAAACACACAGTAACAGAGGGACCTGCGCAGTGCAGGCTGCAGCTGCACCCCTCGGTGGCACTGAGGAAACGATCAAGGGAAGAGCGATCAAGGAGGCAGGAGGCTAAAAGGGAAACGGTTTTCTATAAAAGCATCAGTGCCCACTGTGTGGGCATTTGACTAATTTCGCAGAGACAAAGCCGCGTAGACCGCATTTCCGTCCCCGTGAAAGTGAACGTGGCGGGCAGCCATGGCAAGGACAACGCCCTAGAGCGCCCTCTAGTGTCGTACGTGTCTGAGCAGTGCCCAGAGTTTAGAGCTGGACAGTATCAATTACTCTGTCTCCATCTACTGGGTTATCTGGTATACTGCTTGTATGTACTTAAGCATATATTTTGGTTTCAAACTATACACGCATAAAAGCATATATTACACTAGATTTTTCACAATTAATTGGGGAAGAGTGATAATGATAAATAGTATTTGTCCACATATTTTCTGGGAAAAGTCTGCCACATCATCTAAGCTTGGGGTCCCTATTTAGCCCATGAGCAGAGCAAATTCCATAAAATTTTGGAAAATTTTATTAAATTTTTTTAGTTTTCCTCTGACAAAGAGGAAAATGCATAAAGACAATATTACACCTGCTAGAAACTGCCGGTCAACAGAGAAGAACCGAAATCCAGTTTCATCCAGCTGCCTCCCCGACCCTCCCCCACCCCCTTTCAAAGAAAGAACCTAAATTAAATCATGTATATACAGAGGGGAAAATGTCCAGAGAATCAGAAGACGCAAGCGACAGGGCTGGAACTAAACCCGCCCGTCTCATCTTCCCCTCACTCTCAGGCCTCGCTCTCTGCTGCCATTATTGAATAATTCAGCGGTTTCTGATTGGGAATGTGCGACAGACGCGCCTGATCCCTTCACCGTACACATCTGTAAAGCATCCGGGGGGGGGGGGGGGGTGCTGGAACCCGCCCGGGGCTGCCGCCACTCAGAACATCGCTAACCCTTCCAAATTTATTCCACCGCTTTATCAACCAAATGAGCCTGTCACTACTGTCCAACGTGGAGGACATCGACGCCACCGCGACGCAGTCAGCTACAGCGCCCCCCCCTGGCTTCACCGAGCCGCGGCGGGGTCAGTTAATGATGACTGGGAGCCGTACGGCGTCTGGGGGTGCATGCTCAAGCGTGCCCCCTGTTTACCAGCTGTGAGCCAATCGCGGGGCACGATTGATGCTCGCTGACCTTTCACCGAACCCCTAGCAGGAGTCCACGCGCCGCGCGACACTTCATGGAGGGCTCAGCCTAATTGTTCTCGAGGACAAATTGGTCCCACGGCGTTAAACATTAAGCCTTCTCGTGAGGCCGCCAAGAAAACCTTTTTTTTACTGAACTCGCGTCGAGCTGTAAAATGAAACCAAACCCTTTTAAATGCTGGAAAGCACCGGGCTCATAATGCTAGACTACACCATGACTGAGAATTCCATCGCGGAGGCATCTGAGGTAATGTCTTCAGCGCTTCCTTGATCATCGTTTTTGTTTTTTTTCCCCATTTCAAAGCAAAACAGAAGAGCGTGTCCTTCGCTAACTATGAGAACAGAGACGGAACCCGTAAGTGGCCTTTTCTCATCGTCTCTAACCACAGCTCACAGTGAACTCTCAGAATAAAGGACATGCCTTCAGCATGGTCCTTTCTAGATACAGACAGAAAGGCAGACAGTCTGGGAGTATAAGCCAAAAGCAGCTGCTATTTTGAACCCTGTGGAGATGTTCCAAAATTACACAGCCATTCATCTATTTGCAAATATTACTATTGAACTAGTAGTGAGTATTTTAAGGGGAACAAATAGCATGAATATCTGCAAAACTTGTTTTTTACATTGGTGAGCCATGAGGCGAAGAATACAACATTACGAACAGCAGGATATATCTGAGCGTTAAAAAGGCACTAACTTCCACAATTAAGCGTGCCAACCTCAATATTGATGAAACTGGATAAGGAAGTTCTAATCCATTCATTTGTACAGTCAAATCTTTCTTAGTGGATTTTTCAGTAGAATTTCACAAATGTATGACAGGTGGGTATTGCGGCTACCTCTAGAGTAAGTTCCTGTCCTGAGGGACCCAGGTTAGCTGGAGCGGGTATAGAAAAGGACGCAGCGCTGGCTCAACGTATCAAAGCGAACTGCTTTGTGCGCGAGGCCCAGGAAAGGGAATCTCTCGCTGACACCACAAAGGCCACTTGTGCTCTGAGCAGGCCGCTCCGTTGCCAAACGCCGGGACTCGGCTTAGACGGGAATACTCGGCACGAACGGGAATGCTATTAACCGCTCCGGGGAGGAGCCGCTCCGATGAAACGGATGCCGATGCACGCAGCCCTTATGTGACGGAGCGGGTCAGGAAACCCGCCGCTGGCACACGCTATCCAGAACGAAACAAAGGCTCAAACTGCACTGAGGACCGCAGGAAGTGTGACTGTTCCACAGCGGATTCCACCATGACACCAGACGAGAGCCACCATATGAACAAATTGAGTGAAACAAACTCTGGAATAACAGAGAACTAGACCTGCATTCAGCCCACACACAACTGCATACATGTGCAGTCAGGACAAACCAGGGAACTAGGGTATGGTAAAGATAACAAAGGGAAACTTCATTCAGGGGAAACAGGGGAACTCCTTGGTGTCTTGTGACTACATATTCTGTCAGTCTACAGGGGAAATCTTAAGACTGGCATCCTGAAATGACAGCCACTACTTTGTGACAACTTGACTGACGGCAATCATGAGGAAGCACCTGCTGAGCGTCTTAGGCAAACCTCAGTCCTACCAGGGAACAGCACACACCTGTGCAGTACACCCTACACCTGCTCATGAAACTATAATTCATAAACATATGAATACAAATAAATGAACATTATAACATCATTATGACTTCCAGGACACACTCTGTCTCGGTCTCTCTCTCCCTCTTCCCCTCCCTCCTTCCCTCTCTCCCTCCCTCATTTATTTTCTTTCCTTTGCTCAAGCCTCTTTTTCTTTTCTTCCGCAGTACAGAAGAAAGGGATTGAAAGTGCCTCAGAGAGAAAGGGAGAGCTTGTTTGTTCTGAGCGGAGGCTAAACACAGGTACTGTGCTGGGGGCGTTGGGGGGGGGGGGGGCGAAAAACTGAACGCCAACATGCATGGCAAACAGCTCCGAGCACGGCACTTCTGACCTGCACCGCAGTCAGCTGCAAACACAGGGCTGGTCCTTCAGCAAATGAACACTGTTAGCTTTCACAGGTACACACACCACCCCACTAACTCCAGGTGGGGGGGAAAAAAGTGAATGTCACAATACACCTTTGAAGTACAGAATACAAAAATGAATAGCCTATTGAGTAATATGCAGGGGGCATTTATTGTTATGAGGGTCCCCAACAATCTTCTGTTATTATTTTTTTTGAAAATACATGCCAATCAAAAAAATTTAAGAATAACAATCGCAATGTTTTACCAAGTGCGTGCTGAAGGGGGTTAATCAATTCAGCTGCAAAGCCGTTCGATTTGTCCTGTCAGTTACATGTTAAATAAAAGGTACCTCATTTGTTCAGTTTTGAAGAATTTCTCAATCTTCTTGGGTTGGTTTCTATCTCTCATAAGACCCAAATTTTCTTGCTTGACAAAGAAAAAGAATGCTGGCCTTTACTGATAAGTCATGTGGCTGACAGTTTATAAGAAATGCACACATTCTTAGGCACCACTTATAGCCCATAAAAGCAGGCCTGACATGTTTTATGTTGTGGTAAGATGCGTTGTTTGTTGGGAAACTAATTCACAAAAGAACACATGTAACTGGCTCAGTCATCGCATGCTTCTTTAAGCCAATGGTATTCTATCTGTAGTCATACAAATTAAAAATTAACTGAATCTACGGCCGATCGCTCACATGCCACACATTCCAAAAATTCATGACTCGCGCACTTCAAAATGGCCGATTCTTCCCCTTTGTTTACCATCACTCATTCAATTTTTCAATATTCCTGAGAGGATGGAAAAAGTTCTGTGCAATATAGTACACTGACACAAGCGTAAGACTCCAGACTGAGAGCCATACTACGTGGATGTGAATTTCTTATCTTGACTTAATGGCACCCATTTTGCTGATTTTACTGCATCTCGTTTTAACATCTGGCTGGTTACAAATGAAAACAGACAATTAAATGAACACTGGTGAAATAATTGGGCCTGAGTACAAGCCACTCTGCTGAACGTTTCCCCTGCGATACCTTGGATCCGCTGCTTTTAAATAATGTGCGGCCGCAGCTGGAGCAGAACCCGTCCCACATCAGAGGCGAGAGGCCTTTTGGGGGGGGGGGACATGGCCAAAGAAACCCCCATCGCCGCGTATCTGGGATTCCCGCTTAGAATCTGGGAGTGGAGCACCGCGTATTCATTAAAATATGAGAAGAGGGAACAGAGGCATCGAAAATGAACTTGCAAGAGATCAGGCACAGGTACTCTCTACCTGCATCGCACAGAGGAGCCACCCTGTGCCGAATCACGCCTTGCAGATGCACAGGCACCCCCAACCCGCCCCCCCTTAACTCAATTCATCACTTGCCCGTATTGTCACGTCACTCACCATGTGATTTCCATCTTACCCTGCTTGGCAGCATTTCATCTGGGAGGCCAGACTTAGCCAGAGAAAAGTTTAGCTTTTATTTATTTTTTTAAATACTGAGAAAGAAGCTGAGCCCTTATGGTCGGAGGGGCCATCAGGGGAACCGTACCCCAAATAAGAAGCTATCCCGGTACCTGGGGCCCTGGGCACAGATGTGGCAGGCCCAGACTCTCTCTCTCTGGTTTGGCTTCCTGCATTAATCCATTTTCTCTGCACAACTGCGGGCTGCTTCCAGCTGAACGAGCTCCCATACAAACATCAAACTGCTCTGGGGCTTCTCTTATTTAGTTGTCGGTCAAAACTACTTAATAATATTTTTAAAAGACAGTAAGGCATATCATCTAGCCGGTGCCAAAACGGTCCTCCTTCCCCTTTTTCTCTTTCCTGCTTCAAAAAAAAGAAAAAAAAAAGAAAATGAAAAGAAACAGACACAATTGCGTAACCTTTGAAGCAGTTTGTTCACCACTAAATTGCAGCCCTGGCTTTTAAAAGGAGCAGGCTGGTCAAGAAACATCAGGTTCCGCGATGGGTTTTTTTTGTTTTTAAAACACAAGAAAGGGGTCTGTTCCAGCTGCTGTTTGGCAAAACCGTTTTCTGTTGCCGGTGACCTGGTTATCTTCTCACACGAGAGACAGAGACAAGATCTCTGATTGGGGGCCCATCAAATTCAAAGCTTTACTCCAGCTTTCTGCGGAATAACAACTCAAACGCCATGTTTACATCAATCATCCATCTGAGCGTACGGCTGAGAGAGGCCACAGCATGAATGGGCTTCTTTTTTTAATTAGTGGCTTGGGTTTAAGTTTCTCTCTCCTTTTTCCCTGAGCCAAAAGCACACAAACTACCAAAATCAAATGTTCAAAAAGGACCTCTCCACATTGCGGCGGCATCATTTCTTATTTATCAGATTCAAGACGCTCTAAATCAAAAAATTCCCCGGGGTCAAAAACCGTCTCAGGGTCTTTTGATTTCCACTCAAATTCAACACCATCAGTTCCCTTCACCCACGCCTGCAGTGTGTGTGTGTGTGTGTGTGTGGGGGGGGGGGGGGGGCATAGCCTCTTTCGTTGCTATGGGAACATATGATTGATATAAACACGACATCAGGAGGCCAGTGAGTGTGCTTGCCTGAACTTGCACCACATCAGAAATAACCTGGTCAGTTATCATAAGGAGGGAGTCTACAATCCACATGCACCTGGCAGGACATACAGGAAGAATCCATTGCACAAGCTGTTGGTTTATATTTTAAAGACTTTTTCAGCAATACATCTCCTCCGAGCCACAGACAATCTCATCACCTCCCAAGGGCCTTCTTCTCAATGGATTAAATGCAAAAACAGAATAGTAAGATTTTCCACACATCGCTTAAGTAAAACAGGAGCGTGTGACAGGTTCACACCCCTCTGGGACAACAGCAGGAGGCGAATGACATTGACACGCATCGACTTCGTTCTCTGTGGAGCAGGATTCATAAAGCTAGCTGTCCTTTGAACATTTAATTGAACTAAACAAGACCATTCCCACCCAACGTCCCAAAAGTCTGCAGTTATAATCTCTAGAAAACAAGCTGTTATTTTGCAAGGAAAATTCTTTTAAAGGAAGATGTTATACATGGAACTCTTTATTCCATCCCCTTGGAATTTATATCAAATTTCATTAATTCTAAAGTCCATCTGGGATTTTTGATGTGCGTGTTTTGAAGCTGAGTCTTTAAATTTATAAATGAAGAGATGTGAGCAAGAACAAAAGGTTCTGTGGTTGTCTCTGGTTTTTTGTCAGTCTATAACAATGCTAATTGTACATAATATATGGTTTGTGTTTACGACGGGAATTTTTGTGACCAGTAAATGTATTTACAATGTATAAACAAATGTATGTACGCACTCTACTTCTAGGTGGCAAGGCCATCATTTTGACGTTTTTGGATTACATGCACAAGTTGCTTCTACAGATAATACAATAATTCTCAAATCTGGCCACACGAGGGAGTCAAGATGCGGTTTAACATCAAAGGAACTCGCTGAATAACTAGGGAAGAAATTTGATCCCCAGGTATATTTTTCTCGTCTGTCATGAAGCCAAGTGATATTTCTGAGTGATATTTCTTGTTTGCCCACCACAATCAAGCTTATTTTGTGACAAAGACAATTAGCGGGTAAATAACATTGTACCAGTGTAATGGCGGATGATCAAAGAAATGGCCTAGGAATGTTGAAACTGAACTCGTCTGAAAGATTAACAGCACTATAATGTCAAGCCCCCTTAAGATTTTACCGCGATTGCTACTGCCCACTTGTTATAGACCAGCTGTCAGTTCTACAAAGAGCACAGGTACCTGTAATTGCGTAATACCTGCCCACGTATACGTCATAGCCTATCGCAGGGTTAACGCAACATGTAAGGTTTTTTTAAAAAGTCTTGTCTTACAGGTACAGTAACATGAAACACTACATTTCCCTACGAAACACCTGACCGAAATAACGCCATATTTAAGCCAGCAAAATGCATTTAGTGAATGATTCTGAATCAATGTTTCCAAGCAAATTACGCATGAAGCGCCTATGGAAGATAAAGCCAGGTTCTCCTGTTTTCAGACAAGCGCACGTGTTTACCGCAGACTGTGAGCCCGCCCCCATCCCCCTGTACATCCACGGAGATTCAAAAAGGAGGCGTGGATATGGCTTTTTGTTACCTGTGAGGCTTGTGTCGGAATACCTGCAGCTACATGGAAGGAATTTAAGATGTCGTCAAAGAATCGGGACCGCGGCACATGTCTGAGATAATGCACGGCACGTTTTCCACCACAAATAAGCAGACAGCGCAGGGGACAGTTTTACCTGAGGAACGGAGAACAAGTAAAGACATATTACTTTGCTGTACTTTGGGGGGAAAAGAGATGAGACAAAAGAAAACCTAACTGGTGATCTCATCTTACTCCGCGCCCTCCTTTCGGTTTGAATTCTAGACTCTCGGATCATCACAGTTTTTTTCCACCTGAGAGACCATGATGGATTTGAAAGCACTTCATATTTCCCACGGTGATGATATGCAAAACAGAAGTGACTTCTGCACTTGGAAAGGATTCGTACATATGAAGCAAAGCGCGGCCAGGTTGATTTCGTGAATGGCTCGTCCTCGAAGCTTTTAAGATCATGCACAATCCCTTTGGACAGTGGATTTCCTACGTGCTTTTGTGTTTTGGCATCATCTACTTAAGACTGGGGTGAGTGTTGAGGGTTCATACGCCGGAAACCCTGTCCCAACTCTTCGGAAATGTGTGAAAGAAAAAGAAAAACCAACACAGCCACGCCGGTTATCGAATACACTGGTGGCACCTTCACTACAATCCAATCTGATTCACGCTGTACTGCTGTTTATTGACTTAATATTTACATGCCGGTTGCGCGCGCGTAAATATGAAACATACCTAAAGCATATTTAACAGAAAGGCCCACGGAGCTCCGCGGCCTGTAACCTATTCTGTGTGGTGATATCCGTCAACTAGCTTTGTCGAAATGAACTTGACACCGTTCTGCCTGCGGGCGGTTTAAGACCGCATGCGCGTCTTTTATTTAAAGGGTTTTGATAAGGTTGTGCAAGTACTTAACGCCAAATTGTACTTTTCAATATCGATTTACGTCGATTACATACTTCCCCCCCACTCTATTCACAACCTGGCTTGCGCCGCATTATAATTCTACCTGCTGTCTGTTCCCCGTTCCAGCTCACCTCTGCATAGCCTTACTAATAGCGGTAGGCTGAGTTGTATTTCCACATTCCTTCACCTAGACAGAGTTCTTACCTGTTTTGCTACTTCATAGTGATTCTTAAATAGCTCAAGAGATTCTCTTTCAGCACAAGTATACAATGACTCTGGAAACATATAACAAAATGTAATAGCCAAATTACTTCCAGAAAACGAGTCTCAAAAACGGTGCTTAAAAACATTAATATGAATACGGGCAATGGGATTAGGATATTTATAAATACTCTAATTTCGTTGAAGTCACAAGGGATTCGAGCTCATTGCAGTTATGTCCTAACTAATAAATAGCAGAAGCATTACTCCTGTTTCATTCATGAAAAGGCCCGAAACGGACGTTGGAAAGAAAATGTTAACATGATTTTATTCTCCCTCCAATTAAATTTAGTATTTGTGTTCTATAAGCTGTGGGTGCTTTCATTGAGATCTTCAGACTTAATTTTAATGCAAAATCATCGCGCATTTTATTTGCTGTTTTGTGGATAAAACACTTTGTTGCGATAGTTTTGTAATACATAAATATATATATTGCACAGACTTTAACCACTCAAGATTTTGCAAACATCTAAGTACATGCGATGAGATAATCCGTTCAATTTATCATGGCCATTAAAAGCATAACAATAATGTGTAACGTATAACGTATGCATAATCCTGGTATGTGCGCATGCATTTGCCATTCTACTGCATGCCATGGCGTTCAGGTGATCTGTAATTTTCCTTCCACTTGTGTATTGGTGAACTGCAAACTGTCCGTGACCCATACGCCTGTGCAGAGAATTCGAGTCTGTGTCCACTAATATTAATATCATATCATTTCTGTTTATGCCCAGCGCGGTATCATGCAGGAAGGGGATCAGACCGGTGAAGCAATACCAAATATCTCGCCTTCTGATCAAGGCTAACCAGTCTGTTCACATTTGAACAATTCATCTGCTTTATGTTTAGAGTAAATCTTTCACGATACCCCGATTACTTCCAATAGAATGGGAGTGACGAATGACGCCACATCTGGGAATTTGAAATTGGTCATTTTGAAGTCTGGAGTATTTTGACCGTCGATTTAGGTATCCAATCGTGAAAGCTACAGCAAGAGAAGTGCGCAAACTGAGGCAAACTGTTACTCGCACGAGGCACTTCATCCTATTTTCTTCGTAGGAGCCCATGCCTTGAATTTCCATTGATTTGCTTATTGCATGCAATTTGGTGGGCAAATTATTACTCTTGTACCTGTGGTACAAGTGCATGTTTGCATACAGGGAACAAAAACGCGGGACAAAAGTACTGAATTAAAAGTTACTGCTTTTCATCACTGAAGACGAAAAAAATACTGGACCGGCTTGCATGTGTTTGTTTACTTGGGAGTTTGATCCGATGAATGAGAAGTTGTCCCAGGGGGGAGCAGATCGGTGTCGCCCCATTGTCCTGTTATGTTACAGAAGTGGGCGGATTGCGGTATTTCTCTGCCCAATGGCAGCCGCGACTCTCACGAGAGAAGAGAAAGGCACTTTTCTGCCATCCAAAATCCCTTAAACCATCATCATTCCGACTCGGGAACCGCACTCTGTAACAGCCCCTACCGCCGGGAGATGACAGACTCAATCTCCGCGCCCGCAGCACGTCCACGGCCCTGGGAGCTAGGAGCTGCGTAGCACGGACACTCAACGCCCGCAGATACATCACAGCGACCCGGGGAGATCGCGCTTTTGTTTCGTGCAAGGGGACTTAAAGCGCGACGGGAATAAGGAATTACTTTTTTTTAAAAACACTCAGCCAGAAAGCAGCCGTTTGTTCAATGTCATCATGATCATCTTTTCGTCGCGCAGTGTACTGCTGTCAGTTTACTACCCACAGATTTTCCTCATCCTGACCAGTGGTAGCTACCTGTAAGTGTACCCAATTAACAACTTTTTGATATCATGTATGCCTGTCTGTTTCATATACATTGATGGCGATGTGTCTTTAAAAGTGATAGTGCGCTTGTTCGTTCATCTTGTACAAGTGTGAAAAAGTATAGAGTATGCAGATTGGGAGGCTTCCTGAATGTATTAATGTATGAATGGGACGCACTGCGGATTTATTTTTGTATAGTTGTAAATACAAATAGTTGTATTTACACAAATATTTGCTGTAGGCCCATTCATACAAATACACTTGCGAGTCAACAAGCGCGATTAGTTTGCTAAAAATAAGTAATACAGGTGTTTCTGCGCGACTGTCTCTGGGACAAGAGGACAAGAAGCGTGTTGAGCCCTTAAATATATTCAAATCGAGTCATTATATATTCGGTGAGTGGAATACTAATAGTAATATTCTCTCGCTGAAATAAGTAGGAATTAACAGAAAAGTAAAAGTGGCGAACGATAAAATACACAATTCTCTGCATTGGTTGTAAAAAAAAATTGTAAAAGAACATTTCTGATGCGTCTGTGGAACAGATCAATGTAAAAAAAAAAAAGAAAGAAAGAAAGAAAGAAAAAAAGAAAGATTAATTTTTCTCGATTGACCGAGAAATTCTAGAGCACCGCAATAACAGATGGACACAATTTCCAGTGGCCACGGAGCGGCAGAGACGTTCAGGACAAATGGTTAAAATCAAAAGAATTCCTGTGCGGAAGGATGGCGCTGCATTTGCACTTTTTTACGCACGCGGGAAGCTACCTGTCAGAGTTTATGAATGAGGATTATGTTTTATGCATTACATCATACACACCATATACTTACACACTGCTTCCTAGAGATTATAATTTAAAGCCACATCTGGAAAAGTGGTAAACGAAACGCTGATCTCCGGCGTGCTGAGTTTGACTGACACAAGTCTTCATAATTACGTAGTTATAAATGAATTAAAACATCCCCAAGCTACAGGAGTAGTTTTCACTTTTTATAATTATTACTGAACCATACATTAAATGTGTGTGCTTGGACCCCAGATTTAATGCTAAAATAGATGCGGTTTATGGTTACATTTAAGAAAGTGGGCATGACTATGTTTAGCATTGGTTTGTACATTAGAAGCGACATACCATTGTTTGTTTTTATAATTTCAGCCTGCTGTGTTCAGCTTTCAGCAAAAAAAAGATACATTTTGGAGAAGGGGTAGTTTCAAACGTGCAAGGAATATTAAAAAAAAAATGAGGATGTGGTTGCCCTTCCTCAAACGCGCCCTTAACTTTCCATTTATGTATCCCTGAATGCTTTTGCATTTTCTACTTATAACGCACTCTGGTGAGCACGAGGAGCGTGTGATAGTTAGCCGCTAACACCAAGCTTTCACTGTTAAGGATGCAGTGAGCGCTCCAACGGGGAAAGTAGGCACCGTTGTGAACACTTTTAAAAAGATCTAGTCATGCGTTTCAGATGACTGTTCAAAGAAGATAATGTTCTCTACCCTGCAACTTAACTATGGTATCTTTGCGGTGGTGCAGCAGTAAGAACGTTAATGCATTTAAACCAGTAGCAACACAAAATGGACAGAATATCAGGGTCTTGAAGTTTAGGTGCACTTTCAATATAACCGTAAGTGTGGTCCTAAATTTGGAACTACGCGGTCGCCGGAAAAGACATATATCGCTTTAAATGAACATGTCTGTGCATTAAAAAAAAATTCCTCACCCATGCCTGGGCATAGTCACTGACTGTGTCCTGACTGGTTCCTTTGGAACCTGTATTTACTGTAGCTTGGACAGCTGTATTTAACATGGACAGCTTGCATTTTTGGTGGCCACCTGGTCAACTCAATTCTGTCAACAGGACAACTTAGCTCAAATGTTTTAAAATAATAATAATCAGTTCCTATTATTATTAGCAGGTTGCAGACATCTGCATGCTGCAAGCCTGTCCTGATATTTCCCAATATTTAAAATGAACACCACATCAAACTCCTGGATTTTGCCAGAATTTGTGCAGACTGTTTTAATGAATTAGTATCAGTGTATATTTGAAGGAGTGAAGAGTCCTGAAGACTTGTTTTGCTGTGTAATTTTAAATTGCTAATCACAGAAATAAAATAAAAACTGTCTTGTATGAAGACACGCAGCTTTGGTTCCAACTCGCACAAAAAGCATGGCCATAAAACAGTGGGCTGCGAATGCAGTACTTTTTACAGGCAGATTACAGGACGTATGAAAAAGGACAAATTATATCTTTAATAGCCACTATTTAAAAGGGCACTGCAGAAGGGTATATTAGCTTTGCCCTGCAGCACAGTCTAGAATCTTTTCATTATGACATCACCACCTCAGCTTCACCTCGGGAGATGTGCAGCGAATGTGCACACACTGGAGTGACACGCTCCGCTGCCACCCAGAACCATATTTAAGCCCCGCAAAGCCTCAATTCACGGCCATTGTGGATCCGCCCGAGACAAGAGGCCCCAGGCCCTCCGTCCAAAGGAGAATTCCTCGCCACCGGGGATGTCTAAGTGCCCGCTGCAGCCATTACGGCTCAAGCCGAGGACCTTTTATGCCATGATCCCTCTCCAGTAGGAAGCCCCTGATTCTCCTGTGAGAGAGAATGGAGAAGAGAGACGACCGTGCGGCTCCACCCAGGCCTGCCTGCAGTGGAGTTCTTAGACCCAGTTTCATCCCGTGGGAATGACAACAGACACCCTGGCTGCCAAACCCCCCCCCCCCCCCCCCACCACCACCACCAGACCCCCCCCCCCCCCCCCCAAAGAATCCCACTCCCCTATCCATGCAACTGGAATCGCTCTTCTGCCCGGTCAACCTTTTTCAACTTTTTCCCCCTCCTACTTCAACACTAGAATTCCCAGCCTCATCCCACTGTCCGAGTCCCAAAATGGCCGCCAGCCCCTCCATCAACCTATCCCACCGTCACCCTGAGGCAGCCCACAGTGGCAGGACCTGAAGAGGGCTGCTGTTGCCTCTCTACGGCGGCAAATATGGGAAGTGATGTTACACACCGCGGGAACATTTATTTTATGCGTTTAATTAACGGGGGAACAAAGTTACGGCAGGAGGGGATTTGCGGCTGTTGACTTAAGCCTGGCAGCACACATACCATCAACCCGACTACTGTGAGATCAGCTTAGTGACGGGCGCTACACTTGCCCTCAGACACAGGCGACGGATGCTCATTTTCCACTTTCCTGGCTCTGGCTGGACTTCATACACAAGCAAAGATCTGCGTGTTTCCACGGAAAAGTTTTACATTTTGTAAATTCTGTCACTTGCTGGGACAGAATTGTGATCAATATGCGCCCCAGTCATGATCATGATGAGAGTCAGGCGTGTGGAAGTTTCTGGATTTCATGGCAACTTTTGCTGTTAATTGATCAACCTCACTGTTTACTTGACCTGGCATTTGCAGCTACACTAAACTACACACTCTTGATAAGGTCACAGCCAGAACTGAGCCACGATGGATACGGAAATATTGGTAAACAACAGCCACGAGTGCGCTAAGCAGCATAGACCATAAACCTGCAAGCTTTCAGTGGCCAGCCCCATTTCCAGCAGCACAGAACACTGCCGTCTGTGGCACAGCTAAACTCCTGTTGTTTTCCCTTTTTCGAGTGCACCTGTAATATGTGCACCGGTGTGCACGTCCCTATGCCTGGTGTACTCAGTGACATAGCACGCCTGTATCACGCCTGACTGCAGGTTCACCTGCCACCGACAGAGGAGAAACAAAGCTCTGTTTAACCAGCCAGCCGCTGGAGGAAAGTGAAAGGGGGATGTACGGATGAATGGAGGAAACGTCTCCGTTGGAAAGAGGGATGAGAGATGGATGAGAGCTCGCATCAGTGATCAGTCCCTGGCTACTGAGCAGGAAATTTCCCTGTAACTGGCTACCATTCCCTATCAGGAGACACGATTTCATGAGAAATTTCAGGGCTATTTATCTCTGGAACTGATCTCAGATGACTGTACTAGTCCAAAACAGATATCTGGCCAATCAGTTACTTTAAAAAAAAAAATTAAAAAAAAACTCTCCCTCTACTTCTTATGAAGTTTGTATATGTACTGTTTGCTATGTAGTCACATTAGTCGTTAATGTGAGACTAAGCTCGGATGTAGGTGCTGACGCCATTTTACATCATGTGCAGACCTGGCAGTAATATTTATATACGCTCATTGTGCAGAACATTTAAACAGAGGCATTCATGGCCTTGATATCTAAAGAGACAGCAAGTGCTCAGTTAGGAAAACAAGCAGAATACAAAATGTATATTAGGGACTTAAGCCCTAGAGTTCCTCCTACACATACAAAAATAAACACCCGCTGTTGGGAAAATACAGGCTAACACACTGCGCTTAGATTGTACTTTGCAGCAGGGTACAGACTCAAGTCATAAAGAAACTGAATAAAGTGGTGACACCCCCCTTTCTCACCCACCCATCCCCTGAGAACTATATATAGCCTTGTGTGAACCCCTCTCTGTACTCTCTGTCCTGGGCTTGTGTGGACACAGTACATACACTATATGACACAAAAAAAAAAAAAAAAAAGTAAAAAAGTATCTGGACACTCCTTGGTCTGGGGCCGTTTTTCATGGTTTTGGCTAGGCCCCTTAGTTCCAGTGAATGCTACAGCATACAATCACATTCTAGACGATTCTGTGCTTCCCCAACAGTTTGGGGAAGGCCCTTTCCAGTTTCAGTATGACAATGCTCCCAGGCACACAGCGAGGTCCATATAGAAATGGTTTTTGTCAAGAACGGTGTGGAAAAACTTGTCTAGCCTGCGCAGAGCCCTGACCTCAACCCCATCCAACACCTTTGGGATCAATTGGAAGGCCAACTGCGAGCCAGGCCTAATCGCTCAATCAGTGAGGTCACTAATGCTCTACTGGCTGAATGGAAGCAAATCCCTGCAGCAATACTCCAGCAACAAGTACAAAGCCTTCCCAGAAGTGTGAAGGTTGTTATAGCAACAAAGGGTGGACTCCATTCCATATTAATGCCCATAATTTTGAATGAGATGTTGAATGTCAGCTGTCGACATAATAATAATTATAATAATAATGATAAAGATAATATGTTGGGTTTTGACATCATTGGGAGTAATACTAATAGTATATGAAGGGAAGTTTCATAGGAACACTCTGAAATGTAGCTGCGGATTTAAACTCAGGCCTTTCACATAATTATTTTGGCTACATCAAAGGCTTAGAGAGGCGCGATCAATCACGTAATATAACAACTCATAAACCACTAACGTTATAAATCAAATCCACGAAGACAGCAGTGTGGTTTGTTTGTTAAGGCATGGCAAAGGCATGTTGAGGTTCCAAACCTAAATTAGTATATTGACTCCAGTCACAACTGCCATTCCAAGGATGAGTACCATCCAAAGTCAGCCACTGCTTCTTGACCAATCGAATGATGAAAAACACAGGGTCCGTATTTTAATCTGATTCTGTCTTCGGCTGTATTTTGCAATTAGACACATCGTATTTGATGGCTGTTAACTGGGGAAAAAGTAACAGATTTACAGTGTATTTGCAGAGCTCTAGCAGTGAAGAAGTCTATACTGGTTGGTTTAAGACATCTGGCGTCAGGAGTTTGTTACCGTAGTGACAGCTTGAGCTCCTCAGTTAGCCTTTAGCATTATCAAGTCAAGTACTTACGGGGTCTTGCTATTTTAGTGCATTGTGCAAGATCCAGCAATCATCACATAGCTGATGTGTTGTGAAAAAAAATCGTATTAAACTTCACAAGCACATAATACATCCAAACACAGGTCAGGTTGCATATAGCATTAAAAGATTAGGAGCTCTTTGAATTGGTCTACGAGGAAATTCTCTGTCTCGTTTCACTATTTGTCTAGCAGTGAATATCTAGGGGACTATTTTTGGCATCAATTAATTTGGATGAGTGGTTTTACACATTTCAGGGCGTGTTCTTGCACCTTTGTAGAAACAGTTAACCCAAAAACAGCCAAGGTGCCTGCCTCCCCCCCCCCCCCAATGACTAGTCAACTTTTACTCCTTTTTCTCTTTAAGTAGAGGGCAGAAAACATGGTTTTAACTCCATGATCTTTGAGAATGGGAATCTGGCGGTTTAATTAATACATTTAATTTTTATTTTTGTGTTTCGCTGACACGTGCCTGCCTGCATCGGACCGTGCCGTTTGCGGTCGAATCTCTCAGAGGGTCGACATCACTCTTCAAAGCTGGAAGCTGACCTGCTGGGCTTTGAAACCCCGCTGGCCTTAGCGCAGTGTTGTGGTGTATGCCGATTGTTCTGAGAAGAAATAAAACCTTAATAATGTCATCCAAAAGCAAACAACCGGAGGTGCTGGCTGGCCTTCTAGGAACAGGAGGTGAGGCACCTTCTCATCAGCGAATGGATGACAGCAAGGTTGGGGAAAAGCTCAGAAGAACAGTCCCTTATGATGCCATCTTTAATACAGAGAAGAGGGGCTGGCACTAGAAAGTGCAAAATGGCAGCAGCAGCCTCACAAAGTGGAGCTATGCAGAGGCAGCGCGTATTACACCACACGTATGCTATAAACACACAAATCTCAAATTATAAGGGATAACATTTTTCGGTGCAACTTTTTGGTTGAGCAGCGAACCGCGTCTAAATTTGAGAAGCAGAGTTACAAATTAGAAAGATTGCACACGGGACGGCGGGCGGGCGCGCACAGCTCCCCTTGCGCCTGGAAACAATTCGAGCGATGTTACCTAACCGTTAGCGCAAAAAAAAAACCAAAAACCCGCGAGTCGTTTCAAAAACGCGTCAGCTGCCAAACCCAATGCGGAGAGAGGTATTGTCAAGTGAGCAAATAAACAAAATATCGTTTACGCTCTCGTGTGGGAACCCCCCCCCCCCCCCTTTTCCTAACGCGCTTCTGAGGTGCTGCGTGGCGGTGACAGCGCACTGAGCAGAACGGGGAACGGGGGGAAAAATTCTGCTCGCGCAATTCGGCAAAGCGCTTTGCGGTGCTCGCAGGTACGCTCTGCACCCGAGATGGGTGCCATGCAGCGGAGGTGCTAGGCATCCAGTGCAGCGCTCTTACTCATGTCTTCCCCTGTCTCTCCGGTCTCTCTCTCCGCACAGGGCCCTGTCCTCAGTGGTGGCCTTGGGCGCCAACATCATCTGCAACAAGATCCCCGGGCTGGCGCCACGCCAGCGAGCCATCTGCCAGAGCCGGCCCGACGCCATCATCGTCATCGGCGAGGGCGCCCAGCTGGGCATCAACGAGTGCCAGTACCAGTTCCGCTATGGGCGCTGGAACTGCTCCGCCCTGGGGGAGCGCACCGTCTTCGGCCAGGAGCTGCGAGTAGGTCAGTGTGCGCCCCCCCGACGGGGGCTTTTTGGGGTCGACAGGTGTCTTTTGGGGGGGGTCCTGTTCTCTCTGCTTGCATCGCCATTCTGTTCGGTTAGAGTAGGCCAGCGTGCTCCCCTGACGGGGGACTTTTTGGGGCCCTGTTTTTCCTCCCCCGCTCGTGTCCTCATGCGGTTCAGTTGGGTTGCTGTCGGGTTTGTGCCCCTCTCTCGTGGCTCGCGTGTGAACGAAGCTGCGCGATGATGAGGACGCTTTCTGCGGAGAAACAGGCAGCTGCAGGCTGCAGAGTCTGATGGTGCAGCAGCGAAAACCTCAAGAGGAAGATGGATTATACAGCAAAAAAAAAAAAAAAACACACAGCCGAGCTCCCGTGCACGCTGGTTGTAGGAGCGAGGCAGCGCTCGGTAATTGCCGAGTGTAGAGGTGCCCATCCTCGTTCTTGGAAAGCCTCGTGGAATTCCCACAACTGTATGCCAAACCTCAGTTCCATGCAATTTCTTGAGTCAGTATTGGACCGGCTAAATAAATTAATCTCTGTTTGTGCTGGTTGCAGCCCTGCACGTTGGGGCAAGAGCCTTCTCGACTGCGCGTCGCACTTTTGCAACAGTCCTACACAATTAGAGCTTTTAATTGCGCGTGGCTTTGGTCTTGGGGATCTGAGGTCCCCCATTTGAGTCGGCTGAGTTTTGAGTCTCAGCTGTTTTAACGCCCGTTTTGCGCCACTGCTATGAGATGGCAAAACAAAAACACAAAAAAAAGTTCATTTAATTTAGGAAAAGGATAGCTGAAAAAGGATCCTGCAAACGAGGGGCCAGCTAATGGTATTATTTCACAGAGAATGTTGTTGAGCAAAAATAGACGGAGACATCTGTTGTTAATCTAGTTATGTCCATGCTTGCTTGTGCCGCATACGGGCAGTGAGCTGCAAGCAGTAATGAGTCTGAAAATTCGGCAAAGCAACACGGCAAGCTGCCTGCAAGAAGCATTGCCATTGTTTGGGTCCACATTCTGTGAATTTAGCCCCTACAGCATGCTTATAAAACAGAGACCGATTTTATATTGCCCGTTATTTAGAAATGTGTTATTGCTGTTAACGTGTGGTTTGACTATATGCTTAATCCTGTACCACTGGGGGAGGGGGGACAGAAGGCACTTCATTTTTTGGGACTGGCTGACTGCTCGCCTGGCATTTTCCCCCATTTCATTTTGCTGTGTTTTTGTAATAAATCTAATTTAATTCCCCGGTACATCCACATTATAATGCGTTTCTCTTAATGCATTTGTACTGAGGAAGGGTTGGAAGGGTTTAGTCTTGTATGTACTGTAGATAGGAAGCAGATGTGTCACTGCTGTGTAAATCGCTCAAAAATTAATTTAAGAAGCATTCAACTGAAATGCCATTTTGGGGAAAGCAAATTTCACCTGCACAGGTTTTGCAACCCTATATTATCAGAGCAGCGCAACAGTAATAATTAAAGTTAAAAGTGCAGGGAACGGAGCAATTCAAGGTGCCGTGCAAGTGCATGGGTAGGCCCCACGCTGGAACACGAGGCGCCCCTGTGCTTTGTTTGTTAAAAAAGCGTCACGGGAAGCGTCTTCCTCTGACTAATGTCCGTGCGAAGCTTGGCCTGTGGGCTGTGGTGTGAAAAGAAGCAGCTGGCGGCGCTGCGTGTTTCCGAGGAGCGCGAACGCTCTTGCCTACGCCCCACCACACCGACCTCCCGAAACAGCAGAGCCAGCGCGGCTCTGTGTGAACGGGCATCCGTTTCGGGGACTAAATCAACACGCTATTGAGCAGTGGTCTCCAACCCTGGTCCTGGAGAGCTACAGGGTCTGCTGGTTTTCATAGTGACTCTGCTCTTCATGAATCAATTAGAGCAGTTGAGTACACAGCTAACTCAACTCACCTGGTGTCTTGGGTCTCAACTAGGTGCTGATTTTAAGGTGAAAAAAAAAACCAGCAGACCCTGTAGCTCTCTTGGACCAGGGCTGGAGACCACTGCTATAGAGTAATAGGACGCTGCATGTTGATGTTAAACAGAAACATAACACGACACAAAGTCCATTTGCTTGGGTGAACACAAACGGGAAGTACCAGAAACAGCCTTTTTGAGCTTGGTGACAGTGCTTTTTACTGACATGTTGCTATGCAACAAATGCTGCCATTTCACCTGGACTGACTGACCGAACGGCAACCTTTTCAGACTACAAACTTGAGACAGGCCACTGCGGAGATTTAAATATGGCAGTTTGTTGTCAGCTGGGTTGGAGGCGGAAGATTTTCACATTTAAAAGCTGTGGAGAGACGGCAAGAGTGCCTTGCCTTTCCGGCCCTGTGAAAGGGATTTAAGAGGAAGCTTTAATTTAGTCCCTCTCCCTCAGAAGCCCATGATTGTCAGCTCAAACCATTACGGCAGGTGATGACAGCAGTGGAGCCTTGAGGAAGTTTCAAAATCGGTTCAGAAGTCTTAGGATTATTATGATTTTTTTTTTTTTTTTTTTTTTTTTTTTTTACATCTACTGTGAATATCATGATAGCAACTAGAGCTGTTAAACCAGCTACAGCCAGCCAGGATCTATTTTGTAATTGTTTCAGCACTTAAGGGTTTCAATTTAATCTTTTTTTTTTTTTTTGGAAAAAGGATTAAGCCATGGCATTTTCGTTGTAATGCAGCATTGTGCAATAAGGTGTATGAAGTACTCTCCCGCAACAAATGCCCCCATTATTCTCAAAAACCTGAAATGCCAACGTATCAATCTCGCGGATAACACCTCTTCCCTGCTTCTTCCCTTCCTCGTCATTCCAGCGTTTGCATACACAAACCTCTGCCTCTCGCTCAATGCTAGTTTCTGACTGGTGGAAAGACATTAGGAGTCGGTTAAGAGTTAAGAATCGCAGAACCACACGGCTAATGCTCCTCATTTCTGTATGACTGCTATTCAGATGGAGTTGGTCAGTTTGGAAGAGCTCAGCGGAATTATACTCGCTTTCCAAGAAGGCGCACATTAATAGCTGTGTTATTGAATATTACAGAACCCAACAAATCTGGATTCAAGGGAAATATTTTCTTTCTGAAATTACGGCAATATGATCTACGTCTTATTCATACTGTAAATTTATATATATTTTTTTTATTTTTAAAAAGTGGGCACAACTGACTGTTTCTACTGAGGACATTCCTTGATACAAGCAGACTTGTTTGACGAGATAAGAGGGGACTGAAGGCTATTTTTCCCATTTTAATGGCACATTTGAGGTTTGTCCATTATGAAAATCGTTGTGGGTCTGGGAAGGAATATTAAACTGACCAATAATAAAGCTGTAAATGCGTACTGTCAGGTGATAAGGCCGGGCCGTCGTCTTTTTTTGGCAATTATGCAAGTAAATTTTACCGATGAATCATTTACAGTTTTATAAACCTTACGAATATGAAACTTGAGGATAACTAAATATAGTGTAACAACTGGAAAAGGGCAAACTAGGAATAGGGCAAAATCCTGTCCTATTAACATTTTATCTGCGCAGTTAAAAAAAAAAAAAAAAGACATGTTTATACTCACAGTGCAGACTCTGATAGAGTGAGAGGTGGTTTTGGCACTCTTATGTACTAGTGAGTCACTGCATGTGTAACTTTGTATTTAGCTTGTGACTGAAGTGACTGGTGGTCGTCATGTACTATAAGAGGTATTAGAACTGAGGTGAAAGCTTGCAGAAGTTCAGCAGGTGCTGCCCTTGCACACAGCAAAGCGAGATACTGTATAGAGCAGGAGGGACCAGCGAGACACACTCGACAGATACTGTGAAAAATTCAGTTTAAAACAGATAACCGTTATGTTACACGCCAACAATACAGCACAGATCAGAGGAGTGACGGGTGAATATTCACTGAACAGTCAACAGCCGACTGTCTCCCCAGTACTGATATTCACTATTAACCAAAGAGTTCCCCAGCCCTGCCTTCAGCTGAGTCCCACAACGATATTTATTCCTTCACCTATCTGTAGTGCTTTTCCGCACCTACTGTACAAATCTCATCAAATCAGACGAGCAAGACAAGGCGGTGAAACCGATTTCATTCCACAAACGTGGGGGGGGAGAGAGGGAGGGGAGGGAGCGCAGCAGGAGAACAGCCCGAGGACTCCGCACAAGCGGGATCTACAGCGTTTGCCGGCAGGCCGGCTGTGAGAAAAAGGGGAATGAGGGAAAAAAAAAAACAGGGAAAAAAAAAAAAAAACATGGCGGTATGGAATGTGGCGGCTCTCACTCTCCCTGCCCTGGCGGTGCGCGTTAGCGGGTGATGAATGGCGGGTGCGAAGGCGATATCATCTCCCGTTTAAAAAAGAGCTCGCTCCCGTCCCCTCCCCTCCCCTCCCGCCCCGTCCCGCTCTGCCCGGGGCGGCCCAGCGCTCTCTGGCTGCCGTGGGGGGGGCCGCGAGCGTCTAGCCAGATAAAAGATGCGTAAGTCAGCAGGTCCATTCAGAGCCGCTTGGGCGGAAAGGGCCCTGGACAGGCATGTACTTGATTGGGAGCGCGGGATGGAAATTTAGCAAAACAGCTTCCAAAAAATTTTTTTTAAAAGTTTTTGTTTTTTTTTAAACCGAGATAAAGAGGTGGGACAGGTCACTGTGGAGCAATTCTCCAAACTGACGAGGGGGAAAAAAACCGTCTCAAATCCAATGCGCCTCTTTGTATTTACATTTTGGAAGGCACTGGTGTGAGTGCACGGATCCATAATGTAATTACATGCTATACAGCCATCTGTCAATTCAGTCCTTCACCTTCCTTTTCTGGTATCTTAAATGGCTGTGTTATGTAAAGCAAGTTATACGGAAAGTCAAGTTCTGATAATCAAAGGAAATAGTCAAAGCATATACAAAGTCAAAGTGCAAAATACCAAAATTACTGATGTTTTCTTTGTATCATGTACACAAAAACCACTGGGAACACAAGGCTTTTTGCATTAAGTAACAAGCAGCAACACAAATCTCACACAAAACACTGCTATATCAAACTGAGGATAGCTTGAGGATGATTATCTGAAATTATGAATAAGATGATGGGATTTTGTAATAAAGCACATTGGTATAAAAACCCGCAGCATAAACTGGTAAAATAGGCACTGATTTAGATTTTTTTTCTCCCACCTTCCCATAATGATTGTGGTGGAGATTTAAGTGCATCTGAAATGTTACTCTGGCTAGCAAAGCTCATCCAGCCTGCCCAAGCCTCCATTACCCCATTGGCACTGGCTGCACCGATAACGCAAGCTTAATTGTTTTTATGAAACAGGCCTGTTTGTGGGTTCCTTGTGATGCTTGTGTGGTTCAGGTTGATTTTGGTCCGCTCGTGTTGCAAAGGTCCATCTTGCCATTCGCGAAGCATGTAACGTTCTCCAAAGCGGGACTGCGCAAAACCAGTGATTATCATTCCTGTACAGTATATTATGGTCTGACCGAGAGAAAATGCTTCGCTGTTCAGATTTACCAGCGCGCGCTGCCTAGCTTGGCTCCGTGGCGTTTTTGGAGAGCGAGCGGCACGGAGGAGATGCCGCAGAACGTCCGTGTTTACGGTACCTGCTCTCGCTGCTACGGACAGATTCCAAAAGAGATAAGAGCCGGATAAAGATTTTTTTTTTTCACATTTATCTTCCCTCATACAGCCTGACGTGCGAGGCACAAGCGCGAATCTAACTTTTGCGAGGCCGTAAAGTAGTATGTTATTAATCCTGTGCAGAGTGCTTTTGTAACCAACAAAAGCCAGCACTTTGTTCTTTAATCTCGTAATGTTATAGTGAACCTCATTGACACGTTTTAACACGTTTTTAAAGTGCCAAATGACACAAATTTAGGGGAATGATGCAAAGTCTTGCCGATTTGTAGATCATGTTCATGTGAGCCAATATGAAACTAATTTCAATTTACGATCCTGAGTAATTCATCAGTAGATTTATTTTAATGTCGTGCTATATAAAAAACGACGTGCTGTGGTGTAATTTATGCAATTTTATTTCCTTGTGAGCCGATCTGAACATTGAAACACTCATTCTGTGCAGCTGCGTATCGTCACCCTTACCCCCCTAATCTTCCTCTCAATATTGTTTCCAAGACAACAATAAATTAAAAACATTAATTAAAAATGAAAAAAAATACACAGTTCCCATAAATGTAAACCGTCAGAAAAAGGATGTGGCTCATTCGGGTGGAAAAAAGAAAAAAAGATAACCGAGATGTCTCTCTTTCTTCCCCCCCCCCCCCCCCCTTCCCAAGCTGTGTGTCAGTTCAGTAAAAAAAATAAATAAATAAGAGAAAAGAAAAACGGCTGATGAGCACTATAAATTAGGCCTTGTCAACGTAAGGAGTGTGAGAATGTGCAGGGAGGGTCGGCCGTGGCTCTCTCTCTCTGTTTATTGAAATATCTCTCGCCTCCATATTTCTTATTTGAACTGGCAGAAGAATGAGACAAGCAGATGATGCTGAAGAATTAGAAGTCTTTTTTGAAGGAAGGAAGAATTTGGAGTAGCATTACCGGTGATTGCTCAAGCCTCTGGCACCGAATGCACTCCACACCTTCGCCATTATGCTGTCCTGTTTTATGTAAGCGGGGTTTGGGGTGGGGGGGGGTGGGGGTGGAACACAAATTGAGTCATTTCAGGAAAAGTGGATGCTTCCTCAGTCGTTTCTAGCCTCCCAGAAGGTTGCTTCTCACCGCTGCTTGTGCTGGGTGTGCAGTTGCGCATCTGCCCCGAGCCAAAAGTGAGGCGATTCTGTCCTGACACTCAGTACATTTGCCGATTCCCAGCGAAATTTATTTCTCAGAAAGAATCAAGCACTGCCAACAAACTGCTTCAGCCGCAGACATAGAGAACCCACATAAATAAAAAAGGAGGAGATCTGTATCTGCCACCGCGATATCCGAGCGCGGCTCTGAATCGCAGACAGTGTTGGGCCTTATCGCGCTGGCCGCTTTTTAAAACTTAGCTGCCCACTCTCTTCGGCCGAGCCAGAGTAAACAGCAGCGATGCGCAGAACAAGTGGGATCCTCTGCAGCTTATCAGGTAGAGCCGCCCACCCGGGGAGTCTACGGAGCGCTGGACCACCATCTTACACAGCCGGTCCCCAAAAGGGCCTCTCACGGTCAGACCGTGTGTGTGTGTGTGTGTGTGTGTGTGTGTGTGTGTGTGTGTGTGTGTCGACTGGCCACCCCGCCCCCGCCTCGCACCCCGCCCCCCCCGGCTCGGACCCTAGCCCGGCCGGACGTTATCGGCGGGATCGGAGTCTGCCTGCGTCCGCCCCGCTGGGTGCGGCGGGGGGACAGGATGTGAGGGGGATCAGCGCGTCTCAAAGCACTCTTTTGTTGAACACAATCAGATGGCAAAAACGGGATGCGATGCGCGGGCGAGTTAGCTTTGAGCGTTTACAGGAAGCCCTGCAAGTGCACCGCCAGCGCTGATAACAACAACAAATTTAAAAAAAGATACAAATACAACGCTAAAATCGTGAAGGTCGTAACCCTGATCCCATCTCTAACCCTAACTCTGTGAATATTAAAATTCCTGAGTATTTGAATAGGATGAGAACACTCAGATCCCTCTGCAAGAAACAAAAAAAAATATGCCAACCGATTAATAGGTACTGATCGATCATTTAAATTCACTGGCCTATCAATATCCGGTAAACAATCATCGTTCACTATCGTCACAGAATAGGAAATGAATATGGAGCACAAGCATGTCCTTTCACTATGAACATGAATTCCCAACCTATGCCTTTAATCCTTCCGCTATTAGTTTGTCACTGTGGTGCAACACAAGCGCATCTTTCAAAGCCTGAAGAATCGGACTAGTCTGAACTGGCTTCTGTCAAACACAGGTGCCTTTGCTGAATATTGCCGTTGTTTTTTCCCCCGGCGTCAGCATGTATTGAGATCAAGGTTGCCGATTTGCTTTGAGGTACGGAACATCCTGCTGGTGTCTGACTTTAAGCTGATTAGGCAAGAGGGATAATGATTTAATTGGACACATGTAATCACAGGTTTTATATTGAAGGTTCCAGCCATTTCAGTGCCAGATGACATATGCCAGCTTCCCATACACTGATTACTACCTGAGCACCTTCACATACTTCCAAAGCCTATTCCTGGTAGCCCTAAACCCCCGTCTGAATCACTACACTACATTACATTGCAGGCATTTAGCAGACGCTCTTATCCAGAGCGACTTACACAACTTTACATAGCATTTACATTGCATCCATTTATACCGCTGGATATATACTGAAGCAGTGCAGGTTAAGTACCTTGCTCAATGGTACAACTACATTCCCTACCTAGGAATCAAACCTGTGTCCCTTAACACACTGGCCCCGGAATCACCTTTATGAAGCACAGAGGAACGACCACTGAGTGTGCCACATACATACAGGCAGTGTGTATAGCTCTGGGCAAAATGACATCACTTTATTGACCAGGGATACAGCTGCACTAATTTCTCGTACTGCAAACCTCATGTACCGCAGCTCTGTCTGTGATCTGCACTGAGTATATGTTCACAGAAACGGCAGATAAAACAGAAGGAAAAACACTAGTAGAGATCAGACAGGCCTGCCAGTGATACACAAAGCAGTTTCTATCCCCCAGTGGGGCCCAGGGGAAAGAGCAATCCAGCAGCACAGTGCTGCTGTACAGCCTACGTCATTTAAAGTGAGGGACAGTACAGAGCCTTCCTGTGAGCGCAGGACACTAAGGATAATTATTGATTAGATACTATTGATAATATAACTACTGATACACTGACAAGTACAGTTATACTGTGAAGTGATAGTGAAAGACAGCAGTAACAGTACGTGGCTCTCTGTCTTTAAAATCTCTCTTAATGTTACCGACTTTTAAAATCAGTAATGTTTGACTTGGAGTACTAACCGGTGATTTTTACTTCCCCATCAATTACTAAGCCACTCTTTTTCTTAACCGTGTTATCTAATTGCATCGCCAACACTGGCCAATCATTAATGCTCACAACTTGACTGTTTCTCTGGACTCAGTTTAGTTGCAACCCCTCTGGCCAACCAGCAGGTGTCACATTTTTTTCTTTTACATTGCAAAACCAACATGGAAAAAATAATTACTACTTTCTGACCTTCTCCTGTCAGAGTTTTATGAAGTACAAATTATGGCGTGTGTGTTTGGCTAGAATGAAAAACAAGTCCCTTCCGCTTAAGATAAGTAAACGATTAACATTATTTATCTGTTTAATATTTGGAAAACCCTTTCTCCACAATGATTTACAGAGAATTAGGAAATATTAAATGCAAACATTTTTTAATAGCATGAAACGCAAGACTGAAAATCTCCACCATTACTTTCATAATCTCACACACACACACACACACACACACACACACACACACACACACACACACACACTCTCTCTCTCTCTCTCTCTACACTGGATAGGCTACTGTTCACAGGCAAACTTGTAATACTGAAACATTACAAAGTGATGTGGGAAAACAGGTTTTACTGACACTTAAGTAACTTAGAATACTGGTGTTATTTTATTTTATTAAAAAGCATGGGCGTCTCTAAAGATACTGCTTTTGAGGGACCACACAGTAAATTCTCCAGTGTTAACTCAACACTAACAGAGTACAAGAGTCCAATAGGGATCATATGTACTCTGCAAGACACTGAGCATTTTACTGTTTGCGATGCAGACTGGGCGCTGGGGAGAATGCGACTGGAATGCTGTTCACCATTCCCAAGGTTCTCAGTCTGCTGCTGCAATACCAATGTAGCATAAAAGCAAATTCATAATTCATAATAATGGTGGGTTGTAGCGGACTGCACTCTCTCAAACTGTAAATCTGGTTCGCTGTGTCGTGTGAAATACGCTTCTTGGTCCGTGTCCTTTTATTTTTATTTTTTTTCTCCCCCAGCGCACATGGTCATAAAGTCGCTGCCACCGCGTTCGGAAACGTTTGGGCCGCTCTCTAGCGGAAACATGGCAGGCACAAAAAAAGGAAAAGCCAAATGGCAGTTGGTTGGGGAGGCGAAGGCCGTGCTCGCACGCCCAAAGCGGCTCCTCCCGAGGACGAGGACGACATCGCGAGAGACGAGGCGACTCTCCCTCTGTGCGCAGAGCTTCAGTTTCCATCTTGGACACTGTCACAGACACTTGCCACTAAACTCCATTAGACATCTGGTTTAATATTCCCCCCATTCTTCTCTCCAAACCTCTCCAAGTTCGTTGAGGTTTTCGGTCAGTCCAATTTTCCACTGGCAGCTTGTAAGGATATCCCAGGGTGGTTCCGCTGGCTTCCAGTCAGGGTTCTGGGCTGGCCTGCTCAGGTTTTTTTTTTTTTTTTTTTTTTCATTTTTTCCCCCTTCACAGTTGCAGGAACCACACGCCTGTGCAGAGAGTAGAAGCCCCCAAGGGTTCCTCTTGCACATTCGTCCTTCACAGATACTCAACCCTGTACAAGTTACCCAGCGCACCCTTCCTTCTCAGATACTCAGAGGCTGTGGTTCCCCACTTCTATAATGTCAAATCAGGCCCACCAGTCCACAGGCCATCCATGGACAGCCAAAGACGCTGTAGTTCTTCATTGCACACAGCCATAGTACTCCAGTCACTCAGAATAAGAGCTTCCTGTAAGCAAACGGTTACAAAATGAAAGGCCATTGCTTTCAATTGTCCAAAAGAAAGGGAATTCCTATTACAGTTATCACTGCAACCGCAGGCTGAAATTTGGGCTGCCGGTCTTCAGCAGATGACCAGGGAGACGGATGAGTAAACATGGCTGCCCCGGTTCATCACTTTCTACTACAACAATAAGCCATGATTCAGTGCAATGCAACGTGTACTTATTAAACCGGCTCTTCTGTTTGCAGTGAATTGGATAAGCGTGACGTGACGTAACGTGGAGGTTGTGTCCGCCAAATGATTACCAGGGGTCTCTGGATCCTTCCAGCCATTACACCCAGGGGTGTGTTGAGCATTAAAAAAAAAAAAAAAAAAAAAAAAAAAAAAAATTTTTTAAAAAGAAAACACCATGGCAACCAGCGTGACGACGGGCAGTTATGAGTCAGTCCACAGCAGATGGTGGAGAAGGCATTAGCCACGGCAGTCAAACATGGGCCGAGTGGCAGTTGGGACAGCTGGCGGTGACCGTCACTGACCGCAGTGCCGGCGCAGCCGAAAAGGGAAACGTGTTACACAGGAAGCCGTTAAAATTGGCAGCGCGGTTCGCCGGTTCTTAATTTACCAGCTTCCATGCTCTGCTTTCGGCTTTTCCGGTTCAGTTTGTGTGTGTCGCTTTTGTGACACCCCCCGCGGTACAGTGTGTGCCCACCGCCTCTACGGTTTCCTCTGTCACAGTCTCACAACGTGAGAAACAATTTCCGTAGGAATACAGCCACCCGCACAGCCGATGCCACACATTATAGAGTACAAAAAAGATGCCCTTCATTTTCCTTTCACAGTCTTATTCATATTTCAAACATTGTGGTACTGCAGCCAATTACCTAGTGACCCCTGAAAAGGCATAATTACATCCACTGGTATCCGTGCTGCACAGAGTTCACTCCTAACAGCCCAGAAGTCAGTTAAACTTCAAAAATAATTAAATTTCAGGTACAACCGCTACACACACACACACACAATCACAGGAGAAAGCTGCCCAATTCAGACATATTGACACACTGCAGACGGGCAAATCTTTACTATGGTAAACAGCTAAACTTTGACGGGAAAGACTTTTGCAGGTGACACAGACTATCATTATGTTACCAACATTAAGCCAAACATTATTTATGGATGAATGTATTTTGCAGAGTACCTACTACATTCAAACGGTTTCAAGTTTAAGATCCTGACTTGCAGGCCTTTCTATTGTAATAATGTGGCTACTGTAATATGCAAGGTGCTCGAAGGAATTCAGCACTTTGGACAGCACCTGCAACAGTCCTGCCACAAGCAAATCCTCAGCACATGTGCAAGTTGTTCAGGAAGAACAACTTGTGTAAAATGCAGCAATACTACAGGTCAAATAAGGGGCTGAAGAGTATTGAAGAAAATGTGATTTGATCTGGAATGTCTAAACTAAAGGAATTATTTAGAGTCATAGATTAGGAATCTGTATTCCTTCCACATAAAGTCTGACTAGAATACAACCTTTGTTTGCCTTTCTGAGAAGACGCAACCTTGAGAAACCCTCAAGGCTGCAACCTCCTATAATCTTAAAACCAGGAAATTGGGATAACTTTCACAGAATAATTTAATTTTAAAATACTTGTAACTGTAATTCAGATATTCTGTGTAGCCAAAGCATCAGTTATGCAAACGCAGAACTGGCGACGTCGCAGCTTGCAATGAGACATGCGGGTGGTACTCTACAGGCTACGCCAAAGAGACACCCCCTGCCCCACTCCACCCACCCCCCCGCCCCCCGCCCTAAACCCTGCTCCCCACTACCCTGCACCGAGCCCCTCGCGCCCCGCCCCCCAGTCCCCTCCCCCCCGTCCCGACCCACAGGTTTGACGGCCCCCCCCCCCCCCTCTCTCTCTCCCCCCCAGGCAGCAGGGAGGCGGCGTTCACCTACGCCATCACGGCGGCGGGCGTCGCCCACGCCGTCACCGCCGCGTGCAGCCAGGGCAACCTCAGCAACTGCGGCTGCGACCGCGAGAAGCAGGGCTACTACAACCAAGAGGAGGGCTGGAAGTGGGGCGGCTGCTCGGCCGACGTCAAGTACGGCGTCGAGTTCTCCCGAAGGTTCGTAGACGCCCGCGAGATCAAAAAAAACGCAAGGCGGCTGATGAACCTGCATAACAATGAGGCAGGAAGAAAGGTAACCGCAACAAACAACATCACACTACATTACAGGCACTGGGCAAGACGCTCTTACCCAGGGCGACGTGCAGCAGGGTGTATAGAACCGTAACCAGGAACAAGTGTGTTGAAAACCCCTAGAGGGACGTGCAGTTCCAAGTGCAGGGAGCGACCGCGTAGTTTAACTTGGACCCCGCAGGTTAATCTGATTAACGCAAACAAAAACAGCAACAAAGCAGTCTATGCAAATAATACAAGCGATAGTTGAGTAGGCACGAGTGCAATAACTGAGTCAACTAAGATAAACAGCTTACCTAGCTACAAACCAAAGATTACATAGTCAATTAGAGACTACAGGGAGGTAGGGAGGGATGGGGAGAGGTGCAGCCTGAAGAGGTGAGTCTTCAGTCGTCGCTTGAAAAGAACTAATAAGAACTGTAAATGCGTACCATTTCATATTGCAGAGAAACACATTTACTCATTTAAAAAAACCACAAAAAAAACTGAGAATTTACTCATTTGTAAAAAATGAGTTTCATTAGGATTTTTTTTTTTAAATCAAGCATAGAAACAGAAAATTAAGATCATGTTTTCACCTATGCTGTTTTTGTGTTATAGATGTGCTGTGCTTGCTTGAGATGCATCTGAAATTGTACATTTCATGAGTTAATCCTCAAAGTGCCCCCCATAGCATGTGTGTGTGGGAGATGGGTGGATGAACAAACAAGGAAATTTGATTGAAAATTGCCTATTTTCTGCAAATCAAATACAGCCACTGCCAGCCGAACTAAACAATCAAATCACTGAAATATTAATGCAAATATGCAAATTAGACTACACCGGTCACAATCAGCAAAGAAACATCCATCTCCTGAGAAAAGTTCCCTAAAGTACCGCGTGCTGCAAAGTTCAGATAACAAAGACGAATTCAAAAGTGTCACACGCAGAAGATCGCTTGAGGGGTGTGGCCACTGTCAGAGCAGCAGGGCACTGGTGGATCCAGTCAGAGCGGATTATGGGAGCTGATCGTGTAGAAATGGCTCTCTCACTCGCTCTATTTTTTTTTAGTTTTTCAGCCAGAAAAAAAGCTCATCTGTTGCCCAGAATGTGCTCCTCCTGTGGTCTGAATTGTTGATGTTGTCTTTGTCTTGCCGCAATTATATCTGTCGCAGTGAAAGCAGTAACTCCACATTGCATTGGGTTCATACCATACGCAGCCGGCCAGCAGTTCCAAAACTGCGGTATGTGATGTGTGTTCGGAGGTTGTACTTAAACGAGCTCTATAAAAGCAGATTCTATTTACTGGCTTTTTTTTTTTTTTTTTTTTTTTTTTACGGCACAGTACATCCACTCTCCATATAGCATTATGTTGTAAAGGTTCACCGTTACCGTTTCAAGGTAAATGCAGTCACTCATTTTACTCTGGTAAGAGCAATGTCACTAGTGGAGCGAGGCAATGTAAAAAGGGCAAATGGTAACATAAATCCCTCCAATGACATAAGTAACCAAGAGCACCAGCATGCAGGCACTTAGACTTTACTTTGTCCAAGTCTAAGTCCATATGTAAGTACTAAACCTAGACATGAATTTAAGGCTCCTTAGAATGTTTCGCTGTGAATGTTTAGGAGGGTACAAAGCTCATTAAGAACGTTCGTAAGAATGAACTGAAGTTCTGCCTAATTACAAACAGCTTTTTGGAGTTCTTGTTTTTTTTGGTTAAATGCTGGACATAATTAGTTTTATGAGAGACGTTGCAAATTGTAGGGAATTTTGGGGGGAAATCCCAGAAATCTCAACACAGACAGATGAGGACAAACGCAACACACAGTGGTGAACCGCGGGTTTGACCGTTTGAGAGGACTTTCAGCGCTGCGATCGCATCTTGTGTTTTTTTGGGCGTTTGCAGCAGTTCTGCAGTCAAAAAGCGAAGTCCTTTGGTGGATGTGCCCCTGAGTACATCCCTGTTTAAGAATGGGAACCAAAAATCAGTAATGCTCAGGACTTTTCCGTGGCTTTTAAAAGAAAAAAATAAATAAATAAAAAATCTAAATGACTTTTTCTAAAATAATTCTTTCAGCATGTCCCTTTGGCTGTGTTTGTTTATCAGCCCATCAGTCATTTCGTAGCGCGAAACGACACAGAGCCATCGCCCTCGGAAAAGGGCCTCTGCATCAAGAGGGCCCTGCGCTCTGGTGGCAAATGGATCCAATTAATAAGGGGGTTTCATCATGTGCGACGGGGAAGCGGAGAGCAGGGGGGACGGCTGCCAGATGGAGCTCAGCCAGCCCCCTCTGGCCCCTCTTCATGAAGTGTAAAGTCAGGAACAGGATATTATTGCAAGTCCCTCTCCCATACCAAAACTGCACGGCCACGTCCCCGTGCCCGGTGAACTTCTGCAGCGAGCTGACGCACGCACGCACACACGCACACACATATCCACATCACACACGCACACGCCACAACACACACGCGCACACACACACACACACACACACATCTACATCGCATCACACACACACACACACGCGCGCGCACACGCACACACACACACACACATCCACATCACACACGCACACGCCACAACACACACACACACACACACACACACACACACACCTACATCGCATCTCACACACACACACACACACACACACACATACACACACACACACACGCACGCACACACACACATATCCACATCACACACGCACACGCCACAACACACACGCACGTACACACACACACACACGCCACAACACACACACACACACACCTACATCGCATCACACACACACGCACACACACACACACACACACGCACGCACACACACACATCCACATCACACACGCACACGCCACAACACACACACACACACACACACGTACACACACGTACACACACGTACACACACACACCTACATCGCATCACACACACACATCCACATCACACACGCACACGCCACAACACACACGCACGTACACACACGTACACACACACACACATCTACATCGCATCACACACACACGCACATGCCACAACACACACACACACACACACACACACACACACACCTACATTGCATCACACACGCGCACACACACATGCACATGCCACAACACACACACATACACATCACACACACACTGTACCACCATTAATCACTACGAAACCCACATTGTGCCCCCACTTCCCCCTTTCCCCTCTACCCCAGCAAAGGGATACCACATCAAGGGGCGTGTGGGGCAACATTACGTGATAAACTTGCTCCATCTTGCGCATATGCAAATAAAACACTCCCACAAGCAGCAGACCAAAGGGAGCATTGAATCTAACCTAATGCGCTTTGTCCTTAAGGACGAGTAATGCATTTAAACAGGCATTTTTCTTTAACCCACTATCAATGATATGTTTGGATACTCCATGGTGAGGGTGGAGAGGAGCTAACAATCATCCACACATATTGTGGGCGCGTCTTTAAGGCCCTGGCTATTGTTTTGAGCTGCCAATTGCAGGCTTGTTTTCACAAATGCCACATGAATGCTTAAGAACACATGAAATTGATTTTGCTTCCTCTGGACCCAGTAATGTTTAATACAATCTGGGTGATCTCAATTAGAAATCTCTGCTCATATTTGGCTAATTGGTAGCAGATGAAGGACTGATGGACACACTGGAGGGAAACGTTTCCAACGATTCATCAATCAGTTTGCGTTCTGTACCAGACGAAAACTGTGGTCTGTACCAAGCATTTTTTGGGAGTCTTCAATTTTAAGACTACACCCAAAGTGGGATTGCAAATTCAGCCGTCGATATTTTTCTGGTCTCACCCCATTCAGTTTCATTCAATGCCCAGACATGTTTGAGGATCGAAAGAACTCCTTCATAGAAAAGCGCTTTTTGGCATGGATGCAATTTATCAAATGCTTGAGATGAGTTAATTACTTTGTTTTCTTTAAAAATAGAACCATATCTAGCACTGATGGGTTAGATGCTGTATATGAAATATTGGCTCCCAGAAACATTAAAGAATCTGTGAATGTTTTTTTTCGCGGACATTTGTACAAGCAAGAATAAAACAGAATAGAATAGACTAGATCTCACTAGTGAACTGTAAAAACCTCTAACAGTGCTTTTATACTCTGGTACATGTTTTTCAATATAAAAATGGATCAAGGCTCTAGGTTAGGCTGTCTGCTCAGTGTTCTCTACATCCCAGTTCGCTACAAGGAATAAAAAAATTACACATACCACGGAGTAGTACAGCCTCGAGTGGCATTGCCCTGCATGCAACTGTTGTGATCAACAGGTCAAATACCTCCCCCTGCTCTGGTATCTCCATGTTGTGGACACTTGACACAATTTTCACCAGATGTCCTGAAACAAGAGAGCATGGACGCCATCATTAAACACACTGCACTGCTCGCCACGGGCCTCTGAAAACAATACTTGAGACGAGAAAGGCAAAATAATGCTATGGTGTTCATTACTGTACACTTGACTCCAAGAGAACGTCTGCTATCTAAATCAATAACCATCTACTACTCACTTAAACATTCTAAAACGGTTGATATTTAAAATTAACCACGTGTTCATTGGTTCTCTTTTATTCGAGCAACTCATTTTTCACTCAGAAAACCATCTGCAGATCCAAGGAAGAGTGATCCACATGTAAAGGGTTAACAGGCATCTGTTGAGTAGGTCTGAACAACAAATCTGTAAATAATCAAACAAACGAACGCTCAAAATTTTACTCAAACGTAATGGAATACGTGCATGATTGTACTGTATGAATTTGATACTTATTTTCCTGCCCATTGATGTGGTCTTCTGGGAGGTAGAATGTGACCAGGGAACGCCCCCCCCCCCTCCCCCCTCTGTATTTGACATGTCACTGCCATCAGTGCCCATCTCAGGATTTGAAAATTGGTATGGGTCCACCTAAAAGTCATATCTAATCACTCCTCAATAGCGCAATGCTCAATTTTACACCAACTTCTTATATATGCAAATTATTTTTCTGCTGAATTTTGTTATTGATAAATATATACATAACCAACGGAAAGGGAATGTACCTTCTTAATTTGAATCATATACTGTACATTTCTAAACGTTATAGCTCTACAAATTGTTTGCGATCAATACTGAAGACCTCTATAAATATACGCTTGGCAGACTATCCACAATGCAAGTTAAATTTACCAAAATGCTTTCATATACTCTAAGTGACTGGAGTCAAATAAAAATAAGCAGAATGTACATGAACAGGCTTATGGTAATCATAAGGAGGGGATGTATACATGTAACCCTGCTGCAAAAACAAACTAAATATTGCCATTTCTTAACAAGAAATAAACTTGTCCTTGATGATGTCCTTGATCCATGATGTAGCTTTTTCTGTGGTAAGAGATAGATACAAAACTGCTGCAGATGCAAAACAAAATGGTACCATTTCAGATCTCAACCTGTTGTTTCTGCACACAGTTTCTAAGACTGACAAGTGACAATTTTACTGCACTATAGTCACATATTTTCAGATCTGTGTAAAGGGCTTCACTGCAGCCTATTAAACCCTCGTCCAAATCTATCCGGCACTAAAAAGCAACTGGGTTAACTTTCAGCCAATCTACGCAATTACTTTAAGTCAACCAATAAAAATGTACCAGTACTTTTTTTGAAAAGAAACACAGTTAAAGATGCCAGACCCAATTATGAATGGTTTCGCAAGTAAACTGCACGTTGCCTTTTTTACGGTGGGAAATGACACATTGATTTGGGGGCCATTGGAACAACAATGCTTTGGGAGGCGAGCAGGCCTTGCCAGAGGTCTTAAAGAGTCAGGCCAAAAGAGGTTATTAGCTGGCTTGCATGCTGACGAAACACAACTGTTAGACAAGGTGCACTAGTTCAGACTCCTTCTTCCATTACCCTCAGTCTAAAGGTTGCAAACTTACGTTGACTTGTCTTTTTCAGCTTCCTGAGAATTTGAAGAGTATCCAATATAATGTAAATATAAAAGCATATCTTTGCCAGACGTAAAAAAAGAAAATTCAAACCCCAACATAGAGATTTAACTTGTGAGAACTGTGAGAACACACTGTGATAGCATGTAAGTTCACATGTTGATTTCCTCAAATGAAAATACTGTCCTGGCCTGCTCTAGATTTGCCTTTAAAATTTTATTTTTTTTTGCTCTCAACATGTTGAACTTGCAACAGAAGCAGAGGGTGTGGGGATTTCTGGGGGATGGGGGGGATTGGATGTATAATGTTACCATTACAACAGTGTCTGACAAGCTAACCTATCCAGCAAACTAATTATTTTTTTTCTGAATGGTGGTGGTGCATCAGCGTCCGTCTAACGCGTCCCGTTTGTTTTGTTTGTTTTCTTTGGCCAGGTCCTGGAGGACAGGATGAAGCTGGAGTGCAAGTGTCACGGCGTCTCGGGCTCCTGCACCACCAAGACGTGCTGGAACACCCTGCCCAAGTTCCGGGAGATCGGCTACGTCCTGAAGGACAAGTACAACGAGGCGGTGCACGTGGAGGCGGTGCGGGCCAGCCGGCTCAGGCAGCCCACCTTCCTCAAGGTGAAGAAGACGCAGAGCTACCGCAAGCCCATGGACACGGACCTGGTGTACATCGAGCGCTCGCCCAACTACTGCGAGGAGGACACGTCCACGGGCAGCGTGGGCACGCAGGGCAGGCTGTGCAACCGCACGTCCCCGCACACGGACGGCTGCGACCTCATGTGCTGCGGGCGGGGCTACAACACGCACCAGTACACGAAAGTGTGGCAGTGCAACTGCAAGTTCCAGTGGTGCTGCTTCGTCAAGTGCAACACGTGCAGCGAGAGGACGGAGGTTTTTACCTGCAAATAGGGCGCGAGGAGACTGACGTCGGAAACTGGGGGGGGGGCCAAGGGGGGCCAGGCGGGAAAAAAAAAATGGGCGGAGCAAGAAAGAAGAAAAGATTTTGGGGAAACGGTAAAAGATAATATAACGAATGGAATTTACAATACCAGTTCTTCACGGCATCGTTTTGCACATCAGAATCTATTTGCTTTAAACAAATTTAGGTTAAATATTGATAGATCATTATCTAAATGATAGATAAAAGCCCACTTCTTTTCTTTTTGAAAAAAGAATGATGTGTTCTTATGCACTGATGTGTCCAGACTGACAGACTGAAAGTTGTGACTTGTAGGATACAAATAGTGCCCCAGATGGGACTGTGCTGTTCACTCTGGGATTTGTAGTTCTTTATTGTCATGGGAAGGTTGTAAAGGAAACACAGAGTGACTCCAACTCCAAGAATGTCTACATGATGCAGAATGATGACATCAAAAAGACAACGAAAGGATTTTCTACAGGAAAAAAAAAACTAAGCAAGAGTTAAAGAATCCTTAGTATACTGACTGATCTTCTAGTCTAACAAACTCTTGAGGTGTTTTGGGGGAGAACACAAGTGACTAAGAGAAAAAAAAAAAAAAAATCTACAAACTGAAACCCCTCTTCAAGCTGTGTTGAAAGGAAGAGCGCTTCATTGGCTTGGTGCCTTTGGGTGTTTATTGAACATTGAATTCATCTGCATGGGGAGTCCCTCTTCTGCCAACTGGAAAATGGTGGAGTATGTTAGCTGTCCAGTCACACTGGAACTGTTTGTTTGAACACTGAAAATAAATTGTTTATTTATGTTATAGTATCTTTAAACAAAGCACTAACGGGTAGAAATGTCTTATTTTGTACTAAGTGTAAAAAAAAAAAAAAAACTTTTTAGAAACTCGACTGAAGGTGCGTATCTTTTAGAACATGCCCATCCTCTTTCTCCTTACAGTTTCATTGCTACTGGTGTGTTGACTTCAGAAACTCATAAGAGTATAGGTTCACAGCAGGTACACAGTTTAGTTCGCGGTGGCATAGAGTGTTTTGCAGTCACATAAACAATGACTTCCTTTGGTTTATTTTGCCTTTACAAAACCGTAGTCAGTAGCAAGGAAACTGGTTCCTTTTTCTGCCGACAAAAAAATCCTTCCTCAACCCATTAAACGTGAAATCAATATGTTGCTGGATGTTGTTGTCGAGTGCTGCACTGATATATTTTTTATTTCTATTCAGATACAGCCAATTGAAAATTAAATAAATATCATTTTGACTGAATTTTGAGACTTCATTTAAAGAGAACAAGATTAAGTACTTCAGTTCATACGGACACAATCTATGGCCCAAATGTTCTTAAATCAACCCTCCCCACTTTCATTATTGGACAACTGTGTCTCTGTGGACTCCGTGGGGATTTTGTTTTGCATTAAGAAAAGTGCAAGCTGTGGGTAAGGACAGTGAGGTAAATATACTTTGTATTCCTAATAATATTGGAGATTTAACTGTTGTCATATTGGCTATAATCTTTGAATTATAAAATGTTTATTTCTTAAACCCATTTAATGTTATTCCAACAGTAAGGGCATAGCTCATTTAATTAACCTTTCAAGGAGCATATCATATCTGAAGCTAAATCTGACCATGAGTAAAGCCCACAGCCAATGCACAGTAACCCTTTAGCGTGTAAGGCCAGAATGTGGGATTGGAATGATCTTAACTGAACATTCCAATGCTGATGCAACAATCACTCCTGGTTATTGAAAGCAATGGAGTTCTAGAACATTGACTTAGTATTTTCAAGGAAAAAAAAACCTCCTGTTCAAAGGGTTAAGGCAGTAATATTGGGTGTGCTGAATTTTATTACACTTTTAGAAGAACATAAATCATATACAAGTACCCTACCCTACATACTATCTAAATACAACAAACAACTTTTTCATTCTGAATGCAAATAATACAATAGTCAGTCTCAGCACTGAAAGTCTTAGACTTGGAGTCAATTATGTAGGTTGGAAGAAAAGGGGCCATGTTTAGAAGTCTTCTCTATGGCTTTTATGCCTCAAAATACACTAGGTGGACAAAGCTGGGAGAGCTGAGGTCTGTTAATTCCAGTGTTATCGTCCTATTATCAGTCTCTCTCGTCTCCACAGAAATGCCCTAGTTAACATTCACAGGAACCCGCAGTCCTGCAATGCTGAAATCTGGGGTTGGATATGTCTGAATATAAAATTCTATTGTCTGGTATGGAATTAAAATATCTTCACCACCGAGTTGGAATCCGTCATTCGAAGCCAAAAATGATACAGCAGACTAGCCCGCCCTGGACAGGGCTATGGGAACCGTCTCCTCTCCTCCCCCCCCACCCCCCACCCCCCAGCAGAGGCCCAAATCTAAGTGCCTAGTCTGGCTCCTGGCCCGGTTGAAATGGACTCTGAATGTGCTGAAAAGGAAAGTGTCTCAGGCCAGCTTTTGTTTTCTTGATCAGAAAAACAAGTGTCAAGTTTTTGTTGTTTAAAAAAAAAAAAAAAAAAAAAAAACATTCTGGATGGAGTGAGCATGTGCAAGAAAGGCAGAGGAAGTGCAAAGGAAGGCTGTTGATAGAGATGAGCAGAACTAGTGTTGGGAACGCTAGGAACACCGATGGCAGAATTCCGTAGACTGCATCATGGATGACTGAAAAGGATCCATACCCTTTATTCACATATTTTGATTAGCAGTTGTTTCCATAAGCAAAGAAACATTTGTTTTCCTGTCAACTGTTCCTTAAAAACACAGCTTTTAATTATGATTTTAATATACGATTATTGTTTACATAAAATTTGGGGAGAAAAAGTGACAGACTAAATTATACTAGTCTATTTTAACGTTAAGGACTTGCCTGCGATAGAAAACCTTAATTAAATCATATGGTAATTTTTTCAGACTTAAATATCAAATTTCACTGTGGCATCAAAATAGTGGCAATAAAGCCCAACTCATTAAGCCAATCTATTACCACATGCCACTGGGAAATTCACTACTTCTGTGGAAGAAAACAGCTTCCGTCAAAGTTGCACTGAGGTTTATCACTTGATAATGTTAAATTTAACTGTGATTTATCCATGGAATTTACCCTTTTTAATTGCATAAACTGGCTATACAGGTGCATTTTAAACCGAGCGTTTTTTTTGGTGCGGCCTTGCCACAGACGGTGAATGGAGGGCCGTGCTACTTTATTCAGTTGGTTTATGCTTTCAGTCCTTTTTCCTGTATCTGAAAAGCATAACAGGCAGCCAGCAGAGCAGAAGTAAGATGTGTTTTGTTAGTCGTCTGAAAGCCTGGGGTCCGGAACTGCATAAGCTCCCTAAACTATACCCCGGATTGAGAAAAATAAATCCATTTGTTTCCGACAAACATTTTGTCATTAAAAAATATGAGATAGAGAAAACAGACTTTGCTGTGTGTGTGCCTTCTTGTAAAGCGGGGCATTGTTGAGGTGTCAGAATCATTAGCTCAACGGGATACATTCTGCAAGCTAATGCTTCTGGGCCAGTTCACCCTGGGACCGACGACGTGTCTGCTTTTTCAGATCGACCCCCAGACTGGGAGGAAAAAAAAAAAAAAGTTGCAAAGTAACACAGCCAAGGGCGTAATTTATAGGGGGAACAAGGGGGTTCCAACCACCCCCCCCCCAGCCCAATATTACAAAAAAGGCCAAATAACCCACCAATAATATAGCGTGATCATGAGAAAAATAATTTCATATAATAAAGATGTTGTGATTAAGATATACCGATCAATAGTCTGAAGTATTTCCTCTTGAAATTCACCAGAAATTGTCATTTCACAGCTGTTCTTTTTGAAAACCTATTTCCGGGGGTGGAGACCCCCCTAGAGGGCTGCACTTCTCAGGGTCTATGTATTCCCCCCCCCCCCCCCCCCCAATACTCAAGCTAAACTTACGCCCTTAAACACAGCCATTGAAATGAAGGGGGTGGGGTGGGGGTTCATGATTGGAGTACACTGTATCCGTTTGATTGTATCTTTTTGATCTATTTGATTGCCATTGTACACTTCAAGAGTTCAAGAGGGGCAGGTGGGGAGAAGGGAAAATGGCCGCCAGCCTAACGATCTGGCGAGAAAAAAAAGCTGTTCGACTATGAGAAACGCTGTATGTAACAAATTAAAAAGGCACAAAAAACCCTGACGGTTCTCTATAAATTACTATGGGAAGAAATAAGGGACCCCAAGCGTAGGAGGGAAAGAGAAAAAAGGACACAAAATATCCTCCCTTTTAAACCCTTGCTCCAAGACTCCACTATTTATTATAAGCGCATTCGCCAAGCCGTACATTGGGACTGCTATCACACTACGTTGTGTTGTTTGTGCTTTTCTTCGCTTGACAGAATCTCGCCATGTTAGGCTTCTGTACATCATGTTACAGTACTACCCTTCCCCATGTTGGACAACTGACCTACACCAATAAATATGGAGGAGGACTGTTTACAGAATGATTATGGAACTTGTTTGAAACAGTTGGGGAAGGACTCTATTCTACACTTGACAGGTTGAGACTGGTCTATGTTTGAAGCTGTGACCAGGAGACAACACAGCACAACAGACAAAATTGGAAGGTTTCAAGTTTCCCAATGTTCCCCCCCATATGAAGAGATATGCCAGATGCTAGCTCTTCTGTAGTACTGTGTGACCTGCAGAGGAAAACCACCTGACTGTGTTGTGTACAAGGCTACTGGAGTTACACTCCACATTGCTGACTGAAGAAGCAGGACTGCAGATTTTATATTGGGGAGGGGAAAAAAACGCAAACGGTCATCACCCCAAAAAAGGGAAGACTTTTATCAAATACTTTTAAAAATGAAGCCTGGTAGCTAGCAGAAAAGTTATTTTGTTCACTAAAGGGAGCTAAGCATTTCTAATTGATTCAATAAAGGTATAGGCTATATTAACCACAATTTTAAGAGTGACTAACTTATTCAGTATACGCACATTTTTATAAAAATTATGCCCCCGAAGGGAAGAATTCTGAACAGGAAAACTCAGAGCCCTCCAGCTTAGATATGGCAGGACTGAGCCTGGGCTATGTCATCTGCTGTCTATGAACTGGAGTGAACAGTAGGAGGATACGGTTAGCTTTTTTCCCCACCAGGTGTAGGGTGGGTGTAAGTCAGCCAGGGTCTTTAGGTTACTGCTGCATAAACTCCCCTCAGCAGCTCAGCAGACAACTATAGGCTACCAGCTGTTGCCATAGGGACACATGCCCCTCCTCCCAATGGCACTAGTTCTCTCTTAGTACAGTGTGGAATGCTGTACGGAAAGCAGTTATAGGCTTGTTGGAAAGCACATTACAGTGTATGTGCTCGGCTGTGCGTTGTTCCAGTAACACACTGACAACTTGAGTCATAGCTGCCAATTCCAAATCAGGAATCATCATATCATAACATAAATAATCATTGACTAAAACGGACAGTTTTTAACTTAGTGTTAGCAAATGATTATATTCCAAGCTTTTAGAAACCTATGAATTGGTTAGCCAACCAATAGGTAGTCTTGCTCTACGCAAATCAAACTTCAGGCCAGTTACAATGACCAACATCCATGACTACAATACCATCAGTGCTCCAACCACCCCAAGTCAAAAAGCAGGTGATTATAAGCATTATGCTGCAGTGTCTCCTCAGACAAGTTCCCAGATTAAATGGATTCTGGAAGCAGCGCCAGACAATTCAATATCAGTGGACTCAAGTCAAGCAGCCAGAGTGCTGTATTAACTCAACATTTATTGTGACAAACCCAGAGAGGATCCCATAAACTTGGCCCAGTGGCTGAGCCCACCTCCCAGCAGCCTATAAGTTAAATGGAAGAAGATATGGAACCGGCGGACCAGATGGCCGCCCATCTCGGGAGAAGACGCAGCTGTGAAGGCAGGCTGCGAAGGGCGGTGACAAAATAATAATTTATGAAAACGGGGAGAAAATACAAATCTTCAGGCCCGGTATCTACGTCTAATGAAGTGATATTTCCCAGAGACAAGCGGGAGAAGAATGTGGCGTGTTCTTCCAGATACAGTACATTAATTACCCCAGTGCACATACGTGTGTGAAGCATGTAGAGGCGAACACCACAAACGTTCTCATACGGAGCACCGGTCTCGTGATTTAGCACGTTCCTGTGAGCAATTCTGGATGCTAAGGGGCATGTGATGTATGGAGAAGTCAAACTGGTGTCAGACTGTGAAACATTACCACGCCGAAAATGGTTTTTTTTTTTTTTTTTTTTGAGTCTACAGGTTAAGGTTTCAGAACAGCCGGTGGCGATGTAAAAAAAAACAATACATGCCAGGGTTAAAATGCTGGTCTATCAAAATTCTGGCACAAATACAATTTTGGGATAAGGGTTAGATGGTCCTCTTATTTTCCTCGTAGGCCTCTCCTCCAGGCAACTCTTCAGAAAACCAAAACCCACCACAGCAAAGGGAAAGGTCTTTCTGAATTTATTCGTAGCAAAGGGTGGTTTGTTTTACTCTAAACATTTCTGACAGATCAGGTGTTCAGCGGTGCACAAGCTGAAAAAAATTATGCAATACGAAGATACGGTAAGCCACAATAATTAAAATCAGTATGAACAATGCAATCAGCTTTGTTACAAACAATTCTCAATTAAAAGCCTTCTGAATTATTTTTTATGAACCCAAAGCAAAATCTATAATGCCATAATTGCAAAACCTGCAACATGCCCAAATTTAAAAATAAACGTGGGATCTGTATCTAATGTTAGGTTAGAGTGGCGTTTCTCATCATTTATTTTACGTTGTTTTGACTGCTTGTCTTATTGAAAGGCCGCCATTTTGAGGTTTCGCATCATCTGTTTGATATTAGTGGTGAGAAGCACACGGCTATTCAAAGGCAGAGGCTTGAGTGACATCATGGACTGCAGGATTAAGCTACAGTTAATTGGTCAATCCCAGTTTGATGGTCGGAAATACCGACTAGCCGGACTGGCCATTGCATTGTTAATTTCATCATTAACTGGTTCACTAAGAGCCCATCTAAATGGTGACTCCAACCTCAAAGCTATTTCACAAAACCTTAGTTCTACCTTGCACTGTCCCTGACAACCCACATTTAGACCTCACGGCAACCTGTCTTAACTTATGAAACCGGCTAAGGTCATTCTGAAGGCCAGAAGCCCGAGCTTCATAAAAACCAATAATTTGAGCAAAACTTCACATGCCACTATTGCGCAATATTCACATTTACAAGCAATGATTTATTCCAGCTTGCATTCTCACAAAATGCACTGGACAATGTAATGCAACTGCAAATGAAAGATGAAACTGAACTGCACATTAATTGTGTGTTAAAGTAAGATATCCATAAAGCCATAGGAGCACGGTGAATAATTTCTTCTGGTTTGGACTGCGCACCTGTTTATTCTGGGGCGGGAGGAGAAGTGGTCCCAGTTAAAACGGTGATGGGGGTAAACGCTTGCCTGGAGGTTCCCCTGGGGCTGGCAGTTTTTTCCGGATCAGGGTTATTCTCTCACTCCAGCAGCGTGTCTGTGTGCAATTGAGACGGCAGGCCCAGAGGAAGTGGGTTTCGCAGGGCAATGTCAGCCGGGAGGGTTTCGAGGACAGCCCACACGCGTCTGTGTATACACCTTCGAGTCCGGCGGTCGACCAGGCCGCCCGCGGCTTCTCCTTGAGGCTATTTTCTTTCTTTTCTTGTTTTTGTTTTGAGGAGAGGAAAACGTGAGACTGGGGTTGCTGAAAGTGGACTCCACCTCAGAGGGATCTAGAGCCAGGTCATCTTTTATAAGAAAGAGCATTTCCACAGGGTCCTGTCTAACTGCAGAGCTCCACTGTCTTTTTGGCACAAGGGAGGGGAACAATAGTCCTGTTATTACGTGACCTGAGAGGTGAAAGTCATACGTCCTGACAGGTGAAGGTCACAGTCCAAGCAGTCACGCGATATGAAAGGGAAATAACACAGCGTCTGGAAACCCCAGCAGGGCATTACAACCTGGCCACTCCGTCAAAACCCAAGAATTTGAGAGCTGGTCTCTGTGCTCCCAAGAGCGAGGGATGGGAAGCAGGGGGGGGAAGGAAAAGATGGTCTCCTGGACTGCACATAAACACTGTGAGAGGACTGCAGTGAGACCTTCATTCATTAAATGAACGGAAAGCTAATTACAAATATGCTGCTTTAAAGATCGGCGCTTGATAATGCTGCTGCCGCTTTACCGCATCCCTATACTGATGTATACCTAGACACACTGTCCTATACATGCAGGCCTATTTTCTACAATTTTTTATGGCACACTCAAGAAACACTGCAACAGTCAAGTGGGTATAACTAATTTTATATTGTTTTATAAAAGGTATATATATTTTTTTTTTTTAAAACGATGCAAAGTTTTCTGCACCTCTAGACATAAAAACGGAGGGAAATGAAGGCTTCTCTGTGTTACAGCCATGAAGGAGCACATGAACCACAGAACTGTGTCCAATCTGGTGTGCGTGCTAACGGAGTCTGCACAGCCAGGCCTGGACGGGCCATCATTACGCCGTTCAGGCGGTCCAGCGCGTCCACGTCGATGTGTGCAAACACTGCACGTGCCAAAGTATCAGACCCAGCTGCTGGAGCCAGTTCTGGGTTGGAGAAAATAGCGTGTTACAGAGATTCTTATCATTAACAAAAAGTCATAACATAGCTCCTCAGAAACTTCCACACTCGCGAATGGAAGTTCCAAGGATAAACAGAAAAATAAATTCTCCCTTTTCCTCTCTTTGAACGGTGGCCACAGCTCCTGACCATAAGGCGTAAGGAAGCAATTTTTGCGAAGACACCTCTCAAGCTTTGACTGCAGTGGAAATAAAGAAAACACCTAAGATGTGTTACTTGAAGGCAGATTCCACGTCCAGATTCATTTCTGAGAGAATCTGCCCCGGAGGGGCAGTCATATAGGGTCGCAGAAAATCTGTGTGAACAAAAATTCGGACTTCAGTCAGCTATGAATTTCTCTCCATCGATTCCAATGCCCTGGAGGCAAATAAAACAAATATCTGCAATAAGATACAGAATAGTCCACTGGTTCCCAACCCTGTTTCTCTAGATCTGCTGTATCGTCCTGTAGGTTTTCAAACCTAATTTGACACACCCCAATTCTACCAATTCGCAGCTCAACGAGATCTCTAGCAGTTAATTGAAGAGTGCTTTGTTTGGCTTAGAGTGAAAACCTACAGGACTGTAGATCTCCAGGAACAGGGTAAAGAACCACTGGTATGGTCTGCCCCATTCAGGTCTTTAGAGAATGAATAAAGTGTTCATTCTGCTAGGCACACACTACTGGAAGTCTATCTTTCAGTACTAGCAATTCAGTACTTCCCCAGGGAGCCATTACAAATCAGAACACGTTACTACAGAACTTCTGCATATGCATGGACATCTGAGCTACAGGGAAGTACTTAATCCTTTAAGGCGCGAGATCACAAATATGAGATCAGAATGTTTTTAACTGAACATTCTTATGCTGATGTAACAATCACTACTGGTAACTGAAAAAAATGTAGTTTGAGAACAATGACTTAAAATGTTTAAAAACATTCCAAAAAAACCTGCTCTTCAAAGAGTTAAGAGATAAAACATTCCATTGCACATAAAAAATGCCATGAAATCTGAGAAAGGCAAACATTGTGTGGCTGGGAATTTCAAGTTCAAGGTGCGACAAAAGGTATAAAACGTAATTTATTCACATTTTAAGAATGCCGGGGCGTAAAAGATTGTAGCAGCAATACAACATAACAGCAGTATGTTTCACTAAATTTAGTGCTGCTGTTGTGACAACAGCTGAACAGATGTTCAGAACAGCAAGAGATACACATTTGCTTCCATTTTAAATTTATGAGTTGTTTGCAGTGATATTTAACTGTACGTGACTGTAACCTATCCAAAGTAAACCTTCGCCCTTACATTTCTGCATTTTATTGAGCAGGGTTATAATAAAACGTAATATAGCAATAGATAAATACATTAAACATCATTGGGGGAAGTGGTGCAGGTCCCCCAAACAGCAGTAAAATCCATTTTTAACTCGAGCCCAACTCCTGAGATGGAGATCCACACCTCTTACGCCTCAAGCAATAAAAACCTGGTCTGTGATCCTAAGAGTGCTTCCCAAAGTGGGGGTGGGGGCACAGAGAGACGGGGGGTGGGGGGGGTGTGAGGGCTGAAGAAAAAATACATAGCACAGGGTGTGTGTGTGTATGTGTGTGTGTGTGTGTGTGTGCGCGTGCACGTGCATGCATGTGGGGGAGGGGATTGGGCCTTTAAAAAATATTTCCTATTACCAAAGGGGGACCTGACCCAAAACGGTGTTGGTAACCACTGGAGTGGCGTAACCACACCGACGCCCCTCCCGCTGTCCTGTCTCAGGGGGAAGCGCTCACACTTTCCGATGAGTCCAGGTTTCTGTGAAAGCCGTCAGACGGCGGGGCGCGCGCAGGGTGTGGCCCCCGAACCGGCCCTCCGGCCACGCGGGACCCCTCCCTCAGCCACGCGACCAGACACGACCCAAATCCCTCACACACCCCTGTCTGCGGGGCGAGGGGCGCGGTTATGGTCACCCGGACAACCACACCGGCGTCGGTCGGCGAAGATGCGCTTTGGTTTGCTTCACCCTTAAAAAGAATGTCGGATGTCTGCATTTATTTATGTTTGTCCCCGTGACGATGGACACCTATTTGTGGAATTCATTAATTGCTTAAGACAGCTCTCTGAATGGAAATTGCTTATGCAGTGAAGTTAAACTAAGATTTGGACCCTGTAGCCTTGGTGACTTCAGTCTGCATGTTATAAATACATGAGACCAAGGCCAGGATCCAACCAACATTTGTTTTAACTGCAAGCACTAAATTAGCTTTTCACAGGCTCAATTGGCAGAGTACATTTTGGTGTCTGTAAAATTGACCAAACTGCTTGTGAAGAAAAAAATAAAAAGTAAAGGCCTTCAACAGTTTCAAATGAACTTCAGTTCAACGCATTAAATTCACAAGACCTGATCAGCAGCATCATATGCAACATCAATAAAGCCTTAATGCAAATTAAAGACGTTTACCTCAAACCAAAACACAAACACCGAATAGCTACAGGTCACAATATGCATAAATGTATTAGGCTCAGCGCACAAAGCGAATATGCAGCCGTGGAGGAAAGGGGCTAACTGTACTGCTGACTACGGTATGTGCAGACGAGGTGTTCTGAGACCAACCTCTCTTCCTCAGCCAGGACATGCCAAACAATGTAATTAAAAATAATAAAATCTCTCTAAATGAATGGTCTTTACAGGACCATCATATTAGCTTTTATGAATCTGGGTTATTCACATTCTCTCTTCTCTTCAAAGCAATATATTCACATAGTGGGTGTTTGGTATAAGTGATGACTGTCACCATGGAAACCCACTGTACTCTTGCAGTACATACCAGCAACTGCTGTTATGCTGATATGTGGGGGCAATTACATTTTTATATACGTGGCCACTTATATATTAGATATCTTGTTAATTACAGGGGGTAGCAAGGGGCATAAATCCCTAAAATTACAAGCTGGATACGGAACCAAAACAAACTTTGTCATGCAGCTAACCAGCATGAACCCAGATACTTCTTGCACTCGAAACCAAACCGTGGCAGAAGGTAAGACCCCTTGTCAGGGGCTGAGGAGAAGACTTAATCCCGCTGAAACACATGCTAACGGTTTCCTCTGACTGCCAGATGGAAAATTTGCGAGCCTGCAAACAGTTAGAGCGAGTGCTGAAGCGCCCGTTTCCAGGAGGACCCGGCCAGCTCTGGCGCGGCTGCGGAGACGCGGGAGGCGAACGTTACGCTGATCTGGGAATCTTCACGATGGCACCGTGTATCAGCGGTCGCACGATGTGACCAACGGATGATCTCACAGGTGATCAGTTACATAAGCTGCTTCCTATCCGATTACCCGATTCCCATGGAGACAGAACGGTAAACGATGGCCACGGGAGACTCTAGCCTGTGGATGTTCAATTAACTTTTACAACATGTTTTCCTTTTGAAAAAAATACCAAACAGCAGCTCTCTTGTTATCTTTACAGTTTGAACGTTTTGCCAATATAAATAATAGTCTATAACTCTGCCTGTCTCAAGTGAAACAGCAGGGCCGTTTTACAATGAAAACAAAGGCCTGTTCTGCCAACAAAAGTTATGATAATCATAACAACAACAAAAAAAAAGAAGCGATTTAATAGCTTAACAAATGCTCGGTGACCCAAAGAAATTGTTGTGCGACCTGGTCAGACACCCTGAGAAAAGCAGAGGGCCAAATATCACTGTGCTCACAGTGGCAAAGACTAACAGGCCTTACCGAACAGACTCAGGAACAGAGGAGGAATACAATAAATCTGAATGAGGCACAAATAAACATAAACGTTCCTGCGGACAGAGAACTGGGGGGAGGTGGGGATGGGGGGTGATAGCTAATAAAGAGAGGGGGGGGGGCTGAAAAGCGTGGTCTGAGACAGGCCTAAACGCCGACGCATTTCCACACAATGAGCAGTAAGAGGCTTCCCTCCCCTCAGAGCCCAGTCCATTCACAGGTCCTGTCGGGTCCTGAATGGACCGGGGATGCCATGCAGTGGAGCCTTGGCTTCGGGGCTCTGTGTCATCTTATTTTTCTTTCCCATTATCCCCCCCACCCAACCCCAAAGCCAGCTGTTGCATTGTTGTGCTTCATCTATATTTGGTCACTTTTTACGGCACTGGGGGAGGCGCGGAGGAAGAGCGGACCGCGGCAGGAGTGGATGGCAGGAGCCATATTTCATTCAGGGAGGGGGTTGAGAGGGGGTAAGGGGGGTCCTGATCCTACTGACATCGGTACGCAACCGAAAACGGCAGGGTCCGCGATGAATCACTGACAAGTCACTGACCAACGCCAAAGCGCAGGTTCTCCTGCGCCATCGCTGGGTCAGTGCATTTCCAGCCAGGCTTTACAGCAATTCAGTCAACCAGCAGCAAAATGCCCCATTTGTTCATTCACTCCCAATATGGAATACTTGTGTTGCACTTGCCCCAGAATCCCCCATCACTGCAGGATAGCACAAGCTCCCAAATCTGTCATTATAATTGGAGGATTGCTTGATGTACATACCTGATGCAGGGAGGCCGCAGGTGTCCGGCAGGTCAGCTGAGTTGCTCTGACACTCTGAACTGGGGGCCACCCTCGCTACAGAAACCCTTGTTTCCAGGGCAACGCCACGGGCAGCGTCCTTCTTTGTTGTTTTCCTATCAAGTAGCAAAAAGAGCGCGCAAAGTCAACAAGAAGAATGATCAACTCCATGTCACGCAGACTGAGATATTATGCATAAAAACTGAGGGTTCTCAAAGATTGCAAGATGGCAAGGTATTTTTCCACTGAACAGCAAATTATATGAACAGACGAACAATTTGTAAAGCAAAAGGCCCTGAATTGAAGCCAAATATTCAATTAAAATCATGTGTGGAGTCAAAACACCATTCAAATGGTTGGCAGTGGTGTTGTGTCTTCCATGTATGCATGTGCCAATCCAATAATTACTGTTGGTCTTACACCGTTGGTTCTACAACTGATTCTATGAGCTTGCCAAATAGCATATACTGTTTATATGAGGATTTAATTTCTGCTCCAGGGACCCCCACTCAAGCTCAAAGGTATCCAGGGGGCCCCCCAGCATAAGTTAAAAGGGTTTTATTAAAGAAAAAAAGGTAGGATACCATTTGCTGCAAAAAATAATTAAATAATATAACTCATGTAAACTAAAAACAGCTGATAAATATTTTATGCGCTAGATTCATGCTTTCAATTAAAAAAATTAAACAAGGTCAGTCAAAAATACTCGGTAAATTTCTTTTCATAAAGATGAAATCATATAAATTGTTAGTTCAGGCTAATTCTGTTCAGATTTTTAGCACTGTTGTCTCTCCATTTCTAAAGAAAGGTTACCGATTGGATGTGACTGTGGCATACAGCCGTCCTGCCTGCCACCCACAGTCTTCACTCACCATGTCACTGTTAGTCACAGGTTGTGACAGCAATTCTAAAAGTATGGTCACCACGGTCCGGTAGCTAATCACTGAATATACTCCTTGTGTGAATAGCGTAAAGACAAGGCGGTGGGGGGGGGGGGGGGGGTGGAGACCCCAGGCCGTTTGGCATTTGAAAGGAATTCTTTCCTGGACATTCCGAAGGCAGAGCGCGCCTCAGTTTATCCAGCAGAAGTAAAATAGATTTGATTGTGTTTCACAGTGTGGCTGCTGCACATACAGGGGGGAGAAACAGGCACAGTGAACGCAGAGCACATGCGCAATTAATTTCGATTCGGTGTGCCAAGCCGGTTATGCGTGCGCACACAAGTTGACAGGGAACGGGAATGAGCGCGATGATGTTTGTGCGGAATTCTCACTGGAATTCCACAAAACCGCCAGAGGGGACCGGAGTTTGGGTAAAGGGGGGATGGGGGGGGCGGGGGGGACTCGCTAATTCCCGGATACGGGCCGTATGAAACACATGGAATTTTAAGCTGTCACCGCGTGGTCACGGTCTTTTTAAAAAAAATAAAAAATAAAAAAAAAGGTTCTGATTTGCATCACGAGGCCAGGCCTCTCCCTTCAGAGTTCCCGCCAATCACCCATGGTTACAAATAACCAGCTCTGACAGGCTGATAGCCATGAGAATCATCCTTGGCTTCCCAACAAAGCCACGTGTCATTGGGTAATCTTCATCTACAATGGTCTGGAATGCTGTTTATCCCGTCATCCCCTTCAGCGTGGCCCTCCTATAAATCCAGCCATCCACAAACCATGCGAACGCTACCTTTTCTTACCTAGGGGTGGATATACATATTTTTTCACATTGGGGAAACTGGGGTATAATAATGTATCCCCACCCCCCCCCCCCACCCCCCCACCCCCCAAAAGCCCCAATTAATATTCCTTTTACAGAATTTCATGGGGGATTCTAGTTATGCTTTCTGCTCCACTCCAGAAGCTGCAATCCTAGCAGACGGTCTTTAAACACGGCTGGACTATTCTTCACGGAAAACATCAGAAATGGCCGTTTGATTAAACACAAAGCCAATCAGACAGACACAGAATAGCAGCTAATAAACAGAATAGCAAAAAATTATCACGTTTCCAAGGAAATACTTTCCAAGTAGACCTGAATATTGCAGCTAGGACAAAACTGAAAATGACAATGATGACCACACACCCTGTGTGATGGGGTGACCAACGACCCATCCCCCCCGCACCATTTCCGTGATTGCTTCAGAATATTTGACAAGCAGGGCTGCACGCTCAACTGCACTCAACCGGTTTTTAAAAGGCTACCAGACCTTCTCTTTTTTTCAGAAGAGTGCAAAATATATTTTTAATTCCAATATGCTTTGGATAAATGCATGCCATATTGGAAAAACATTCATACCGCAGCATTGGTTTGTGGCTGCCTATTGTACCCAGACTGGTATTTTACTTATGAAGTGATTCCATTACAGCTGTCCCCCAATCCCCCTCCGACACACACACACACACACACACACACACAGGGATACGCACTTAATGCGCACACACATGCATGAACATGTACATTATTAGCACACAAAGACACACTGCAGTTCTCCTTGAGAAATCAGTTAAAATGCCAAGTTCCACATCTTCAGAGAAATGCATGCACGCACACACACACACACACTCCTATAAACACTCACATACAGAGCTACGCACTTCTACACACACACACACACACACACACACATGCAGGGATACACACCTATGCACACGCACGTGCATGAACATGTACATTAGCACACAAAAATATGCAGCGCTTCTCCGTCTCAGTTGCAGGAGTTACTTGAGAAATGAGTTCAAATGCCAAGCTGCACATCTGCAGAGAAGTGCTGCCAGCCTCCCGAATGTAATGCGATCTGTCCGATGCCGGTTTGCATGGTTTCCAATGAATGACATCCTTACAGTTCTGTCTGTTGAATAATGCATTTCACTCAAGCCCATACATAGCGGGGCTTTCTAGTGGGGGGGGGGGGGGCAAATCTTGACTTTATTACTGCATTTACTTGCTTTGGCCGCATCCAGAACCGGTACGAGACACAGCCGGGCCGGTGTTTATTGCTTACGGTTTCAATCTGAACTAATGCGGCGCTGGAGGCCGCCATTTTGTCTTTGCTCGAGCGGACGGTGACCCGGGTCCCGATTTGCCTCTGCTCAAGGCCACGACACCGAACAAAAACAGCTCTGCTTGCATGTCTCTGAGAGTCTAAGGACAAAGGAAAATGCCAAAACGAAGCACAAATCAATGACTGTCAATCCAAAATCCAGATCCGCATTGGACATTAAAATATGGAAAATAAAGTTTTCCAGGAAGACAGAACAACTATATTACCAACTGACACTAAAGCAGCTTGTATTTTGCTTGTATAGTGCAGAACCTGCACATATTTACATTAGGATATTAGCAATTTGTCACGCTTACATGAAAAAACACTTGTGACACTGAAATACTGGTGCATGTGCACAATCACTGACCAGAAATAATTTTCACCCACTGTCTTGCACTGGCGTTCACATAATTCATAATGGAGTTGCAAGGCTACAAAAGTTAACCCGACCAGCATTTTAATTTAGCTAATTTTTCCTCCGTTGAGCAAACTCTCTCTCCAAACTCCACAGTAGTGCCTGGGGTTAACCTTCTTTGAAATTGTGAAACCACAAGGTTTCTCACCACACTGAATCACTGGCCACTCTAACATGCATCTGCCCAGACCTAGATATAGCTGCACCGCTTCTAAATCACTTAAGAGCCTCCTCGGATTGCGGCTAGGGTGGTGTGTTCAGGGTAGTTTTTTTTTTCTTATTCATTTTTCTTCACATCCTGAGAAAAGTTTTTTGTCCACCTGAGCCCTACTGGGATTATCTGGGTCATGAGAAGGGCGTTTATCCTGTGGAGACCCGGAAAAAAGTTATATAAAAAAAACTTAAAATAATAATAGCGGGGAATTAGGAGGATATAAAATTGCATTTTTGACAACCTGGTTGAGAGTAGTCAACTTCTGGGCTGCACCTTTAATACCTATCGTGTACGATTTGAATATGAAGGAGCTACCGGGCTTGCTGCGCTGTAGAAAGGTCATGCACAAAACCAAGGGAAGCCGTCCATCTATTTTTGTAATCCCGTGGCAACTCTAATAATTGCGCAGTTTAGTAAATCAGGCTACCTTTGCCTATGGTTATATGCAAGGTAAAAATGTGCTACAACGTTCATATGTCCAACAATACTTACGTATACAACAATAAAAATACAAACACCGTGCTATTTCTTGAGAAAACGACAAGTCGAAAGGAAAAACACGCACCTAACGTTATCGGGCGTACAAATGGGTAGGACTTTTAAGAGTCTTTTAATTTTTACTGAATTTAGGTGACTAGCTAGTAAGCATCGCACCGTCATTTTCCCAAATTGTACATTTTCAGCGGAATAAGCAAGCCTTACATGGACTTGTTTTCAGAATTCATCTTTTCGTTTTCTCTTCTGTTTGAACTGCCAGTGCAGCAGGTGCTAATCAACCAGAGCCTATGCAGATTTGCGCAGGTGAAATCCATTTTAATGTAATTAACGCAGTACTACGAGCCTCCTTATTAGGCTTGGCAAAATCATTTTTATATAAAAATTGATTATATTTATATTAAATTATATTGTTTGATATCAGTGACGTTTAAAAGCAGTGTTTGGACACCAGTGTTTACGAAAATAAAACCACAGTCATTTATATATTGTATTTCCGTGACACTAACCTTTATCGCAGTCAATGTATACGTTCAACAGTTAGATAACTTGCCTTTTAAAAGACAGCCGTCCAAAAAAACAGACGATCATGGCATGCGGTATTTACATTTTCTGCAATAAAAGAACAAAATCAATGGCCGTCTACTTTCAATTGCACATAAGGGCTATTGTGCCTTACTGGTTTTTTATGTATTTACTGACCCACCCCAAGTTTACCTACTAATGCTTTTAAGTTTCTGTGCCCCTGACATAATGTACTTATGTGTATGTAGGTCCTGCAAAGACATAAGCTGTTCTTTTGAGGGGAACATCTACCTGTATTTATAAATAGTTTGGTGGGAGTTTGGTGACAACAGTGTGTACCATTGTTTAAACCTGACAGGCCTAATTGTGAAGGAATTAAAATCATTATTTTAATTAGTATAACGTCTTTCCAGTGTTTCCTATACCAGAATATTGCAAATCTCACAGGGTAGGAATGATCAGACAGGGAAAAGGTGTATAGAAATTGAATATAGGACATAGAAAATCAGGTGTTAAAATGACAAACTTGACTACTGATATTAAATTCAAATTCAGACACCATAGATAAAATGAGAGCATTCTATATTGTACCCCGCCATTACTTTTTGAGTTGTGCCAACTTCTAAAAAACTTCTAAAAAATAAAATAAAATAAAATCGAGGCTACATCATGAATGAGGAATTCCAGTCCTTGAGCGCTACGGTTTTAAGAATTTGTAATTTGCCGATTTTCATCACTGCTGCACAGAAATGTGTGGTCAGTTTAAGCAATGTGTGTGTGTGTGTGTGTGTGTGTGTGTGTGAGAGAGAGAGAGACAGTGGCTTCAGGGCGATGTCTGGTTCTCGTGGGCTTGCGGGGACAGGCTGTGCGCGAGGCAGCACAGCAGACCAGGCCGCTATGGCTTCCCCCCCGTCCCAGATGCAGTGGCGGGTGCTGTGGCGGGGCGGTACAGCTTCCTGCAGCGAGCGCCGCTCTCTCCTGCGGTGTGGCCGGCACCCAGTCGGCCACAGGAAGTGTGCCCCACCGCTCCCCTCCCTGGGTGGAAACTGTTAACAGGGCAGGGTTCCACGGAACTGTGCGAGGTTATCGTTTGGACAGCCCTCCCGCGCAAAAACACCGCCGTGGGCCCGGCGCTATATTCTTATTTTATTTAATTTATTTATTTTTTTATTTAAAAACTTCCGTGCCACAGACTAACGATTTTTCCTGATACGTGCGTGGTGAAAACACGTAAGAGCTGAACCTTTTTTTTTTAATGGTCCTCTATGTGTCACTGACAGGGCTGAGGAGGAAAAACAAGCAGAAACGCTGCAGTGCAGCCTGTGTGCTCAACACAATGCTGTTTGGGCCCTGTGCTCCTTTCACACTGCAGGGAGAGCGGTGAGGTAGTATTACAGCACCTAGCAGAACTGTAGATAAAGCACTTGATAAAGCCTCCTCTGATCTGTGTGTGTGTGTGTGTGTGATTATGTGTGTGTATAAGAGCAGCGTGTGTGTGTGCGTATGAGTATGCATAAGAGGTCTGTGCGTGTGTGTATGTGCACGGAAAGGCTGAGGTTTGCAGGCCAAACTGATGGTCAACGGAAGACAGGAACTTTACTTGGGAGGGACAGCATGGTACTGTACTGTACCTGCCCAAGCCCGCTGTGGCTGGATTAATCCCTCCTTCCTCTCCCCCTTTTCCAGGCCGCCTGAAAAGTTGTCATTGATAAAAGCGCTGGGGGGGGTTGGGGGGCAACCGGACTTCAGCCGGCCAGGGTCTCGGGTGGCCACCACAGTAAAAGGCTTTCTATTTAAACACACACACCTGTTAACAAACCCCAACAACGGCCAGACTGGAGAGCTTATAATGCTGACCCCCCCCCCCCGGGCCCCACCCGGCCCCCACCCACCCTTCTCAAGCAGGATATTAAAGGGGCTTTATTTCCTAATATTGCCACACACTTTTCAGCCTCTCCTCGATCAGCCCATTCCCTGAATTGACCATTGTCAATAACACCGCAGTGCTGGCTTGCTACTCCTGATATTCTGAATATTTTTGTGCTATTCTTCATTTTAATCGCTGTATACGTATATTTAATATCACCAAATTGCTCCTTTTCATTAAAACGTTACACCAGTTCCCTAATTTAGACGAGGAAATGGCACTGTAACTGATCTTCTGTGGGTTGTGTGTCAGGTGTTTGTCAGACCCACAGTCGCAGAATTGGCCCATGTAAATATTGCCACTTTTAATTGGTTGAAATACAGGAAACTGAACCACCCATCCTACCCCCCATTCAGGTGGATTTAATTTCAGTTAATCTTCCTGTATTCCCCCCATGCTTAAAAGAGTGAAGTTCTGAGCATGTCTTGTAGAAGAGGAGGTTTCCAGCAGAGCTCTGTCCATCCCCCAGCATCAACGAGTCACCAGGGAAACATCGATATCAGCCAATCATCACTCGAATCAATCCTCTGAAGACGACGCCACACTCAGTAAGAGCGTGTGTGAGGGAAACACGTCGCGTTCTTTTGCATTCCGCTTCAAAAACACAAAGCAGAGAAGAATCAATAAAGAATCAATCAACAGGTTTAACACATTTTTTTATTTGAAACCCATGAAATTATTTAAATAAATGAATTTAAACACAGAAAACATAAGGAGCTTTTCCATCTAATTGAAACTCACTTTTTCTAGTGTGTGCGTGTGTGTGTGTGTGTGTGTGTGCTCGAGGACTAAAGGGAACGGGGGCCTGTAATACTGTTTACTGGCACTCTTTTGATAGGGCCACACTCAGGCCTCAGCTACGCCACTCTTTTTGTGTGCACTGAGTAGTGCCACTCATTCAGAGTCATCACTGAGAGAATAGCTCCTCGGGCCTCCCCCCCGGGCCTCCCCCCCCCTCGCCCCCTCCCCCCCCCCCGCCCCCCCCCCCCCCCCCCCGTCCATCTATAAAATCCCCCCACTTTTAATTGCTTTTTCCGTGCGAGGAAGAAGAAGATGACGAAGGAGCAGAAGAAGGAGGAGAAAGAAAAAACGCGAAGGGATAAACGTATAGTGGGGGAGGGCTTCATTCACCTACTCCTACGCATTGTTTAGAAACAACAAACTGTGAACCGCGAGCTTTCTGCGAACAGAGAGGCGCAGCGGTCAAAAGCAGTGAAGGACTGGCCCCGCCATTCTCCCGATTCAACAGGGCCTGGCTTTTTTTAATGACTGATCAGGTTCAGGATTAATCCCCCACCCTGGCCGGTAATGGAAGTCTCTTTGGGGGGCTGAATCGCTATTGGTGGAGGACAGGGGTGCCGTTGTGTTCGCCGGGGATTAAACCTCACAGGGGAATCAAAAGCCACTTTTCAATACAGTAATCAGCGTGTTTTCACTCTGAAAAGCCCTACGTTTTCCCATTTAGAAAACACAGAGCATTACCCCCTTTTCGGCCTTCCACAAAACCCATTCATTTGCCGTTTTTATTATATGGATTATGCCTGTGTGTTTTGTGTACCCCCACTGCTTGGCAGGCGAGGGCGGAGGTGAAGAAGTGTCTACTCCAAAGTGGAAAAAAGTAGAGAAGGGGACACCCACCGCTTTCCTCCTCCGCTCTCTCTCCCTCTCTCTCTCTCTCTCTCTCTCTCTCTACAACCGCTGAGGAATTTCCATTCTGAGCCGGGTTTCGGGATTTTAACCCCCCGAATCCCGGCCCGGACCGGCCCAGCGGCGAAGGGAAGCGCACAAGTGTTCCACAACTTTCCACATCCACATAAGACTACAAAAAGGCCAGAAGGATGTTTTTTGTAGTAGTAGTTTTTGTCGGAGTAGTTTTTGTCATCGCCATTTTGCAGAACCATCATGACAGCTAAGGAACAAAGGTACTTGTTTGGTACAGAAACGAACAGCCTTAAACTGTAGGTCACATTTTTTTTTTTTTTTTTAATTTTCCCTCTCCTGTTCTCCCGATAAAACACAGCACACAAAATGCATTCAGATGGGTGGGTGGGTGGGGAACGTTAGAGAACATTCAAAGACCGTTTCCTGTATATTTTTTGCTTAATTACACACTATAATAGGAGGGTTTACTGCTTGGAGTTTCGTGCTCCTGTTGGATTTCTAAGTTTTGAACGAGATGAAGAAACCTTAGCCAGATAGAAGTCCTGATTCCACTTCAGTCTGACTCCAGACAGTTGAGACCGGGCCAAAACATCTCCTGCGGTAGAAAATTAATTGGGATAAAAAGTTTCCTGCTCAGGCAACAAGGAATAAAAACAACAAAAAAACTGTTTTTTACGGAAATATGGAAATATGAGTAGCTGAAGGATGACAGAAATTGCATGCGATGTGAAACAAGTAACATTCGGGAGATGGAAGATCCCAGACAGCGAGCCCTTTGTGTCGGGGATTATACTGGCTGTGTCCACAACATTAGAGGAATAATATTGTACATATTATGCGCAGAAATCATAATAACAGGTTTTCAGAATGCACTGTACTGTGAGGGAATGGGGGAGGGGTATTATTTCATTTCTGTGCAATGGCTATTATTGGATATTGTGCATAAATAGCACATTACATTACAGGAATAGGGGTCGTATTTCAGAAGTTACTGATGAATGGTAAAATGAAGTATGAATGCGTGCAGGTTTGCACTGGGCAGAAACAGCCTGGCGGAATGTTGCTGTTTTCTCTTTCAAACGGACGAAATCATCTTACTGTTACGCTAGTCCATTCTGAAATGAAGTAGCTTAGGATGAATTCATAATCATTTACGATGTGAATAATTTCCTTTCCCATCATAAATGATGTGTTTTTTTTTCCTGATGGAAACCTGTAAGTGCTCAGAGAACAGTCGGATGCATCGCCACAATCAAACGACAGTTGTATCACACAAGGTGATTAAGATTAGACGAGAGTCCAGGCTAAATCCGAACTTTGACCTCCTTGCAAATACAGAATCACAAACTCAAACTCAAACCGAATTGCCTTTCCATCGAGGGGTTTGTTTGACGTCCTGTGAGACAGGTAAACAGGTCGTATAATCTGTCAAAGATACATTACTATGAAAGGTACCATCCCCTTTCACAGAAAAATAAATGCAAAAAACTTTAAAAAAAACAAACAAAAAAAAAACACGATGTACAAGCACTAGTCCTATTCCTATGTCAGCTCCAACACGGAAACGCCAATCATCGTCCCAAACAACCCGCCATTATGCATTACACTTACGCATGTATTACAGGGCATTACGATAACCTACATCTGCATTATGTAACAAGGTACTTATACCCTGACCCCAGTGCTCCACCTTCCAGGAGGATGTTAACTATCTCTGCTGAACTCCTGGTGCTACTAATATACACCATCGCCTGCATAGGGTTTGTCATTTTAAATCAGGTGAGTCACATCTGTGTCCAACACCAACGCTTAGTGCAAAACTGCCTTTTTTTTTTTTTTTTTTTTCTTTTAAACCCTTTAACGTGTAAGGTCGCAAACATGTGATCAGAATGTTCTCAAGTGAACGTTCCAATGCTGATGTAACTGTCACTACTGGTTCTAGAATACCGACATACAATTATGAAAGGGAAAAAAAAAAAAACCCAAAACACCATCTTCAAAGGGTTTTAAATACAAGCTGTGAGCGCATCATCCACCTGCCACTGGTGCTGCCGTAGGCCCACGCAGGGGCTGCGGTGGCGGGGCGGATGGGGGGCGGGGGGGGGTCAGTGGTCCCTGCGGAGGGGCTTCAGCAGGAGCGTCCCGTCCCTCTCCTCCAGCCGAAAGCCCATGTCCCTCAGGGCAGAGTCGTCCGCCACGCCCCGCCGCTCCAGGGCCCGCACCACCTCCTGGTTCTCCCGGTTGTGCTCCAGCAGGATCCGGATGGCGAAGACGGCCCATTGGCTGATGACTGGGGGGAGGCGCCGCGGGTTAAGGACATGATACAAGTTCTACTTCCTGGATGAAGGGATGTGCTAATTAGCAAATACAGGTGACAGGAACAAAAAAACTTGGGAAGACTTTTACTTTCTAAAAGTCCAATCTGATCTGAAAAGGGCTGCTGTGTGTGCAGGCGTTCGGTTTAGCACCTGACTCTACCTGTCGGTGTCCTGACTGAAGACCATGATTAGTTAAACAGCTAAAATCGGGTGCTGTAGCGCACCCACACCGGCCCTTTTCCAGATAAGACTGGGCAGCCCTGCTGCAAACTGCCTTACAGCCCAGAAATGGCACGTTGGATCTCAGGCTATGCGACTGAGTTCCACTGATTCAGCTTCAACAAAAACATCCTAAGAACACCAGGATAACTTCACAACGACACCCATTTTCTCCTTCACCAGTCATCTCGTCGTGGTCACAGTGCCGTCCCGTACGTCCCAATAAATAATCTAAAAGTCATAGAATAAAATAATAAAAAAACCGTAAAGACAAACATTACATTATCAGGGATTACCAGCTGACACACATGAATAAGCATTCATAACAAGCCAGACTACAGCCAAAGCACCGCAGTCAACCTCAAGCTTTAAGTCACTGGGTTTAAATCATTTTATCGTTCTTCATTTTCTCCCACAGCTACATAAGCTAACAATGCCAATGAAAATGGAATTAGTCTTCAGAATTATCTCTATCTCTAAACAAGGACAGTCAGAATATTTAGTGGGACATAATTTTTCCAGCACAGGGATCCTCTTAGGCAAACTTTCAAAATTTTGACAAACTCCCCTGCATTCCAGAAAAAAAACAAACTCAGATTTCCCCTTTTTCTGGAAAAGCACAGTCTGTGTGAGCATCAGCCTTTAACCTCAGCCACTACTCCCCCTCCAGCCCCGGAACGCACACACACAAACACACACACACACACACACACACATACGCATGAACGCGCACACATACGCACGCATGAGCACACATATGCACACACACACACACACACAGACGCAGACACGCACACATGTGCACGCAGACACGCACACACACACACACACACACACACACACACACACAAACACATACGCATGAACGCGCACACATACACACGCACGCGCACACATACGCACGCATGCACACAAGCGCGCACACACACACACGCACCAGGTAGATTCTCATGCAACTGAATCAGTGCTTGATCATCTTCCTCCTTTCTCCTTCTGGGTGCGTAACACCTAAATGTGCGAGTGTGAGTGTGTGTGTATGCGGTGGGGGGCGGATTTCACAGGTTCTCCTGAGCTCTCTCGGGGGGGGGAGGGCGGGGAGACAGAGGAAGAGATGGAGAGGAGAGAGAAGGGAGAGGGAAGAGAGAATTTTAGGTAACTTTGGCAGCCTTCCACCTAAACCATTAAATGCAATCCTGGATCGCTGCAAAGCCTCCCTCCCCTGCTCAACTCTGCACTGCCTGCTGGACCTGATAAACACTGACCACTGCAACATGACAGCCCCACCACATCACTCACCCCCCCCACTGCGATATACTGCACAGCTGGGGGGTGGGGGGGGGTGGGGGGGGCTGCTGTTTAATTTTCTTTTACAACGTCAACCCAACGCTGATGCCAAAGCAACTGTGAAAGTCTCCAAACAGCCCTCTCAGCCTCATCTTGGGTGGGATGTGGAAGTCATGGCCTCTTTGTTTTCTCCATTAAAGATAAACTGATAAACTTTTTTTTTCTTCTTTTTTTTTGACACCAGCTGTGTCCTGCTTTGAAAGCAGTGAATGAATATTACATTAAACACCCTGGTTGTTGTTCAAGGCCCTGATATCCCCCATACCAAACCCACCAAATCTGAAGTGCAACAAGAGATTAAATTGAAAGTGAGCTAATATTCCCATTGCCCCCTTGTTCCACCGCCCAAAGAGGTGAAATTAAACATGCTCTAAAGTCCCTAATCCTGGCAACACTTTAAGCACTTTTATTGTATACTAAGCCTCCCTTGGATAGGCCTCCGATGTTTCCATAGTTACTGCAAGAATACCACAGCCCGATTTTGTTGCAAATCTACTTAAAGGACAAACACGTTCAGACATTCTGACACAAGCAGGGGTAAATTCTGGTCAAATATCGCAGAATTTATAATCAAGTAATTGTTAGCATTTACTGATTTTTTTTTACTTTGACTGGAGGCAGACTTCCTGCATAAAGGACATTAATTTATTCAACGGAGAGCCTTCATTTTTTTCATACATTGAAACCATCTTCATTGAAAATGAAGCCTTGTAAATTGAAGGGCCGAAATAATGAGCTTTCATCAACGAGTTCCTGGGAAACCAGGCTCAGTGCCAAGCAACAACGCACAGCCTTTTAGATTCAAAACTGGCCGAGATCCTCCTTTAAAAAGACCGAGACAATCAGTTTCTAAATGTTATTAAATCACTAAAACACTCCAAGCCAACCTCACGTGGTTTTTACAAAAGCGTGACATTTGCTGAATAAACTTTAATGCTTCGGGCCAAGGAGCTTATAGTTCCTGGTCCTTACCACTTCATAGTACCCTCTCATTCACTGTTATCACATGTATGAGAAATGCTTTTCCTTTCTATTTAAAGCTAGGCTGCAGTTTGATACTGCCAACAGAAGGTTCAAAACCAAACGCTGAGCTAACAAATCACCCATGTACTTCTGCAAAACTAATTCTGTCAACACTTTTCATTTGTTTTCACTTCAATAAAAATTCCACAATGAAGAAAAACTACACACACGTCCTTACATTTAGGTAATTTCCAAGATAAATTGCCCCATTGCCATTCAGATCAAGGACCGTAATTTTATTTGTTTAATGGGTTTAATCATAACTAGAAAGTCAAGGTAAGTGGAGACAGCACTTCACTTTTCATTTTCAGATCTGTGCTGATTTGTGACTATGGCCATTGGTGCCTATACCCTGCTTGAGTAGTTCTGAGCATCTATAAGCGCACATTTCCCTGGACATTCTTCTGGCTCTCTGAAAACCACACCATCGTAAAATAGTCTTGGGAGAAGTTAGTTTAAAAAAAAAGAAATGTTGGCCCAGGGTGAAGTCCTGACTGAACTTTCCATACACCCAACCAGAAAACCCAAATAAAAACAGCCAAGTCCCTCCCTGCAGTGCGGAGAGGCGTACGGTCAGCCCACGACAAACGAAGGCCCCTCCGAGCCAGTACGCATGACGGAAACCACCACCGAACCAACAAAATGTCCCTCTCAGAGTATGCCCTGCCAGGGTCAAAGGTCACACGCGGCATTATGGGCCACTGTCGGGCTGCCAGCCACATTGCTCACTGGTAACAGTGCTTTAACGGGGCAGTTCACCCAAATCACCCAAACGGTCCCCTGGTGTTTGACATTTCAGAACTGACAGTCTTCACTGGGAAAAGGAAGGAGAAGCTTTTTGAACTTCACGGCTCAGAAAACCTGGGGAACTCAGCGATCAGGAAGAACATTTTTCTCAAGACCGTATCAAAATTCACACGGCGAAGGAGAGACCGGACACAACCTTCGTTACAGGCGGGAAGGGCCTGTCCCGAAAAACCAGGAGGCAGGGGGGAGGGAGATAAAAACAGAAAACAAAATTACATGCAAAGCTCACGGAATGCACCGCAGACACGACACAAAGATTAACTCCCGAAGCCTCGTGAAAACGCACATGACCAGAAACGGCGCGGTGAGAACGCACATAAATACACGTGTCATTCAAACGGGCTGCTCTCCCACCGCTCTCCACGCTGCAAAAAAAAAACCAAACAGAAAAACAGCCAAAGGGCCCCGAGCAACGGCCAAAAACAACAAGAGCCAAACGCGGCGATACCTTTCACAGAACGCACCGCACTGCGCTGAACCTCCCCTTTTCCTTTCACACAGAAAGATAAAAAAAACGGTTTATTTTTCCCTTCACGCTGAAATGCTCGCCGTACGCTACCAAAAATAAGCGGGGCGATAAAAAACGCCGGAGGGGAGAAGCCGCCGGGGACGCGGAGTCACGACCGAAAAGGCTCGTCCTCACGGCCGGTTCACGCGGCGGGGCGCAGCGACCGCGCTGGGGGCGCACCGACCGCGCTGGGGGCGCAGCGACCGCGCTGGGGGCGCGCCGACGCAGCCGCCCGCAAATAAGGACCCGCTCATGCAGGATGTAGTACCCCCCCGAGGGTCACCCCTCTGTCGCTAAGCTACCCAGTGCATGCAGAACGTCCGTTTTTACGGTTTATTGCCTTCGAACAAGTTCAATGCTGAAGGGCAGGGGTGCCTTTTTAAAAATGACAGGTAAAGGGCTACACTTCACTCCGGAGATTATCTGATTATTTCTCTTGCCCTGTAATGAGGTCGGAGCGCAGGACTGCGGGCGGGCCGATGTTGTGAGTAAAGCGCTAACGCCGCAGGGGTTTAGAACAGTCATCGCACAGGGCTGCTGGGAAGCCTGCTCTCCGTTTCCCAGCAAAACGTCACCGGGGCCTTATCTCCGCCGAGTCACAACGCTTCCCAGATTCCTCACCGAACCCCTGCGGTAGCGGGACACAGAGTTTTGGGGTGTAGCCCGGCGGACATAAAGGCCACGGGACCGCACCGTCGCCCGGTGACCCAGCCGGTCAAGACGGGTTTTGACGGCCGGTTCTCTCGCTCTGTTTGCGCGGTGCCGGAGGGCAGCGTTCCCCGGGGCCCGTTTCCGACGCGGCGTCAGCTGCGAGGCCCGAGGAGCCGAATGCCGGAGAGAGAGAGCGTCGCTGCGCGGGGGAGCCCCCCGGAGAAATGGGGGGGGGGGGGGGCTGTATCATAGCAACAGAGAGGAGATAAATCTCAGGGGGAAGTGAGTGCAGCCCGAGAGAACAGCACCTCCTCAAACAAAAAAAAAAAAACGAAAACCCCACAGACACCCTCTCCTCTCCTCTGCACTCCAGAGGCTGAGGCTAAGCCAGGATTTACACCCAACGCCATTTCCTGCTCTTTGGCGCCCCCGCCAGCCCGCCGTCGGCAGCGTAGGATTAAAATCAACCCCCACTGGGTTTCCCTTCCTCCCGGTGCAGTACCCTCATTCAGCCACACGGAAGACGAGCGTTCTCAGGAATGCTTCTAAATATTTCTTAAACAGGATTTCCCTTTTTTATAAGACTGGGTAACGTGCTGAGCTCTAGGCCTTCATCTTCAGAATCAACCTGTTTCCACAGATATGTTAATATATTTGGGGGGAGAGAGGGACAGAGGGAGAGAGAGAATGAGTCAGACTAGACAATCAGACGAGCACACACTCGATGGCCTTGTTAAAATGACATGATACGACGTGGCCGAAGACCCTCCTGTCAGTGGGCCCCACGGGTCCCTGGTGAGTCAGGGAGAGGACGGCTGCAGGTCACAGGCCGGGACGTCAGGAGCAGCAGCAGCGCAGAGCACACTACCACACCCGTACCAATCTCTACACCTCCATATTAACAACAGCTCCGCCCACTCCTGGCTAACTATTACCCAAGACTAACCACAGGTTTCATTTTAACTTTCATCTCCAATGTGCTGGAGATGAAAAATTATTAGGGTCAAAAAAATTATTATTATTGTTTTTTAAAACAGGCAACCATGGCAACCATGTGCCAAGGCGGCGGGGGCACGGTGGGGGCAGAGCGGGGGCAGGGCGGGGGCGGGGGCTGAGGGATTTTGATTAAGTAGACAGCGGGTATTGATCTGGGCAGATTAGAAACAGGATGTTACAACAGAGGGGCTTGTTCTCGGCCCGCCGGTTTGAAGGCATGCACGTCCGCCGCGGTGGCAGCCGGCCAACCAGCCGAGCGCGCTGACGGAACAGGGGAGGACAGCCCCGCCCCGTCACAGCTGCCCCAAAAACAAACGTCCCCGCCGAGAGGAGGAAGAGCGGCCGGTGACATCACCTCCGCATCGCTCATCATCCTCGCCGCCGGGCCTTACAGTACGGTCTCTACTGTATGGCGGGGGCCGCGACGCACAGGAAACGCACGCTTTGTCAAAGCTTACCGTTTCTTTGGTAACAGGAAAATACCAAAAAAACAAACAAAAAAAAACAGGCATATGGTCCTTGATATGCGTTGGCACATTTTATATTACATTCTCCTTTCACTGGTACCACATGTTTATATTGTATATACACGTACATCCATACATTTATTTATATATAAATGCACACACACCCACACACGCACACGCACACTTTCCCAGCGCTAAACGCTGAGCCGCAGCGAGAGCGCGCTCGCAAACGGGGAAGAGTGAGTCAAAGGTAACGGCGCTGAGCGCAGCGGTTAGTCACCAGCCCTTAAAAGGACTGGGCGCGCAAAACCCGCGGGCAACCGTGAGCGCTGGAAATGTGGGAGGCCAGGACGGTGACCACTGCAAGTTAGTCATGGACTCAGGTCCACATTTATATCCGAAAAACCCGAGATGGAACAATTGAGAAAAGAGAGCGAAGCATTTAATCAGCACAGGATTTTTAAAAATCAAAAAAACATTTGATCTCTCTGTCAAACACACTCATGTAAACACACACACACACACACACACACACGCACGCACACACACACGCAAACCTATTAAACAACCACAGCACTATCAGATCGCAGAGTGCTCTTACATATGCAAATGCGGTTAGCTGGTTAATTGCTCTGGGGGATCAGGAATGCCTGGAGGCAGATGTGTGCGGAAAACCAGCCCTCCTTTCTCCAAAAAGAGACCCCCCCCGAATGTGCCGTCCGGCGCAGGCCAGAATGAACCAGACTGCCACCGTCAGAGAAAAAGCACACTGTCACTCCGTCTAGACCTCTCCGCACTACTGACTCAAAGGCCAACGAGAGAGAGAGGGAGGGAGAAAGGGAGAGAGAGGGAGAGGACAGGAAGGGAGAGTGTAGAAGAGAGAGAAAAAAGGGGAGGAAGAGAGGGTGAAAGAGAGAGAGAGACAGATAGAGAGGGGAGTCAGACAGAGAGAGAGAGAGAGAGGGAGCGATAGAGAGGGGAGTTAGAGAGAGAGGGAGAGAGGGAGAGGGAGAGATAGAGGGGAGTCAGAGAGAGAGAGAGAGAGAGAGAGGGAGAGGGAGAGAAAGGGAGGGGAGTTAGAGAGAGAGAGACAGTGGGCGTGGGGGGGGGTGCAGGGCAGACGGAGCAGACAGGGGAGGTCAGACTCGAGGCACAGAGCCCAGCAGCAGGCGGGTGGATTCCTCACATTCTACAGGCACACCCCCCCCCCCCCAGCGAAACGATCCCCCGCAGCCCAGACCGGGTAGAGCACGGCGCGGAGGGGCGGGTTTCGGGCCGCGCCATCGGGTTCCGGCGCTGACCCGCTCACGCGGAGCCCGAGAAGAACCGGCGGCAGGTGTCTGAGTCACGATACGGACTCCAGGGGTCCATTTGCTTTCCGAAGATTGGGCAGTAAACGAGGAACAAGATATGGGTCAGATCCCACTTGAGTATCAACCCCTCATGTACCGCAGGAAAAGCCTGTACAGGTTGTGAACGTTGGGACATTCCCATTGTATCCATGGGAAAACACGCAGTTGGGAAAAGCACAGGGAAAGCCCCCCAGCCAGATCCAGAGCTGGCTGACATATTTTTTAAAAGAAAAAAACAAAACGGTCCCTTTCAGATGTTGCACAACACAACAAGTTAGGGTCCTGTACTGATACTATGAATGAGCACCTTAACCCATACACTGTCGTACAAAGAGGAAATGACTGGGCACAGTCTTGTGAACTACAGCGACACCTAGTGTAGAATCGTACAGCTAAACAACCAGGTAACCAGGAGGCTTGTCGTGCACCTTGTGACATCACCAAACCCCCAACGGCAGGGACTGCACCAAAATGTTTCAGATTCCACGAACTGCCCGTTAGAACTCCTCACCAACCTCTCAGCATCGTTTCAAATTTCTGCAGATAATTAAACTGTCAAATCCAAACTGCTCTCAAACCCATACGGCATTATTACTAAAATGGAGGTTTAATAATTCCTTCTGTGTGTCATCTTATGGACAGTGCTCTTACCAGAAGAGCTTAACCCCCCCCCCCATCTAAGATGAACAATCATTGTGTTACATGACTCGGGGGTGAGAGCGAGACAGTTTTTAATAAAAACTAATATATATATATATATACAGATGACTTGTTCTAGACACGCTTCCCTCCCCTTTCCACATACTGTCTCATCACCTGCAGCAGCCAGACTGCCCGGTCGTGCCGAGACACATCGAGGCATGCGGCCCGCCGTGGTTTTACACGGTCCTGATTACACGGACGGGTTTGCTCGCGTGCCTCATGGGGAAAGAATGACGGACGATCCGGCTTCATCGGCGCAGACGGACGCCCCTCTCCCGTTTCCCCTGCTCTGATTGGGCGAGGTCTGAAACGGCTCCAGCCCATTGGCCCCCCCCCCCGCTTGTCCCGCTGTCCCCCCGGGGAACTGTTTTCTCTTGTTTTTCGCGTGTTTGCTCTGGTAGCCATGGTGGTCTCTGATCAAAAACTTAATGAGGCAAACCCTGAGCGCAGGGCAGCCGCATTCCTCTCCGGCTTGTGGGACGGCGGCGGGACGTCCTGATGAAAACATGCCGCGCCGCACGCGCACCCATTTTTGGGAATCGCTAGGGCTGAGTTCGCCCCTCGGCAACGCTACGGTGTAATTGGCCACTTCAAAGGTCAAAGGTCAAATGGCAGGAACACACTGGCATCTCAGGTGCTGTAACAGTAAAGTGAAACGCAGAGGTTCGAGGCGGGTAGGTGACAGCGCCAGCGGGGCGGGGCGGGGCGGGGCGGGGCGGGGTGGCTGTGGCACGGGGCGGATTTTTAAAAAAGGAGAGGCAGGGAGTCCCCGTTGCGTCATGCGAGGCCGGCAGACGCTGCAGCAGCAGCAGGCCGATCTGTCTGAGGTCTGGGGCGGCCGTGAGTCACGCTGTCTGGCTCCCGCTGAGGCTCCGCCAGCGCAGGCGGGACGCTTCCCCAAACGGGACGGGGGACCGAGCCAGCGCCACTCTGCGCACTGCGTCCACCGGTCAGCGCCCCGCCACACCTTCCCTGCGGTGCGAGCGGCTTTCCACACAGCCAGGGGACGAGACGAGACCCATCCCACCTCCCCCCACCCCCACCGCAGGCCAGTCTCTACAGCCACTCTCACCTAAATAAACATCCCTCTATCCCTGCCCTTCAGCCATAAACTTAACCCGTTTTACCATGCAACTGCAGAGCGGAAACAGAGAAACTCCTCACCCTTTATGCACATATGCATCGTTCTATAAAGAATAAAGCATCCAGATTCTGGATGCTGGTTGAATGATTAATGCGTCAAGTTCACCCCACATATGAACACAGATGAGCGAATCTCTGTGGCGTGACTTCAACACGCTAAGGCGACGGCGTGAGAAACCCAGCGAAGAAAACGCTGCGCAGCGATGATCACGGTGCGGCGTGTCGACACCACACCACTGAATTCAGCACACTACCATTAGTGTGAGGACTCCACTGCCAGCAGAGTCCAGCCTGGCACAGAAACGCAGCTGAACACAGGCCATCAAGCACAGGCCATAATCTGGGACAGCAGGAGTCCCAACACCCCCGACCGAGATGGAGACTCCGCGACGATCCGTCTCTGCGATCGTTTCTGAACAAAAGATTAAAATACACACACACACACACACACACACACACACACACACACACACACACACACACACACACACACACACACACACACACACACAGAGTATATATACTGTAAAATCAACTGGTAAGAAAGATGGACACCATGCTAAACATTAATGAGAGAAAGAGAGAGAAAAAGAGAGAGAGAAAGAGAAAGACAGACTATGGTAAATGTGAGGAGAGGGGAAGGGACTCCATTTTAGAGTTTTAGAGTGACAAACGAATGAACCTCTAGCCGTCTGCCAGTTTGGGCTTGGCAGGCGCGCATGTGACCCACGTGAACGAGTTCAGCGATAACCAATGATGACAACTTCCTAGACCGGGCAGGAAGCCCCATTAGACGGGAGCGCACCGAGATTACCGGCTCATCTCCCAGTGAACGGGACCAGCTGGCGCCGCGCCCCCGCTGCTCTTAAATTTAAAACAGCGGCGCTCTCCGGAGAACGGGACCGCTTGGACTGTACTGCACTGCATCAGCCCCCACATTCGCCAGGGGGACTTGTCCCGTCTCCCCCCCCCCCCCCAAAAAAAATCTGAACATTACATCCTGCAGCGGCACAGTCCAAAGACCCAGGCAGAGTGTGCCTGAAACAGGAAACAGTGAGGGGTGGGCGAGGGGAGTGGGGGCTCGATCACAATGATGATACGACCAATCAAGACAGCACTGAGGAATAAAAGCAACAAAGAGAGGGTAAAGGCACTAATGCCACACAGAGAATCCCACAGCACCATTATGTATGAGGAAGAACTGGCCCAGGCAGAGCTGAAGGCTGTGATCCCAGCTAACAGGGAATGTTCTCCCAATGTTACAGGAATGTTCTGTCAATGTTCTAACATGTTTTTTTTTTTCTTTTTACAACCAGACCGGTTGTCTCTGGCACTGTACAAACAGCTGGCGTAAAAAAGGCAGGGTGAGAGGCAGTCCACCCCTGACCCCTGACCCCTGACACTTCCGGAACGGAGGCGAGGTCAGGTACACCTGCGGAAATTCAACACGAAACGGAAGGGCGCAGGCTGAGGATCAGCGCGGACGGGACGGCGTGCGGGGCCAGAGAGCCAGCAGGAACACAGCACAAGCTGTGTGGTCGAATCCCGAAGACCAGACCGTCCAAAAACTCAGAACTGAGTGTGACCACACAGCAGAGTAATGACAAGGCCTGAAAACCCCTACCTTATTAGAATAAACAAAACACACTATGAACACTCAATAGCCATTAAACTCACACAATCCACAATACGCCTGTCGACTTCAATGGAGTCATTCATAAAAGCGGGGGGGTGGGGGTGGGGGTGGGGGGGTGATCCGGAAAGTGAGCGAGGAGTGCCAGCACCGTAAGTAAACACTAAATGAACGCAAAATGGCCGTCTGAGGTAAGGAGGAAAAAAAAACCCAGGCTGCTAATCTGAGCATGCAGAGAAACCAAACAGGAGACCAAACCCAACACGGGAGAGGAGCTCGACCGAGCGAACGAAGTGCAAACACACCGGACACCCTTTCGGGAGGGTCGAGGTTAAACCTCAGACGCAGCGTCCAAGAGCAGAACAGGCCACTGGGAGGCCACGCTGAGGCAGCCCGGGCCACACAGAAGCGCAGCGGCTACATATGATTCATCATTATTATTTCTATTGGTATTATTATTATTACGTCCTATAAGGTGCATGCTGCCAGCTGCACTGGACCAGTCCCTTCAGCTGAATGCACAACCCAAATTATGAAATATGTAACACACATATGTAAGACACATATTCTGAAATCAGAGGAATTTTGTGCAGCACAAAATAAAACTGGGAGGTTCTTAATTGATGATTACTGACATCCACACCACACAACCACAGGAAGAGTATTGGTCCAGCCAAGGTTAAGGATACAGGGGTTGTTGCTGTCGATGTTGCAGTTGTCTAGAATGAGAGCGAGGCCATCCATCTCTCTCACCTGTGAAAGAAAGAGACGCAAACAAACGTGTTAAAATGTCACTGCAAGGTAAGACAATGTGGAACGGCATACTGGGCATTCCATTATAATCCACCCCCAACCAGAAATGCAATATTCAAAGATCAGAAATGTTGAGCCAATTCATTTGAGGATATCATGCCAACTTGTGCTCTTTGTATTTTTAGTTGGTTAATCATATCTGGTGACAATTTTTGTTTTAAGCATTGGTTACAGCTACAGACCGTGGTTGCATCCTTATGGTTTTATTAAAGTCCAATACTGGAGTCAACCAGCAGTGATGTATACAGCCATTTCGAAAACAAAGGAAACGCACCAAACACAAAAAAGATGAAGGTATTAAAATTCCACCGCGGTAAGAATAGGCACAAAAGCAACATCGAGACGGGGGGTTCCAATTACCAGAACGCCACCCAGATTTCCAAAAAAGCCTCCTGCCTGATCAGATAAGGTCTAATTACCAGAGACAAGCTGGGAACTGAGCATCAGATGTGATTAGAGGGGAAACTGTGGGGAGTCTGGGTCACTCCAGCCCTGCCCCACATCGCCCAGGTCAAAGCCGCGGCCTGAGGACCCAGAGCTCATTAGCTGAGCTTCACCATCGTCTTCCTCAGCCACCCCGAGCCGGTGACACACCCAACAGCAGCAGCAGCAGCAGCAGTGTCTCAACAACAGTGAAACATACAGCCCTAATACTCCATCTAATTTAGAAGTACATAAAGTATAGCCTATATAGTACATTAGTACATCAGGAGTGGTATACACTATAGACCGTTTTCAGAAAAACTCCTACGCTTTAAATTTTCTTTCCGTTCGGTGCTGCTGCTGCAATGCTATAGTGCTGCATATATGATAATAATCAAAAACATAACATGACTTCTCATAACTGCCATTACACAATGCTCTTGAGAAATACAGCCTGAATCCTCTTATGCGCCATCACTGACTAAGAGCCAGCACAAATACGCTGAGCATAGACGGGTGGCTGACAGATTTATATCTCTCTTCCGCTTGTTACACAAATGAAAACCGTAACGGTTATCCTGATTTTATATTTCAGGCGCCCTAAGAAGCCGTAAACACTACGGTTTTCTGCAGCCATTTTTTGGGGTCGTCTTCACACGATTAATATCACCTTCCAGACCGTGTGATTTTATGACTCCAACTGACCCAGCTCTACTGTGAATAATAACAACTGCATTTTAAAACTAAAGAGTCTAGGGCTTCCTTTCTTACACTGGGGCTTTACGTTATTTTGTTTGCTTTCTTTACTCTGTAGATTTGAGGAGTCCGAGTAGTTTCGCTGGAGCACCATGCCAAAAGTGCTGTGTCACCGATCAAGTCATTGATTAGATTTTATTGTTTTCATAACATGTCATTAACAGTAGTACTCGAATACAAATAGAATACAACAGCCGGGTGAAATGCGAGTCTTTGTTCATTAAATGTGATTGCTCATTGCACACTTGCACATCAGCGTTGCAGAAATCTGCAGCTAATCTTTGGGAGGTTTATTTTACGCATGACGTACAGTCATATGAGGCACCAAGGACTTTAAAAAACAACAAACACAGAAGACAGGAAAATAAACAGAGCCTAATTACACGTTAGGAACAAGCTTGACGTTGACAGACTGTACATCCGACTTGCTGGCAGCTGTGTGCAACATTGCAGCCAGTCGCTCCAAAACGGAAACGCAAAAAGTAAATAAAACAACCAAACGGGCTCTAAATTAATGAAATGGCTTCACTCTCCTGCCAGTACATTTTTGCGTAAATTTAATTTGACTGTTGGTGTCACCCACAAAAAAAAAAAAATAAATAAATAAATAATGTAGGCCCAGCACAACTTGGGTTCAAATACACGCAATAAACAGCCAAAAAAACACCAAATGGGACATTCCAAAAACGTGAAGTGAACGAAGGTTCCAATGCGCTGCGAGAACCCCCCTCCCACGCCGTCCCCCGTTCCTAAAAGGGCAGGACCCCGTCGCCATGGACGCGCCACCTGGGCCACGGGCTTCGCCCCTCACGGGGATTCCGCTCGCTCACGCGCGCAACGTAGCCACGAGGACGAGGAATTACTGTTTTAAAAAGACGTCGTTGGTGTTCGGCTGACACCAAGCACCATTTCCTGTTCAGAAAGGTCTAAGCCCTGCCAGGCGGGCGTACATGTGGTCGCACGGTCGAGCCAAAATGGCAGCACTGGGCGCGCGATGCTTTGCTTCCTACGGGTTAAACAATCCACTGCATTGTGTAACAATCCTCTGCTCTGAAACCACAAAATTTACTGAAAATCCCACCCTTATACCCCACACCCCCCTCCAATACCACCACCCCTCCCAAAAACACCAGGGAAGCACAGAGCACCGCAAGAAAGAATGAGACGGTGAAGAGGGGAAGAGGGAAGGGCGGAGGAGAGCAAAGCCCTGCACCAGAAACGCATCCCGCCACTCCAGCTCCAGCCTGGTTTGTGTCTCAGGCTGTTTCCTGGGAAAGGACGGTGAAGCGAGCCTGCAGTCTACCCAGCCAAAAAAAAACAAAAAAACCCAAGAAACGATAAAGGAAACTTTTTATAGTGCGCATGCACAACAAAAGGCGTGCCACCCCCCACCCTAGTCGATCAAACGAGATGCAGAGAATAAAATAATAGAGGCAGAACAGAAAAAGATGAACCGTTGGCGGACCGAGGCTCTGCCGACGGGCTGCGCTGCAGAGCTGTGCAATGCCGCCGCCGGACCGCCTTCGTGCCGCTCGGTTTTTCGGGGAGGGAGCTCAGGGCCGTTCGCTGGAAGTGGCCGCCGGCCAGATCTTTTTCCCCTCGCCTCCCCCCCCTTCATTATCTGTGTTTTGTGCCCCCGGCGACGGCTGCATGCTAATACTGAATAGGCGACTCTTTTCCATTAAAATAATACCCTCATCACGGGGGGGGGGGGCCCGATGCCAGCGTGGCACAGGCAGCGCCAGGGAGAGTCATTCACATCCCTGACAGCCCGCGGAACGCCAGCCAAACCTGTGGAATTTTAATTGTTTCTCCGTATCAACTAGTCAGGCATTTCAATTGGCCGGCTCGAGATAGGACACTGAAGAAACATGGGGGAAATCGGGGTGGGGGGGTGACGGTTGCAGGAGTGGGGGGGGGAGGAGGGGGGCTGGGGGAGGTGAAGGGGAGGGGTGCTGTAAATTTTGTTAATTAATCCTCGAAAAAAGTACAGCTCCTGAAAAAAAAAACTAAAGAACAGTGCCCCCCCCACGCAGAGACCCCCCCAGAAAGAGGACGCACAGGAGCGACACGCTGAGTGCACGTCCTCGGGGGCGAATCCCAGGGAGATTACGCAGTTTAGCGGACACAACACCTTATTAGCCTCTCCGCGACCTCTCGGGATTGCCCTTCGACCTCCGACCCCGACACCGGCCATGCCCCCCCCCCCATTGTGCCGCGCTGACGTGAGCCTTTTCAGGCCCATTAGCGCTCCGGCAACACAACCAGAGGCTGGGAATCGCAGTGACTCTGAGACACGGCGGGGAAGCAGTGGGAGTTTAATTAGAGACACAGCAGCCCCAGTAATCCACGCTCAGGCCATTCATAAAAAGAACAAGGAGGAGAGGGAGGAGGGGGAGGATGGGAGAGATGAGAAGTTTTTAACAAGAGGGGTCAGAGAAACTCTGGCCAGGAACATGGGCCTTCATCAAATCCGCTGGTAAATCCCCCAGATTAGCCCGCTCCATTGTTTCCAGTGGAACGCGGCTCCCACCATCCAAAAAGACAGGAGGTGGATTTGGGCCACTTTCACACTGAGGTCCGTTTTCTGCTGTGGTACCCAGGACAGATTTCAGAGGTGAAAGTCTGCTATGGTTCCCCTCTCTCCGTCTCTCTCCCTCTCTCTCTTTTTGCTAAACAGCAAAACTATAAAACATAATAAATCGTAGACGCTTGTGAAATTGGAGAAAACGCATGGATGTCCTTCTTTTTGAAGCGGTCCTTCTATAAAATTTAAAAAAGAAAAGCAGCACAGGACCACAGTGGCTTGGTTCATGCGGTACCGTAAGGAACAGTAACGAGTGCCTGAGTGCGGCGCACGCCAGTCAGCCTCAGGCCGTTAAACTGGACGAGTCTCCAGCTCTCTGGGCCTGACGACTGACCGCTCCAGGGGACTACAGTGCAGCCCCAAAACGAGCGAGAGCCGAGGTGCTGCAAATCACACGCAAAGCACAGACCGGAACATTCCAACGGTCGCTCTCGCGCTCGGCCCGCAACGCCAGCAGCGGAATGGGACGCATTTAGGCCTGACCTCTCCATGCATAATATATATTTTGGATAACACTGGCATCCGTTGAGGTCTTATTAAAACGAGAGGCCTTATTTTATTTCTTTTTTCTTTTTTTAATAATGTGGCCTAAAGGATTTTTATTCGTAAAAAAATATATATAAATAAATAAATCGAATTTAGAGGAAATAACCTATCATTATCCTTGAAAAGTGACAAGACTCTCAGCAGTTCCTAACACCAATGTCAAGATGATTCATGCTTGGGACAAATCTCGATCCCACTGTGTTGTACTGGGACTGTTGCTCAACCTCCCCGCAATGTGTACAGCCTACACGAAACCCTGAACGCAGCCAAAGAGGTCTGGCGTAGCTGCTGTTTGCATGTGTTCTTAGATCAGCACATTCATGTCCCGTTCATTTTGTCTTTCAGCGAGAATTTTCCCTCTCAGGACACGAGGCTGCTTTCCAGGGGACTGTGGGTACTGAACTGAGGACTCGGACGGTGTTGGGACATCGCTAACGATTAGGCACCAGCGTGCCCCGCCCCCCTTCCTCCAGCCAACTGTTCCTGTAGCCCGGCTGCACCACCTCTCCGGCTCACCTTGTTCTGGTTGTCGGTGTGGGCGTGGCAGAGGTTGCCAATCAGGCGGACCAGGTGGGCTTTGAAGCTGACGGCGGGATGGGAGGCGGGGCCAGCGCCGGCCGCGGAGAAGTCCTGCACCACGGTGAAGACGTTGCGGCTCGCCTTGCCCACGGCGTGCACCTCTCTCAGGAGCTCTGCAATGCATGATGGGGGAAAAGGGGCGGGAGGGAGGGGGGTGCATTAGTGTGAGAGAGGCGGAGGATGATTTATTACAGGCTTTCAGCAGAAATACCTGCGCCGGGCCCACGGGGGCTTCAGGTGCGCCTGACACAGGTGAGAGGCGAGAGCGGGGTGCGGAGAGACGAGGGGGCGTTTTTAGGAGAGCGCCACTGCAGAGGTGCGTGTGCTGCAGGTGAAGCCAGCTCCAGTGTTCCAGTAAGAGGGGTGAGGGGAGTGTACTTGGGATATCTGGGGAGGGGTGTGGGGGGGGCTTGAAGCAGAGTCTGCTGGGGGAGACTGTCTGTTTCATAAACATTTCACCCCTCCCGCACACCTGCAGGCTGCGGCTGGATTTAGACCCCCCTCCCCCCCCTCCCCTCCCCTCACCACCAACGTTCTCCTTCACTGATCATCTTGATAAGGACATGGAAAAACATCCACAGAGAAATGTTTCCCACCAATTCAGCGGTGGGGGGGGGGGATAAAAAAAAATGCTAAACACCTATTCTATTGCCATTTAAAGTAACGTAAAAGTTTAACGTGTGTAATAGACTTTATGAATTGACTCATGATGACTTCATAATTGCCCTTCGCTCACCGACGGTGGTTTCCAGAAGATCTGGGTGATCCTGCAGGAACATTAATTTCTTGTGGTCGGAGGTCATCTCACAGAGAAGGTCCAAGAGCCGCATCACCGTCAGGGCCTCCTGGAAAGGTCAGGCAGGGGTCACGCTTGCCCCCATCATTTCTCCCCTCCCTAGATCTCTCATGTCATTGGCTACAGGTTCAGATACTTCACTGACATCAGCTGAACAACAAAAAAATCAATCATCATTAATTACAATATACTGGGTACCATTATTTATAAGCACTGTTAACACACTGACACATTTCAGCCAGTGGAAATATCTAGATAAATGGGGTTTTTTTTCTTTGAAAAACGAGATCTCTATCTCTAAATTGCTGACATTTTTAAGGCATCAATTTTGTTATCGTTAAAAAAATGTTTTTTTTTCAGAGCCTTAACGAAGTTCTCGCTGCATGACCGACAGTCGTTTACTGTAAGTAGGTGCACAGCTGAACCGTACGACGTTCAGCAATTTGTTAAGCAAAAAGTCATCAGTCATCATTGAGCTTCCTTCCTCCTCTCATTACTGTTCTCCACTATGAAAGACAAGACCCCGACATACGCGAGAAGCACAAACCGCTCTCTGATCTCTGGCACACAAAAGTTCCAAATAAACGCCAGCAATCTGATCACAAGAGCTGTCTGGAATCAGCATTAGCTTGTAAGTAAACGCTGGTGTGTACCAGACTGCTTTGCATCCTGGCGTTGGCGTTGCTGACCCTGCCAGGGTGAACAGCGCAGGTTATTCCCATTACGCTTGAAAATAAAACGCAGTTCGATGCAGCGTGGGGCTCTAGTCCACACACAAAGCCACTCGCACCGGGCCGCCACAGACACCGGCGGGCGCCTCCTCACCTCATCGGGCGCAGACTGGGAGGCCAGGGACAGCACCACCTTGCAGCGCTCCTGAAAATGGGAGGCCAGGAAGCGAGCCAGCCTGGGGGGCACGCGGCACCCCTCCACCGCCCCCTCCTCCTCCTCGCCCAGCTGGGCCGTGATCAGCTCCAGCAGGGTCACTCTGCATCGGGGGGGGGGGAACGACACCGTCACACACAGCATCATTAAGTGACAACATAACATACAGTATAGGGGCTGACAGCAAACCAATTTTATAATGACACTTTTTTTTGTATCTCAAGTAGAAAATATTAGCTTGTTTTAATCTACTTTTTGTTTGAGAAGTGAAATCATTTTAACCCGTTGCTAAATTTTCAAATGAGACAAATGGACTCATTGGCAATCTTTTTTGTTTTAGTTAGAAATTAGAAGAAAAAAGATTTAAAGTCTAAATAATAGACTAAAATACTTAAGACTGGCTACTTTTTTTTTTTTGCAGGGTAGTTGTGAATGAACAAATATTTCGAACCCTGACACTTTGGGCCAGCCTGGCTGTTTAGAAGCCCCTAATCCAAGTGTTCCCAGGGTGACTGTGCCAAGCTGAATTCTGCAGGCCCTCAAAACAGTTCCCAGTTGTGGCCATCCTGCAATGTTTACCAACTCATCTCAAGCCACTGCACTTGTGAAAACATACATTTAAACTTTCGTTGCCAGGCACAGAAAACCACACATTTGTAATTTCCTCCTCTGTGCGAGCAGGACACTGCGTGGGGAAAACGCTGAGACAAAACCACACTTTTGTGGATTACCTTTCCTGATGCTCCAGCCCCACAAACATCGTCTCCACCAGCGCCGAGGACTTCAGGAAGTGCTGTGTGACGATCAGAACCCTGCAGGAAAATCACACACAACACACACATAAGCACACGCACACAACACAACACACACACACACATAAGCACACGCACAAAACACAACACACACACACATAAGCACACGCACACAACACAACACACACACGCAGGCGCACACACACACACGTACATGCACGCACGCGCACAAACACACACACAACACACACATACACATATACATACACAACACACACACGCACGCACACACACACACAGGCACAAACACACACGCGTGCACACAACACACGCACACAACACACACACACACACATACACATACACACAACAGAACAACACGCACGCGCACAAACATATATACAAACATACACACACACACACACAGGCACACACAACACAACACACACACAACAGAGGTAAAAAAAACATTAGACACTAGTAAAACAAGCCCCAGGTTTTGTTTGGTTCTGGCTGTGACGCTCCGATAACTCCGCTGGGCTGTCTTTTCTGCGCCTGCTTGTCCGAGTCTATTTTCACAGGGAGGGGAGGAATGCAAAACACATCTTCCGCACGCCTCCCACATGCAGGCGCTGTGTTTTGTCTGCGTTCGGTCGCCTTCCCGGGTCGAGGTCCTCACCACCGCAGCGCTTTATCCACCCCGCTTATCTCTCGCGCCGTGACAGTCCTTTCCATCACCTTCACGGTTATGATACTACCGTCATTCAGTCACAGCAGAGACGGCCAAAGTGTTTAAGAATGTCTGAGGGCGCACGTAATGCATACGCAGTGCGTCCCAAGCCGTTGTCCACGTGTCTTACTTGCAATGAAATTAATAACGCCAGGGATAGCGGCCTAAATTTAATGCACTGCCCACAGAGCACAACCTCATCAGTCCTTTCAGACGGAAGAATGAAACAAATATCGCATTTAGCCCCTTAATTGTAAGAGAAAAATTCTAAGGGAAAACACTTGGAATGAGGCAGTGGAGGAAAAAGCACATTTGCCCTTTTAAATTTTCACTCAGAATTTTGTGGCTGAATAAAATATTTGCTTTATATTACATAAATGCCACCCTGAGGAGCACTGGTATGGGAAGAATTCCTTAATTTACTAGTGTCCTAGCAGGACAACCCCTCACTGAATATTATTCTTCACAACAGGAGGTCACAATGCATTCGGCTGACCACAAATAAATGCATTTAAGCTCGCACACCGCAGGCATTATTTTCTTTTTCAATCTTTTTTTTTCTTTTTTGTTCTTTGCATTTTTTAAATAAAATCTTACAATCCATGAAAGCCAAAGAGTTGGGACAGTATTCAAGAGCATGTGTGTCTACAGCAGTAAGCCCAATGGTTTCATCATAAACCCGCCCCCCCCCCCCCCCCCATCCCCCCATCCCCCCATCCCACCCCTGTGATGCGGATGCAGTCCAAACTCAGAGATCAGATTTGAAACAGGCTGTCACTAGAAGACTCCATCCCAGCCCGGACAGCCATGGGCTGGGGGAGCAGAAAGGCAATATCCCTGACTGACAATTCGAACGGCTATAAGTCTGGTTTCTGCGGCCAGCCCTGATTGTTTGCTATGCTCACCCCAGAGTTTCTTCTCGAAGAGAAAAAAGTACAGTGACAGAATTTTCGATCCGAGGCTCCTTCCTTGTTCTCCCTGAGTACGAGTTGCAGTCAGGGCTAAAACAGTTCATTCTTGCTAGGCTGTACAGTCTGTATTTTATCAAAACCACAAGACCGTCATTTGTTCTGAAAGTGAAAGTTGAAAGAGAAGAGCTGGACTAGGCAATCAGCTCATGATCAGAAATCAGCGATGGACCAATGTCCTGAGTCTCCATTACCCAGACAAGGCTGTACCCACAGCCTTCCCCCTTTCACTTCAGTTTGTTTCTTTTGACCTACTTCCCGAGGTTCTGTGGTGGCACACTTTCAGTAGGAGACTAAACCTTTACGGTATCATCACACAAATATCCGGCAAACATTTCACGGTTTCTCCAGCTCGACCTGGACGGTTGTGGTTATGCCACACAGTCATGGCAGCTTGCGCTTGCTCATGCAGAAGGCGCTGGCACACAGTGCAGGATGTACTGCGTGAAGGGTTGCAGTGTCTATCCATTCCATGGATTTCTCCACTGACACACATGCTCAACGATACGCACACACACACAGAAACACGTACACGCACACGCACACACACAATCTCTCACACACACACACACACACACTGCAGTGTACTCTGAAACACCTACGCCCAGTCCAGCTCGGGCTGTCTCTGGCACAGACTGATGACCCTCATGGCCAGCTCCTGATGCTCCCGGTTCTGCACCAGCTGCTGCACCTTGTGCTCGTCCAGGCAGGTATAGAGCACCATGGAGGCGTATGCCGCCGTCTTCTCGTCCCCGTGGGCCAGCAGGTCCCTGAGGAGAGCCAGCACCCATCAGTAAAACTAAGGGGACTGTCCTGAACCCCCTCCTCCCCCCCCCCTACCCCGGTTCATTTAGTCATGTCCTGTCAATGCCCTGCTTACATTTATGAGAAAAGTGACTGGGATGTAAAAAATGTATATATATCAGCTTCCAATCAAAGTGTCTTTTATGTAAGTGTGCCTTATTTTTTTTAGATCTAGAGTATAAAATCAGGCGCGTAGGTCAAATGTGATCAACCAAGTGGAAAAATTTGTAAAAAACCACACACTGGTGCAAAATGGAAAAACTAATTGAAGAGGAGGCTACAGCAGAAACTTCATATATTATAAAGTCTACAATGCTCAAGACAGCAAACACAAAACGTTTTGGTCTTAGACCTCAATTCTTTATGTTAAATAACCTCAGAGAGGGCTCCTCTCATTGACATAAATTGCTGAGGACAACTTCTGATTTTTTGGGAAGTGATATTAATATTATGAGGTACCATGGCTATCATCGCAAAGATTTTGAGGTTTTCAGTTATCCTCAACTAATTTCCAAAATGGCTCTCCCAACCTGGCCGTATTATCTTCCCCAGTCTAATTGGCTTAATAGCTCACTCCCTCCACACCAGCTGATGTGTGGCGAGCATTCTACCACAAAATGGCCGCCGTGAATCGCTGTGGGTTTTGGGCTGAGGTGAGACGTCTCCCTCACAGAGAAGTACTTTGAGAACCATGAAAAGAAAGGCGCTATATGTGAGCAATCTTACTATTATTATTATTATCATTACGAATCTATCTGTATGTACATTATTGTACTCGGGTCTCTGAGAAAGTGCCCTGCTTTTCCTTCCAGAAAAGCCACACCACAGGCAAGCAGACTCAGCAAAGGTTTTTTTTTTGCCATATATGCAGTTAATTCCTTGGCTGCAGTCCACCTGGGTGTGAGGCCAAAAGGCCGTCCGAGGTCCCGTGTAAGTGCAGAGAGAGAGAGCGTTCAGCAGAGCGGAACATCCACCTTTATGCTGCTGGGTTTATGCAACGCTATTCAATTCTACTTGCGTAGCGCTTTTCGCAGAGAGAGAGACATTACGGAAACAGGATATGTGAAAAATGAGGCAAGACTGAGTCCTGAACTCCCAAAGGGACAAGGCACTTCACTGCACATGTAAGGATAAAAAATATATATACATTCAGTGCTGTGCTTTTGCGGGTCTTTCACCTGAATTACAGACTGGATACCCTGTACTTCACAGCACATTGAACCCCAGCTCTCTCCACTGACCCAAATCCCCTGTGTAATCAGCAGTGCTGGGGATGACAGCACTTCTCATAGGAAAAATCATTTTCCACTGGGACAGGACTCTCAAAGATGCCAGTGGTGCAAAATGCTACTTGGCCTCTCGCATGTCTGTGGAATGTGTACCCATAATCCTTATTTAAAAAACGGGCCAATACTGCACCAAATTAACTTCAAATTCCGATAGGAAATTGGATCATTGGCTAATTATAATAAGCCATTCTGCCCTATTATGATTATCCTTCACCTGCGTTAGTGACATCAGGATACTTTCATTATAATGTACACAAAGACATGCGGAATGTCAACTTCTGGCTTTTAAGAAGAGTATAAATAAATCCCGGTGCATTCAGAGGGCAGTAGCTGCAATGCAGTTGCAAAGTACTGTATTATGATTTATGAAATGCACCAAGTACAGCTTACTTGGACATAATGTGTATGATCTACAACCATATTCTTTCTACCGCTGATTAAGTAACTTTGCAGACCCAAGAAAAGTGCGGGTGAAATTTTCCCATCTACCGTTCAATAAAAATAAGTTCTTAAAATCTCTCGCAGGCCGAATGTTGGGCCGGTAGCAAAACCGTAAGGGGAGAGCCGAAACAGACAACCCAATGGTGTTCGGCCTAAATAATGTCAGCCTGCCTCTAAATTTAGATTATCGATTTGAAAAAGCTTTCAGGATTTATTTACACTACTCAAGGCCAAACTTCACAATGATGTCTCTGTGGCGGAAACGTGCGACTGCATTTCTTCTCAATGAGTCCTTTATTAAAAAACCTTAATAAAACATGACAAGATTAGACTTGCCAGTGGTCTCAAGTATAAACACTCACAAGAAGAGACGTGGAAAACAGTGCTTCCAGATGTCATCCTTGCAAACCTGGTTTCCTACGGCGAGGTTTCCAAGGAACTGGATCCCACAGCGCAGAGCTGGACCCGGTGGGGAGAGAGAGAGATGGAAAGAAGAAAGCAAAAAAAACACATGGAAACAACATGAGCCTTAATGTGAGCGAGTGGGAGCTGCAGCAGTAGGTGAAGGGAGAGAGACCTGTGCTAGCACACGTTCTGACAGAGCGGCGTGCACAGTACAGGTGTATAAGAGGACTAAAGAAAGGAGAACAGGAGAGCACTGCGGGTGAAGCCCAGCGTCCCGCTTCGGTGACGGCGAGACGGTGACGGTCCTGAGCTCGGCAGCCGGCAGTCGGCAGTGTTTTTGGGAGTTAAGGGACGGAACCCTTGGCAGCGGGAAAGAAATGTACCCTGGGAGGTACGGGCTTGTGGCTACGGACACTCCGCGGGACGGGCGGAAGGGATCCATGGGAAATGTCACAAATCTCGTCGTCCCGTTTCCGCGAGATGGAACACTGCGTCCAGAGTCCGGAGCGTTATTGCAACGGAAACGTCCTTTACAAAAAAAAAAAAAGGGCTGAGGTTAGGGATTATGATGCATTTTTAGGACTGCTTTACCCAGGAAATGGTTTGTTTGCACAGAGGAAGCTGTGGGTTTCAGTTCCGTCTCTCTTTCTTTCTCTCTCTCTCTCTCTCACACTCTCGCTCTCTCTCTCCTCTGTTAAAAGACAGATGTGCACCGTGATGGGGCTTGGAGGGACTGCGTTGGGGGACGTCACCGTAGCGACAGGTCCCGCAACGCACCAGCAATGGAAGACGCCTGCCGGTCGCCCGTCCTGGGGGTCAAAGTTCAGATGAGCGGGCCAGACTGAAACCCATAGCGTGCCAGGGACTTTTCCCAACACAAACACAACTGGGCAATAAACGCGCAAAAACTGAATTACGCTGGGCTGCAGCCAGCAGCAGACACAGACACAGCACAGACACAGATACAGCACAGACCGTGCGCAAAGCCGCGTAAACACTAATTCATCCCGTTATTCTGGACTCCAGACAATAGCAGACAAACAGCCGTGATAAAATTTTGCGTTTAAGGCCAGACGGCCGTATCACCCTGGGATTTCACCTCCCTGATGGCTGAAACAAAGCAGGGTAGGGCTTGGATGGGAACCCTCCAGGGAACACTATTTTGGGGCTGGAAGTTGTGCTAGTGGGCCAGCAGAGGGGCAGTTCAAGCTAAGAGTGTGAATATTTTCATATTTAATGAGTCAACGAGCCTTTTTCAAACATCTAAGGAATTAACATCCTATTTAACCAATCAAACAGAGAATTTCAACTGTTAGTAACAGTCAGCTGTCTAGTCTTTTATATAATTTGTTACAGCACAGTTTTGGGCACGCACACACACACACACGCGTGCAAACATGCACACCCAAGCAAAGACACATGCAGGCTATTTTGTCTGCTGAAAGCAGTCTGAAGAGTCTTGTTTTTTTTATTACAGTGACCTTCCCAACGCTGCCTCCATCTCTATATCCGAGGCACTGAGGCTACAACAGAAACAAAAGCAAAATTATGGGTCTGGCTTGGTTCTTTGAAAACAGCGTGACCCCGGCCTGTGGTTACTCCGGGTACGACCAGGGAGAGGTGAGGTGGGGAGAAGTATTTGTGTGAATCTGCTGTGTATTTGAAGAAACCCTCAACCGCAGCTAATTTGAACGTGTCGGGGGTGGGGGTGGAGCGATGAGGCGGTGGGGATCTAAACTTGGGCTGGCGGACGTAGGACCGAAAAGCCACAGATTCCTGAAGACACACGGTTTTCCCTTTCTCCTCCTTCTTTATTGTTGTCGGGGGAGATTCGCAGAGGGGCCGCGTGGGCCGTTTTTTACCCCTGCAGGGAAAAAGCGCTGCGCTTCTCACCTCATAAAACCAAAATCTCAGTCCCACCGTCCGTCTGTGTGTCTGCTGTGCTCCCGCCTTTCTGTGGCTCATACACTCCAGACAGGGACCAAGCTCAACTCCAAAACGCAATTTAAGGGGGGGGGGGGGGGACTAGTAGATCAGGGCGCATAATCCAACCAGCGCAAGCCCAAGTCAAGCCGCACTGGTAACACACCGATTCCCCTGTGACAGCCATGAGGCTTTGGATTTCAGGATCATACGGGCGGCCATTTTGTGCCATCACATACAGAACCCTGAGATGAAGCATCAGCCGCCCCACAGCATCACCTCTTGACCCCTCGCTCTCTGCCACAGGGCGGGCCTAAATGGGAGCACACCCCCGGAATCCAAACAGCGGGACTGCAGGGTTTCCACAGAAACCCGCCAAGTTCCGGAATGTTCCACTTAGAAGCTGTGGAATTCCCTCTGACTAACAGTTTTTTTTTTTTTAAAAAAACAATAAGAATAAATGTCCATTTTCCAGCCTACTCGCACCTCACGGAAGGGGCTACTCCAAACACGCAGGTCCCGCTCTCCACAATTAAGAAAAATACAGCGATGGCTCATTTGAAGAGGGGAAGGTTTCATCCTGTGGGTTCAAGTCAAACTGTGTGGTCTCCTCTCCTATTTATAACCGCGGGGGTGAGCACCGTGCAATTAGGTGCACTGCACATCACAGCCTGACGTGTTCTGCCCAGCCCTCGCATAGTTTCCTCACCAGGCATGCCACGCTTCAAGGATTACGATGACTGTACGATGTGAATAAGGTCACGATAACTTTATCAGAGAGGCGCACACAGCGACCTAATGACCTTTCATGATGACCAACACAACACTCAACATTCAAAGATACACATCATTAATGATGATTCATGATAAGCTTAACTAAAGCACTTGAGGACTATGTCCTCTCACAGACTGCAGAACCAGTGATGTTAAGGAGGCTTTTCTTGGGGGAGGGTGTTGATTTCACAATGTGGGCAATGCGATACAATCTGCAGTAAAAGAGAACATGAATTCATGTCCCTTGAGAATCACTGCTCAGTTCCCACAGGGCTGAAGGGAGGGGCAGGAAATCAGATGAAACCTCAAAAAGGGGGTCTCGTATTCATCGATACTGTGGGTAACCACAGAGGGAAAGCCACAGATCTGGTGTAATCTATGCTAAAGACATTATTGCCCAAGACCATTCAATCCCCGCCCCCTTAATGAGGCCATATATTTTTACTGTTGTTCTACACGAGCGCGGACTGTGGCAGCAGGCCCGTCCCAACAGCAGAGGGGCACATCACTAAGACAAAGGCGCCTTGTGCCGCCACGGCAACCGCTTTGCAAAAACCACTGCCCCCACGCGCTGTCTTCTTCCTCAAAATCCTTCTTTTCTCATCTGCAAATACAGCACTGCACACCGTCCGCCATTTTAAAAACGTACGACTTGTTGTGGTGGAACCACGTTCCGGCGCGGGGGGAAGGATCGGGGAAGGCCGAGCGAAACTCACCCTCGATTGGCCAGGCCGCGTTCTCCACCTGCAGGCCGGGCAGCGCCTCCAGGACTGTGAGCGAAACCGGGATGAACCCCAGGTCCCTGTCAAACAAGAGCAAAACACTCAGACACGCACAGAGCAGTCACACCTGGGTCTCTACAAGAGCATCCTGCAATTTATTACATTTTTCAATCAAACAGGCCACTGGTTCTTAAACTTTTTAATATCGGGATCCAAATTATAATTTCAGTACCTTTCAGGGGCGGGTAAAATACAGATCCTAGCATACTGTAGTGGACGACAGACTCATTCCGGGACCCACCCCATACACCCCTGTGACCCATTGCGGGCACCGACCCATAGTAAAAAAAAAAAAAAAAAAGCACTGAAATAGGCTACATCTTCTAGTCACTGCTATTCAAAAAACTAATTTGGACAGCTCTTCTGGTGGGAAAGCCTTGGGTGGCAGGGAGGTGGGGGGGTGGCGTAGTGGTGCACCCCTCCACCCCCACCCCCACCCCCATTCTGGGTAAGAACAGGGCTGCATCCAAACCCTTGTGAGGCTGGATCCTGTTGATGGGACCGGCCCGCAACGAGAGGCCAGTAAGCATTCACAGCTTTTCGGGAAGAGCTTCATGGACCAGAGCCTGCCTGGGATGGGGTGGGGTGATGTGTGTGGTCTCTCCTGCTCCAAGGTCAATGGGAGCTCACCGAGGGGAGGGTCAACGGCCATCGGCCAAATCCACAGCCAGGCATTCAAGAAATAATGACATATTTTCACTTATGAAACCATAACAAGAAATCTGCCACAAGCCGTTCGCGTCTCGCGCTGCGGCAAGACACAAACAGGTTTCCGTTTTGATTGGAGAACGCTGCAGCCCCAAAGAGGAGCTTAAATAAGCCACTTCAGTATTTTCCTTTCCTGTTTCAAATCGTTACAAGAATAAATACGCGCTAAACATTATGTGCTCAATTTGCCGTTCAACTACAACTTGCTTTCCCTCAGTTTAACTACTTGGTAATTAGCCAGACAAACTACTAGAAGTTCAACTAATACCTACAACGTGTATTTGTGGCTCTGAAAACAGGCGAGTGCTCATTGGTCTAAACAGACCTACATGTGCAGGTTCTTACAGAACACAACAAAGTCCGCTACCATGCTTTGCCTTCCTTTTGCAACCAACTCTGCTTGAAATGACAGCATGATACATTTTTGAAATGCTGGGATAAAAAATCTGCAGGTACTGAGAGCCCCCAAACAAGATCAATTGGTTTTTTTTCTAGTCATATTTGTTTGATCACGGTACAACACAATTGCTTTCAGTATGCGTGTGCTCAGCAATTAATGAAAACGTATCATTATTATAGTGAACACATAGTGAAGGAATCTAACTCAGAAACCTTTGATTCTTTCAAAGGTCAAAGGTCACCAGGTAACCCCGTTAGACACTTAGCTCAATCCTGGCATACACAAATGTCTGCTATGCATTAAGTTTCTGCTTTATTGAAACACTTTAGGCTTTATCCTAAAGACCACAAATGACAAGAATCAAACTTCACATCTGCAGACTTCAGGAATAAATCTGAACCCGAGGGGGAAAATGACAGCAGGGCCCAGACTTCCTCAAATCAAATTATCATAAATATACATTCATATCCCAATTTGTTGAAATTTTATTGTACGTAATTTTATTTTGCTTGGCTAAACCCTGAGATCATCTCCTCAGACAGAAACCCTTCGAGCTGCCTGCACTCAAGCAGCGAGCGAGACACAGGCGGCGTCTGCTCCTAATTGTGGTGGGGAGAATATCAGCGAGAGACATTCTATTTTTCATTCCCACTCAAAGACGACAAAAAAAAGTGCAGTAGGTTCCATGGGGGAGAGAGAGAGAGCCACAAAACTAGAGACTATGCAGAGAAGTCACTGTTGGGGAATTTGGGAAATACCAAAAAAAAAGTCTGAGTTTTACTAAGGAGACAACCGTGCGAGAACAAACTAGCGCAGAGAACGTACGCGGGTTTCAACAGCGCGGGCAGACGGACCCAGCGTACCCATGGCTTCAGCGACGCGGCGAGAGAGAGAGAGAGAGAGAGAGAGAGAGAGAGAGAGAGAGAGAGAGAGAGAGAGAGAGAGAGAGAGAGAGAGAGAGAGAGAGAGAGAGAGAGAGAGAGAGAGAGAGAGAGAGAGTCTGGGCTGACCACGACCTTCCGGAGCCGTCACGTAGGACAGAGGCGGGCTCAAAAACTAAATTTCCTACTGCAGATCCGACGTGGATGACAAAACTGCAAAAATAAAAAAAAAAGCACGCACTTTCTGGGTTTTGGTAGTCCTTTTCTTCTCGTTTCTGTTCATTGTCTTTTTTTTTTTCTTTCTTTCTTTGTTTTTAATGACACCGAGTTTAAAAATGATGTCATAAGAATGCACAGAATGTTAACCGCAGCAGTTACAAAACACACATTAACATAAGGGACCACAGGGGCAGACAACATGCGGGCTGTGAGCTCCTCTGTGTGGCCTACAGCACAGAGAGAATCCATTAAACGCATACATGATCTCAGCTGTACGACATTGCGTCGGACTGTATGGACGGGCACTTCAGTGAATCCAGAGTGTTGTCTTTCTTTTCCAGAACGCACTTCTAACAAGTGGCAGTGCAGCCTGGGTTTCACCCCCCTCGAGGCTGAAAGGTGCCTCATGCTCGGGGTACGAAGCCAGAGAAAGGTACACAACCCAGGACGCAAAGAAATACGTTGCCCAGATTAGTAACATCACTTTGCTTTGCAACACTTCCTCCACCTACCGCTCCACAAAAAAAAAAAAACGAAAAGAACCCTTCCCTTCTTTTTTCCACGACGTGAACAAACAATTCCCACATTCTGTGACATTTTTCCATCGACGGGGGGGGGGGGATTTTGGGGACCGGTGATGAGAGCTCGGGAGGAGCGCTCGGAGGCTTTTGGGTCGGGCTTGGTTCTTTTGTCCGGGGGGGGGGGGGGGGGGGGGGGTGGAATGCAGCCACTGTAAAGAATTCTAAATCAGCTGGCTGACAGAGGAATTCCGCGGACACAAGTGCGCAGGGTGATGGAGTGGCGCTGGTTACAAACGGCCCATCCGACCCAGAAGGTTAAACATTAACTCCCTGTGCGCAGACTGGGACCGAAAAAAACAAAACAAAAACATATTGATGGATTTCACCCAGGTCCACAGAAACGGAGGAGGCCGACCCTTTTGAAAAGCAAATCTGAAGCATTTATAATTATTAGCCATAGTGTGCCAGTTTTTTTTGACATGGCCATTATTCACGGTTATTTGCCAGCTTCAAAGACACTGCATTTATTGCCATCAGAGGGACAACCTCTGGATTTATGCAATTGCTGGAAAGTTAAATAAAGGTAAAGTGATACACAAAGACTGGATGCAAAACAACTAGGCTGTGACAATGCCGGAGAGAAGGAAAAACGAAAAAGTTCAGTAAAACTAATACTCTGTCATTTTCGTTGCACTGATACTTGCTTTCAAAAGTTTGCCTATGAAATGAGTTGTCAGATGAATGCATTTAAGTCACAAAGGGAATGTTCAATACAACTATTTGACTGCCCAGCATGTCAAACAACTGACACACATGTACATAAATTCCCATGTCTGTAACCTAAACTTGACAACAGGGAATGTAGTGTTTGCCTTGATATACATGCATGACAGCCAACAAACAGAGGCGCAAATCTATTGTTAAACAGAGATTTCGATATACCTCATGAGGCACTGGTTGCGGGCGCATTGCACCGCAGCGTTGCGTTGGCTTCTGAAGCATTCTGCCGTCAGCTGCAGACGCAGACGCATCGACTCTGCGGCAGGGCTCTGCTGGTCTGAAGCACGAATCTCATCGGACAACTGCGTCAAAACCTTCACCAGATTCTGGAAGACCGTTTTCTCCGCGTTGGCTCTGGAAAAGAAAGCAGGGAAAGATGGCAAAATGTTACCCATTTATTTGCTAATTTTCTCAAAGGAAATAAACACGTCTGCATTAAGTGTAGTTTCCATGCTAGCAAGCAGCAAGACACACGGCAAACGATTTATTGCACGAACGCAAGATATAGGTTCGACACAGGCCAACAAAGCAAAGAGATCACTCAGAAAAAATACACTAGATCCCACCTTATAACCCACTAGTATATCTGCATTTGTTACTTTCTGTAGCTAGCTTGACAGCATTTCCAATTGTATTTAGTCTTAGATAGCTAGCTAATGCTAGCTGTCAACTAGCTAGCCAGATTGTACGTTCGCGTAGTTTAAATAACAAAGCACCACTGTACCTAAAGTCCTGCTCTCGAAACGCCTTCGTCAAATTTTGAATAATCTGTAAATGCTTCTGAGTGAAAGCTCCTCCACTCATTTCATTTAGTTCTGTTTCAAATTCCAACATGTTTTCAGAGGGCGCCGCCATCTTTGTTATTTTTTCCTGGTACAACATCCGTTCCACTCTATTCCCTGCTGCTATTGGATACCATCACAAAGAGGGCGGGACCACTGAAGATCTACAGTACACACCCCTCGTACATGTCGGTGATCTACGAGTTCCCGAGGGGGCTACACAATAAAATAAAAATGAAAAACTGCACCAATGTATGATTCTAACCAGCGTTTTTCAAAAACCGTCAATGTCTCTGAAATGGAAACATTCTTTTTGACATTTCAACTTACTGTTTGCAATATCTTTGTTGTCTTAGCACAAGATGTGCTGCACTTTGGGTTGTATATTTTAAATGCAAGCAGTAAGTCAGGTGTTATAGGTAAGTGGCAGGCTCTCTTTAATATTTAGCTCATTATAAAGCAGTATGGTTACATGTAAAAGTTGGCAATAGTAGAGATGGGGTAATATATTTATTCTCTCTGCTATTATAGTCTTACTCATATTTTCAGTGATATTCATTTAACTACTAATACTTGAAAGTGATGGTTAATTTGTTTATAGTTCGATGCGGTTTTCAATACAGTGTATTTTAGAATTCCACGTGTTAAGTCCTGGGGGCAGCTGCAATGAAAGTTCAAAACAATTAGGTGCCTTGACACCCCATATCATAACACTGGTGCGTGTAATAGTTTCCCCGAAACTGAAACCCAAACTGAGGCAGACTTCTTGACTTCCAGTCTTCGTGCGGTGGAATCTATCTGGCCTGGCTCACGTCCCCCCGCGGTGGACAGTCGGAGGTGTGAGGACACGTGAGGCGGCCCGGCGGGCTTTCGGGGAGACGACAGGGAGGGGCGCGCGTGACGGCGAAGACAAAACAAACCGGTTCGCCCCCGTCCCGTCCCGGCGCAGCGGAGTCCCAGTTGTTTTCACGGCAGAGAAATCTAAAACCGCGCGGTCGTCCGGTCGCTGATGTCACCGGGGCTGTGCCAAAGCCCTGCAGGGGGAAGTGTTGTCATTGCCCTGTTGTTTCGACAGCTAATCGCCTTCGGGGGCCAGGAGTCCCAACAGGATGTCTGCAGTCACACTGCGCTTGGCCCCCGCGTCGGTCCTGTCAATCACCTACAGTCACGTTCACATCTTTCGCCTGCCGCCATTCCTCCCAGAGAGGAAAGGGGACGTGCCGACAAAGTGCTTCACACTGTAAAGAACTATTTTAATGCGTTAAAAAGACCGGCTGGCCTATTCAAGCAGAACTTTTCCTTTACACATTGCTAGTATTCATTCGTCATGTCCTTTGTCTGATACTTTCAACTATGCACATGACACTTAATTGTGAATGATCGATTACATCCCACAACAAAAGTAGATTTCATGACCTGATGTCCTTACCTATTTTAGGTCTAGGACTTCTTTTTTTTTTTTTTAAAGTAAGATTAGCAAGTCGAGAATGTTCTTTACTGTGCAAGCTTCAGGGCTGAGCTCCTGGGCTGAAAAAACCTCAGAATTACAATGAGTGCCGAGGTATTTTCAGACACTGGCTACATATTGATTTGCATGCAGCCAGTGGCTAAACCTGGCTCTGGAATAAGATGGTTAAGACTGCAGCTGGGATTCATGGCCAGTCAGACTCTACACTAATATGTGTCCAGAAGGGAGAGCAGCACCCACCTACGTTACCCGTCCGTCTTTTATCCTCCCATGTCCAAGATACTTACATTATGTAAAAAAAAATGTAATACTTAAACTCTTTTTCCAAGTCTCAGGAGGATATAGTGTCAAGTAAATAACAGACTTGATTGAAGAAAATGCTACAAGAAATTCCTAAAATTACATGGATATACGACTAATGGGACATTATGCAAATCAGCACAAGCGTTTAGTCTCAACCTTGTGCAGGAATGAGCAGTCCCGGGACATCAGAGGGAAAAGGTTTAATATCCTTCTACCTTCCGGTAAATACATCCCTTCCTGATATCTACCTCACGTGTATAAAAGCAACCTTGAAGACAGCAGTAAGAAAGAAAAGGGGGGGAAAGAAGTAATTCTTCTGTCAGTCCTCTGAAGGCAACATTTTTGTGTTTTCAGTAATGAGAAACAGTGGTCTGTGAAATAAAAATGAAATAACCCAAATTTTATTAAAAGAACTCGCTTATATCCTATAACATGTGTTGCGGCGAGGAACAGGGGAAGCGGCCAGGAAAAAAAAGCCAGGAGTGTGTGAGCGTGTCAGGGTGGCACGTGCCCCTGCAGATGCAGGCTGGCACTGCCCTGCTCGGACTGGCAGAGGCCATAGTCAAACCCCCCAGCCCAGCCCAGTCCAGTCCGGTGCGGTCCAGTCAGACCACCGTCGCCCCATCGGCACGGAGACGCTGGCACTTAGAGGCTTGACGACATCACTCTGCAGCGAAACCCGCTGGAGCCCCGACAGCCTCGCTCCCGATGGGGAGGACTCGTTCCGTTCTTTCACTCCAGATGTGCCCACTGTGAGGCCCAAGCCCCCTTTCATCACACACACACACACACACACACACAGACGCAGACAACACCACACCGCACTGCACACACACACCCACACACACAAACCGCACCACCCACACACACACACACACACACACACACACAACACAACACCACACAACACACACACACACACACACACACACACCACACCACGCTACACACATACAAACACACAGACACACCACACACACACACACACACACAACACAACACCACACACCACCCACACACACACACACACACACACACACAACACCACACAACACACACACACACACACAACACAACACACACACACACACACACCACACCACGCTACACACACACACACACACACACCACACCACGCTACACACACACACACACACACACACACACCACACCACGCTACACACACACACACACAAATTCCCCAGTGCTTGGCTTGTCCCACACAGCCTCGCTGAGCCGCCAGTGCACTGCAGGCCCAGCTCCGCGGCTCTGTCCAGGCCCGCTGATGTCATCGGCTTCTGCGGGTTCCCGTTTGCTGGAAGCCGGTGTCCTGTTACCAGCTCTCAGCATGCCGGGCACGCCAGCAGCAGTTTCTAATGAACGCAGCGGGCGATCGTCAGCAAGCGGAGGATCGTCACGTTTCTGGATGACCCACAGGGTGGTAGGATGAGTCCAGAGGAAAGGACGGGTCTCTGAGCCGAAAGACGTGTCATTCCCCCTCCGTCACGCCCAATCACAGCCTTAACCGTACGGGCTCTGCTGTCAAACACAAACCCTCCAATCGCAGACCCAGTCTACTGCCACTAACCCCTCTCTGAGCAGAATAACAGGACAGTGAGAGACAATTCTCCACTTCCATTGTCTCTGCAGCCTTGCTTAGCTTTCAGAGTCTGCACCACACCACTTAGTATCCCATGGTTCTTGTCATTGCTGACATCTGTTCTGTTCTGTGTTGGCTACGTTTCCCCTTTGCTCTGAGGGAAAGATGAGCAATGGCTTGGATTCCCTCAAGCTGGAGTCTAGGTCACGTGGAGACATCCCAACCAATGTGTTACGAATGCAGCCAAAAGATGTCCATATGGACGGCTACTGGTGAACAAGAAAATTAACCAATCAAGCTTCCTTGCCGTCGTCCCTGCTTATTTTAACTGGATCTTTTCAAGGTAACCTCTAGGTGAAATGTCCTTATTGCCTCATTCAACGGTTTCTTCGATGCCTCAAAGTATTGGGTGGGGGAGGGGGGGGGGGGTTATTGCGTTATGCTGAATTTACTGGCGAACGGTGAGTGTATTGGGACTGGCACAGCATCAGGCCATGCTGAGTGCTGTTAATTTAAACGTGTGGCTAAATTCCTCTCTCTGCCCAGTTGTATGTAAAATACCACACTGCTAAAAAAATAATAATAATAAAATGTCAAATCATTTATTTAATAACGCCATCAGGCAGAAAATTTGTGATACATAGGAAACAGGAACGCAAGTACGCGCAAAGAGGCTCTCTCACAGCCAGAGGAGGTGGTATAACATACAGACCGTTTATTCATTCATCGCCGAGGCTGCGCCTCCCGTTCTCCTCTCTGGATTCACATCGAGCTCTCACATTCTAGCCCCTCTTTTAATCGCAAGCTCTTCGTTCTCCTGTCTGTTTGCCTTTTTTCAAACGCTTCTCATATATACCGAGCCAGCTTCCAAAAAAAAAAAAAAAGGCTTTCACTGTGGTGGCAAAGTGCTCAAGGCTTAGCTTGACATTAAGAAACAAGGGGGGGGGGGGGGCAGTGAGAAAACTAATGGCAGCGAAAGAGCGATCTCTTTACACCCTTACAAAGATACTGTAACTCTGCCTTGTGTGGGCTAAATGAATCCATCACTAACAGGGCACTAACAGGCACTAGATGACAAAAGCCATGGGGCAAACGGAGCATAGCATGTTACCTTCATTGTCCGCCCCCCTCCCCCCACCCCAAAAAAAAACAAAAACACATTCTTCACTGTACAGGTCGACCCTCTTGCTTGTGAAGGGGGTAGGTGCGGTTGATTTGTTGGGTGTCAGTATCAAGAGGGCCAGGGGTTGGGGTGGGGTGGGGTAGGGTGGGGTGGGGTGTGTGTGTGTGACGGTGGGTGTCCTACATTCAAAACCAAAACTCTGAGACAAAGACGTGGACGTTGACAATGTTGCGATGAGAGACTACCCCAGACACCACATAGTTCATGGCCAGCTTCAGGATGATGTACTTCGGCCCGGTGATGGTTCTCACCTGTCGTACCACACCTGCGAGAGAGAGAGGGAGACACGGAGGGGATTGTCGTTAGAGCTGAGGATCATGGGAAGGGGGCGCAGAGACGTCAGCTCTTCCTGCGAGCGGGCCTCTGCTGTGCCAAGCTGCTTAAACGCTCCACAGCGGTTTCCTGAGAAAATACCGTTACAATTTTTTCCAGATTGTGAAATTCAAAATCGATTACTGGCATCAGGAGTGTCTGCAACAGAAGCCGTGGCGGAATAAAAAAAATAGTTCAGATGCACGTGGATCATCACAGACACTGCTAACAGGGGTGGTTCACTGCTGATGAGCAATCGGGAGGTGCGATAAACAGACCACTTTTGACACTTTTTTGGGGAATCTGGCTTTTGTTTCCTTCCATCTCCCAACCCCCACCCACCCACTCACTCACCCAGCCACCCCCTTCCCTGCCCCAAAGCACATGAGACACCCTACATCATAGTTATGTGGGGAAAACAAAACCATAACCAAGACCAAGAATTACTAAATGCTCAAAGAATTTGTTGGAAGCCCCCCCTTTTTTTAAAGTGAACATGCGATTACATAGAGAAAAAATCCTGCTGTTTATACAGGCTGTCAGCAGCCCGTCTTCTCCAGCGAGCGCTGGTGACACTTTAACTCGGGCCTGTTTGAACAGCCATCGCCAAAGTGCAATCAGGCAGCACAATTGCTGCACTGTCTCCCCACTGCTCCATCCACTTTCTCTCTCTCTCTCTCTTTCTCTCACACTCTTTCCCTCTCTCTCTCACTCTTTATCACTCTCTTTTGCTCTCTACCTTTCACTTCACTGTCTTGTGACTCCTCCAATCTCTCTCTCTCTCTCACTCTCTCCCCTTCATTTCAAAGTCTGCCAACTCCTCCATTCTCTCTCTCACTCTCCATCTCTCTCTCTCTCTGTCCTTCTCTCTTCGTTAACACATGCACAGCACGGCATCAGAGATGTATTGTGTTCTCTACCACTACACAGGCTGAGGAAAATTAGTACCTGGTTTCCAATAACATGCAGCTCTGTAAGGGGGGGGGGGGGGGGGGGGGATTATGATGTTCGTATTAAAGCAGGGAAACAAAAGAAGTAAATCCTAATCTTGCTAAAATGGAACAACAACAGTGACAACTAAAGGCTTGCGCTTGCTGCTTAAACACAGAACAGACACACACACTCTAACTAAACCCCCTGCAAAAAAAAAGGAAAAAAAAGGAAACAGGACACAAACACAAAGCAGCAGATGGGTGACACTAAAACAACCTGCTCCTAAAATCAGCCAGGTGAGCGCGTCTGGACTGTGCAAGGAGGCCCGAAGGGGAGCGTCCCCCCCCCATGCAGCCCCCAGCTCACGCCCCACTCTACTGCTCGCCAGGCTGGTGGCTGTACTACCCTCTCCGCAGGGTAAACAGGACCCATCTGTCCCACGCAGAGAGGCGCTGCAGTCACGCCATACGCTCGTGTCCCCATTCCGCATGACCTCCATCTTTCATTTTTGGCAGCTCTGAAAGTGAGCCTCTCGCACCGGATCATCACGGCTGTGCCACGAGATTTTGCCGCGATAAGATCCCGACTTGGTGGGACGGGGCCCAGCGCCAGGGCCTGCCACTTGTTTTTGTGTTTTTTTGGGGTTTCTGTTGCATAGGGACACTCAGGGAACCAAAGCGGTCTTGTATTGCTTCCAAAACTCTGAACGCCATTAAAGAGGAAAACTTTGCACGAACTTACAAAGCACTGCAGTAACATTTTGAGGAAAGGAAGAAAAAAAAAAGACACGGAAAAATAGATTATGTCTGCATTGGAGAAATGATTTTCATCACCAGCGATTGAAGGTGCTGGGTCAAACCACAGAGGATATTTTCGATCAGCGAAGGAAATTCAGCAGACATGCATGAGCACTTTCTTTACCAGCTCTTCAGCAATATCGTCTGTCCTCAAGAAAGAAATGAAAATTGAATCATTCGCTGAATACAATGTACATACTGCTACAGATTGTGGTCTATACAGATTGCAACAGTTAAATAAGGGAAAATTTTACTATGATAATTACAGTTTTGAAAAAAATCCTCACTGTTAATCCTGGTTTGCAATTTAGCAAAGGAAGTGTTCTGTGTGCACAGGGGTCTCTGTAAATGTGACGCTCTCTCTCAATGCGTTCTCATTGTCAGATTGCCAAAACGTGAAGGTCTGAAGATGAAGCACCTTCACTCCAGTACTGCATGCAGAGCCCTCTAGTGTCCATTACCAATAAACACATCCAAATACGTACCGGTCGCGACTTCAAGCACCAATGGCTATGATGACCGGAAATAAATAAATATGTACTCTTTCGCATATGCCTGAATTTGACCTGCCCCGCCCTCCCCAGACACTCGCGCTCCCCCTCCGATACAGCTCTCAGCGGCAGCTGCTGTGTTTTGTCGAAATCTTTTTCATCAAGACCCAAATGCTTTCTGCAACATGCGCAAACTGTCGCAGTCCTGCAAACGGGAATCGCAAGCCCAGGGGCACAAATTCATCCCAGAACCCGGAAAACAAGTCCCCCATAATTACAGATTAGGGATGAAGGAGGGGGGCATGACCGCAGCCATTAGCTCCTGGAGCAGCCGCCCAGGGGTCGGAGACACCTTCCCCAACTTAGTTTAGATGATCGGGCAAGAGAACACAAAAGATTCCAATCTTCCTGCGGAATTATATTGCATCAGTGGCCCTGTTCTCCAGAATACACACACCCTGGAATAATGCACGGTCTGGGACATGCAGTGCCCTGCCTTTTCCCCACCAGGGCCAGGCTGGCAAGCACGGACACGCCCCCCCCCCCCCCCCCCCGCGTGAGAATTCCGCTCAACATTCCCTTTCCGTGAATCCCGAATCGGGGGGGACGGTGACCTCACTATCTCACGCCCCGGATCAAACACACTCACAGGCAGAAGCCCGCACTCTCTCCCGCACGCCCCAGGCCAGCCCGTAAGTAGAAAATAGCTCTAAGTGCACGTTACAGGCAAACGCGTCGCCGCAAAAACGAAACTAAACAAAACGCCAGCGAGCGTTTGTCATCCCCCCGGGGCCAGGAACGGGCTGCAGTATTGAAGGGTTACAAGTAAACAGTGCAATTTCTGGGTTTTTATGGTTTTCGCTAGCCCCGGGAGGACGTTGTATGACAAAATCCAAAATGAACGGGTTTAACACCAAAACAAATGAAAAGAACACACTGGCCTCACCACAGTATGGCATAATGACACGCTGGCCCGCTGCTCGCTGTGCGCTGAGCGCAATAAAGGCCTACGCTAGTTTCCAGCGCAGCTCGCGGTGTTCCAGCTCTCCGTGAGAAAGCCCTGTGATGTTAACCTCTGAGGACTACGAGGGGGGAGGGCAAGAGGAAGGGGGAGGGCAAGAGGAGGGTGGGGATGACTTTCTTGTGTGTTTGGGGCACCCCATCTCTTCTTTTCCATGAGCCCCTGTTTGTGTAGCTGGCCAACCTTTCAAAGCATCCCTCCACCACACCGTAGGGACGCAAGTAACACACAACTGTGTGGTAGCTGCGTGGTTTGGTATTTAAAGGTCTATTAGCGATGATGCACAATTACAGGTCGTTGCACTGACCAGTGGGGCACTGCCACTGCAAAGCACTATCACAACCACAAGTGAACAAGAACACCTTGGTCACTTTCAAAGAATCAAGATTTGAACTCCTCACAAGATGGTGCTATTTAATTAAATGTGAAAGTTGGATTTAAAAAAAAAAAACGTTTTTTTGGAGATGCACAACAGTTGAAAGTCAATACCTTGAATATACTGGGCTGCCAAAAAAATCAGCAAGATTTATTAACTGGGACTAGGTTCAACCACCACGCTGTCACCAACTTCTTGGTTTTCAAACTTTGCAAACGCTTTGCCGGATTTATGTTTTGCTCAGGAACCTCTCTGCTGCTGTCAGAAAACAAAAATCTGTTGAGGTTTGAATTTTATCTACAAACTGCCACCCTGCCGCCAACCAGTCCGGTGCAGTCAAAAACATTCTAATCACACACTTGTGATGTCACACCTTAAAGGGTTAAGGCAGCCCTGTCCTGTCACGCGTGTGCTATCTGTCCGCGTGACGATGGAGGCGGTTGGCTGCCAGACCACCCGGGGAGGCCATTGGCCGGTGCGCTGGGACTACACTGTTTTGATTATCTCCGGTAATCCCGCCTTTGACAAGCGCAGACTCCTTGTGGGTTTGGAGCCTCGCGGCGTCTGACGATGTCACGGCACGATACGCTCTCCTCCGCGTCTTCAACTCTAGGAGCCCCCTTCTGCGGCGTCTATTTCTACACGCTTCTCTCTGCCTGGTATTGCTGGAGTAGGGGGGGTGGGTGGACCCGCCAAACACAGGTGTAGCAGCCAAGCTCCGCTGCACCTGCCATGCTCTGGAAAACCCACCAGACTCTTAGCACCGAAGGCCCAAATTCCACCAGGGGACCGCGGTGGGGGTGGCTGGCGGTACTTGGCGGGACCACAGAGGGGTTGCATTCCTCCGGCGCACAGAGCTCACGGTGTACTCCGCAGATTTTTCGCTCAAACGCAAATGACATCACAGAGTCATCCCAACGTGACCGGGACGGGCGCTGACCGTAAGCGCACACTGTCGTCTGGGCGTCTCAAACAGTGGAACTCTGCTCTTTTTACCTCCCCCCCCCCCCCCCCCCGCGGTCTCCTCTTCGAACACCAGGGTCCACACTGTTCCAGGACCAGCTGCAGCCTGCAGGGTCAGGCTGGGTCCAGGCCTTTTTGGGGTACTCAATTCCCCGCCCACTTTTTTTTTTTTTGGCCAGCGGGACCTCTTCCTCCTGCAGTTCCCGTTCCCTGAATCCTCCACTTTGCGGGTCGGTGTCAGATCTGGCACAGCCAGGAAACTGTGGACTCGGGGCACGGGGACATGAGCTCATCGTAGTTAAACTGGGAGCCATTTGGGCGGAGATGAGGGGGAAAAAATATAAAAATGTTCCTCAGTGTACTCAATCTCTCGGGAGAGGGTGAATTAAAACAACGCTGTTGGTGGTAGCTGTCCCTGTTCACAATGTGTCACTTTCCAGGGGGGAAAAACACCACGTCCGCCTGGACCTTACACCGAAATAACTTGTGCTGTTTTCAGAACGGGAGCAAAAAAAAAAAAAGAATAAAATACGTCATCACAGGTGCCAAAAACATCAGATCTGTTATCGTAACTGAACAAACAAGTGCCGTCAATTCCGCTTTAATGGCGGATGACAGTCTATGAGTAATGCGTACCTCCCTTATTTGTCTTTCCGAATATGTATCTGATGAGCACTATGTTCAATTACAGGTATGTGAGAAATGTTTTCTTTGAGTTGATGTGCTACTATGCAGAGGCCAGGAACTGAGAGGGTATAATAAGACCTTGAAAAATCTAAGAATTATTATTATTGTTATTATTATTGTAGGATACCCACCTGGCCATCTAGAAGCTTCTCTGAACTCTATGCTTTTATGACTGATGTTTGGCGGGAAAAAAACAGTAGCCTAACAGTAACAGGCTATTCTGTGTTGCCGCTTCTTAAAGACAGTTAAACTATTTCTGCTACGATATGCTTGGCCAAGAGGCCTTCCTCCCTTCAGTATCTATCGATTAAGATAGTTCATCTATGACCGAAATGCACAACGGAGTGCATTTAAAATTCACAATGTTCCAAAAATGTATTTAATTGGTTTCAAACAGCAGAGGAAAACGTTCTGGGTTCCTAATTTAAGCACAACGATGACGGCCACCATCGCCAGCGGTGCAAATCCTGATTTGGGCTTTCGGTGGGCACCGGCGATGCCACGCAGCCTCACAGCTGTGTGCCAGCTGGGGCACCGGGGTACACCCTGACCGTGGGGCCACCGAAACGAGGGCTTGATGTGGGCGTCGGCCTTCTCAGCCAAGCGCGCTGCTATGCCAGAGCTGCATCCAATCAGACGCCGCCTTTCATGTGACATTCCATGGCAACAAAGGCAGTGGCCGGCTTTGATGTGGCCCCGCGACTCTAACCGCCCTAATGTAAGAGGAGACACGGAGAGGGCTCTGGCGGTAATGTGGTAATGTAACAATACGGCCCGCCACATGAATCGCGGCGGCCGGGACGACTTCTGCGCACGCAGACGCTGGGTTTTTTTTCCCCGGAGGGACGCATGACATCACCGCGGCGGTCTCGAAGGCGGTGAGAGTTTAAGGTCCCGCGCGGGGCAGTCCGCCGGCCGGCCGGCCGGCCGATGGTGTTCTCGGAGCGCCGCTGACTGACATCGCCCGGCTCCAGCCTGCTCTGCGGTCTCACAGCGCCAGCCAATGGGAAGCCATTATGTTGAATTAAACAATAACCTCGCGGGAGAGGGGGGGGAACTCAAGCGTACAGTCGGCGTGTGGTCCCGCAGTCAACATTTCCCCCCGGAGTGGGAAAAGAGTGAGAACTCAAAGAAACGTATTAGAAACTGAAATGAGGCCATTCACGCACATATTCATTCAGACACACTGATCTTCATCTTCCTGTTCCCTGTGCCAGCTCTGACGAGCCCCAAACGCCCTTTTCCTAATCAAACTCCTCCTCAGGCAACACCAGAGATTTAAAAATCGTTCAGCTCCTTCACCAAAGACCGTTGGTCAACAAAAGGACAGGCACACACAAACTTGGTGTGTGGACGCACACACATAGACAAACATGTGCACACACACACACACACACACACACACACACACGCACACACACACACACACACGCACACGGGTAAGAACAGCACGGTGGTCATTGAGAAAATGGCACAGCAAGTTGGCTTTAAAGCTGAAAACCACACCGCACATTAGCTGGATGAAATCCCCCTTGGTCCCAAAAGGCCAAATGCATTCTGGGAAGATGGCATGCAAGGCTAGAAAATGCACAAATGCCACCGGGGAGCAAACACCAAAAATGCTAAACGCACTGAATTCACACAAAACATCCAAGCGGGAGACTTCATCTTTTTTAGCAAAATGCCGTTCGTTCCTCCCCACCAGAGCTCTCACACAGCGCAGACATATGCCTTTGGTTTGCGAATAAGAGGAGGTTTTTTCGTTAATGCCGAAATTAGGTCAGAAAACCGCTTCTTTGTCTGCGACCAAATTCAATTCCCAGAGAGCGAGGCACGGGGTGTGGGGGGGGGCGGGGGGCTGACGACGCCCCATCGAGATTCACGGTCCCCCGTTATTGTAACACGGCCCAAAAAGGGCGCTCCACTAACCCAGACCTCGAAGAGCCCAGACGGGACGGGTGCGGGGGCGCAGGCAAGCGGACACTCACCCACAATCATTCCCTGCTCCAGGCGCTTGATGATGTCGAAGGCCTTCAGGCCGTTCCCCTCCAGGATGTCGAAGATGATGTCAGAGTTTTGGGAGAAGGCCGGGGATGGAGGCACAGCTCTCAGGAACACTATCTCTGTGAGGAGACCACAACAAGAAACAAGACTTTAAAAAAAATAATAATAATTTAGGGCCCTTGTATTTTTGCGGTTGAATTTCTTGGCCAGACTCTCAGGCCAATTTAGAGCAGAAAAGAAAAAAAAACAATAAAATTAAAGGAGGCATGAATTCTATTTTATTTGACAAACCAATTTTTTCGGAGAAGGATTTGCAGTGGAGGACATGGTGGCGACTCATTGTTAAAAAACAATGGCGCTCTTGAGGGCCTATAAATACTGAACAGACTTGCGACGGCTTTGCGGGAAACCAAGAGAATCATTGTGTTAAAACACGAGACTGTACAGAACATGAAATGCATACTAAACTGCAGCTTCTGAAAGTCTCAATGTGCAAACTATTCAAATCAAACTCAAGTTGAGCCCTTTCCAGTGAATTAAATGTGCATATTTAAAAATTTAAAAAAACACAAAGTTAAATGTGCATATTTATTTCCCTGCAACCTGTATTAGTTGGGGATGGAAGCAAAAAGATGTGAACACTACAACAAGAATAATCAGAACGGCGGCCATCGATAACCAGACGTTCAGGGCCTGCTGATATTTCTTGGCACGCCCCACCTTCCAGGACGCTCTCCTCTCTGAAGGTGGGCAGGGAGATGACGGTGTGGGAGATGGAGTGGACGGGATCGGAAATGCAGCTGGCGTTGGTGAGCTGGCAGGACTTCACGCAGCGGACGGTGTCTGACCGGCTCATCCTGGGCCTCCTGAGGAAACGCAAACAGGGGGGTTTTCTAACTTTTGAGCGGACTTTTGAGCAGGCAAAGCAAACAGACGGGCTAACAACACACAACGGGAGAATAGCAGGAAACACGCAGCACAACAAACAGTAAACACTGCAAAATACAATGAAAGGGCTCACCAGCAATATAGCATCTGGGGGGAATAAAGACAGGCAAATTGGATGCTGTGCTTCAATGAAACAATGTATTGGGGGGGAAAGAAAATAATAACAGTAGTAAAACTGCACGCAGCCAAGAAACACACTGCGGGGCATTTCTGTCAAGGCTTCTGAATGCCATTCATGGTTTTCATATTTTCATTCTGAAGAATGAAATACCACCGCACCGCTAAATTTGATCTACAGTCCGGACAAGAAAATACTTTTGATTGTCGACCGTCCCAGACTAACATCCCATAATCCACCAGGGGAAGATTTATAGGCGTGGGGATTACGAAGGTCCCTAAATCCTAAGAAGGAATAAAGAAGTGCACAGAGAACAGATAGAGAGCTGTCCTCGTTGGATTATTTAAGGTTTTGTTTATTTGATAACCAAATCAGTGTGTCACACAGGAGAAACAGGAGTCTTCTCCACCCATGTTATTAACTGTGTGTTTGCCGGGCATCTAACTGAAACTCTCAATGTGATCTATTGACCAGGGACCATATTTCTAAAACGTCTTGCAGTAGGAGTGCTCATTTAGGCTCAGGTGTCCCTTGTCCATATCTCAATCTTGTCCATGACTACTTAAAATTTTTAAATGTTTTTTAAAAAAAAAATAGATCCTAGATGAGCCCTCCTACTCTCAGACGGTTTGTTGTGATTACTGGGCCCAGGGGTTATTTCAAAACGCAAGGGCAAGCGCTCATCCCCAGTCTGTGAAAGACCGGCCAAGGACAAGCTGGGCCAAGATTCCGGAATCTTCCAGAAAGAGATGATTACGGCCTGGCGGCTCTCCTTCAGTGTTGTCAGGAGCAACTGCATTGTGGGCAGGGAGTGATGTTTGGGTGAGCTGGTGGTCAGAGCTGGGGGACGGGGGAGGTGAATTTGGGGGGGGGGGGGGTTGAGGGAAGAACTGGTAGCCTCAACCTCAAACAAAACAGGCCAGATGTTCTGTGCGAACCGGGGGCAAAAACTGATGAAAACTACTTTGCAGAACAATGTGAACAATGGACCCCTGACCAATCAGCCGCAAGTAAACATCTATCTTATCAGGATGAAGTCTTCTGACGGCAGTGTCGCATGTTACCGGCAATCTTTCTCTGCGTCTTCGGGCTGCGTTCCGCTTTCAGAGTGCTCTCCTGGGGAGGGGCGCCCCTGACTCCACGTCAGGCCGCTGCGGGGTCGGGGTTTGTAATTAGCCATTACTGGGTCGGTCCAAATTTTACTTTGGTCAGGGCCAAAAGCCGCAAAATGTTCCCCTAGTCCCTAAGACCGCGACTTTTTGCGCAGCACAGAGATCCAGCTCCGAAGAGTCGGACAGCACAAGCCGAGCGGCTTGAATTTACGAGGAAATAGCAGGCGGGGCGCGGACGGCTACCCGCGAGGGTACGTACACCAGAGGCGGGGCAGCGAGTGGACGTCTAATTACCCCAGAGTTTCTTCAGTACAGACCTATCGTACTCCACCCCTCCTCCATCTCCGTTCGAAAGGGGCTCACGTTGGCCCTCCCGGACCCGACCAAACACCAGACCGCAAAGAAAAACAGATCGCTGGATACACGTCTTCCAGGCCACTACGTATTTTTTTTATTATTATTATTTATGGTCAGCACATTGATAACGCCCCAACACAAACACCGAGGGGACATCATTCATTTTCCGAGCGGCGACGCAGCCCCGGCCGCAAGCAGTCAGGACCACCGGCCAGAACCCACTTCCTCATAACTCAATGTCAGAAGGTAAAAAAAAAATAAATAAAAAAAAAGAACACCGTGTTTTTATTTCGAGAGATCCCCACATCCCCCAACAACCAAGAAGTGCATCCGTATTCTTCTGGTGGTTCGGCTGGGCCCCGAGGCGGGGGGCGAGTGGGGGGCGGGGGGGGCGACAGTCCTGAATTCACAATTATGAAAAAGCCGCAGCCGGAGAGGAGAGGAGAGGAGAGGAGAGGAGAGGAGCGACTTAACAGCGTCTCAGGCAATTTTAACGTATCCTCGTGTGGTCTTTCAGAGACTGCTATTGGCTGGACTGCAGCCCCGCAGTCTCTCACACAGAGGACCCCACTGCTGCATTCCCCGCCGGCCCAGTTTGGCCCGGTAACGTCAACAGGGAGCCAATGGCACCCATGCAGTGCAGACCCCAGCGTGAAGGTGGCAAGTGCCTCCCAGTGTTGAATGAGCACAGTAAAAAAAAACAAAGACAGGAATAATACAAGTTTCATACATCATTCTGCATCCTGCAATGCCACATACAGTAATTCTCATCCAATAAATTCATCCATTTCAAAAAAGATTTTTTTTTTTTTTTAAAGACAAAAATGACAATCATACATTTATAATACTGTAGGATCATATTAAGTATGATGCCACACAGGACACAGAACTAATCAAGCTAAAAAGCTGACCGTACAGCCAGGAGAAGAGCACCTGATTGGCTTACATGTGCTCACTGGGTAATGCAGCACATGCGATCTACTCCGGAACGACAGGACTGTCAGAAAGATTTTACAGCAGCAGCAACAGCGAAACTCAGCTACACTGTCAGGAATTTATCGATTACCTGCTTCCCTTTACAGCGACTGCCAGCGTTTTAGAAAAAGAACACCTCACCTCACCTCTTCCACCTCACTGACATCATAGCACCCCTCTGGGCTCTATAAAAACAGCCATTTCACACCAGGGTACCAAACCCAGGGCATTGGCACAAATCCATGCAAAACAAGGCATGGAACAGCATGAAAAAGAGCAATAAAGAACACTGTGAGCAGTGAGGTAACTGCTTTTCAGAGGATGGGATCTCGGATACTCAGCCCAACAGTGACTGGCAGCGATAGGTAGCTATAGCTCTACGCTGCTGTCCTGGTTTGATTAATTAACTGAAAGGAGGAGCGTCATAACACAATTAATATATTTTAAAATGTTCTGTATGTTTAACTGCATCCATATTTGGGCCCTTCAGGTCTTTTACCGAGTTTATATCTCCGTAATTATTTTCTACCCTATTTGGAATGCCCAGTAATAATTGTTGGTTTGTCACCTTAGCTGAAATGTTATGCCTCAGTCTGGGAGCACCCCCGCCCCAACGAGACGCACAACTAGCCCAAACGCACACAGCAGGCCACCGTTCCTGTTAACCCTGAAGCTGCCAGCTGAGCTGCACAGCCGCTGGACAAGAAGATGCACAGCTGGTACAGGAAAAACCCAGCCGTCTCCCTGCCCTGGGCAACACTTAATGCCAACTCTGCACCACCTCATAGGACTCCTGGCCACACAAGGCACTGGAGTGATGAGGACTGAATATGAATAGAAACTTCCGGAGCCTTCCAGCTTCATGACCTAGAGTCACCCCGGCCGCCAAACCAACCCTCGACTTCATTCATTTGCTCATTAATTTTTAAAAGGACAGTTAGCAAAAAAACAAATGCATATTGTTCATAGTGTCAGATCACAAAAAAATATGAGTTTCAGGTGAAATGGCAAAAGAATTCACGAAATGTGAGTAAACTGATTTGCATATGTGTAGAGTCTTGTTTTAGTTTTAATAGAAAAAAATACAATTAAAGATGACAATATATATAGGCCTATTATATATGTATGTATGTATATATATATATACATATACATGCTACAGCCTTTAACATTCAATTCAGAAGGCTCATATAATATTGGGGGGGTACTGCAGGTCATGTGATTGCAATGTCTTACACGGTCCTATGGCACCATCTAGTGGCCTACATAATTATAAAACACATGCAGCCTGTTCAAGGACTAGTATACAACATGGAAAAGACCAATTAAACCCATAAAAAAGGGGGGGGGGGGGCTGTGTGGAGTGGAGGGGTGGGGGGGGGGCGGCACAGCTAAACGGATGTTCAGAGCGGAGAGAGGCTGTGGGGGAGACTGGACTCGTCGTGGGTGACGAAGACGTGGATTTTGGCCAGGTAGGCGCTGAGGGTCCCGTGGCGCAGCAGCTTCAGCTCGGCGGAGAGCAGGAAGTCGCGGGGCTCGGTGACGGGCTTCTGCAGCACCATCAGGCCGCCAGAGCTCAGCTTCTGCGTGCCGAAAAAGCCGTCCTCGTCGCCGCCGACGATGGCCAGCTGGACGTGGTCGCCGGGGACGGAGTTGGAGGGGCCCATGCGGAAGACGTTGGCGGGCACGGGGACATTGGTGGGGAACGTGAGGTAGTAGTGGGTTATTCTCAGAGGCAAGGCCAGGCACTCGCTAGTCTGATTGCAAGGAAAGCGTTCGCAACGACTGCAAGAGAAACGGTGAGAGAGGGGAACGGAGAGACAGACGGGACAGGACGGGACGGGACGGGACGCACGGACGAACAGAAGAACAAACAGAGAAGAGAGAAGACAAGAGTTAGGTTCTGTGCGGTGCACAACATGCGGGGGGTGGAGAGGGCAGTGAACGTGAGAAATTGCTCTGTGCACTTCTCCTGCCAGGCCAGCATCACACTGTCATCTACTGGGCGGTGGAGGGTCAGCCATAATTAATGAGGCATTCATTGGTTTCACACACGTCACTGTTCAAGCGTAACACACACAATACGCACAGGTATGTCACATTTAAATGCCCAGGAAAAAAAATACATTTTTTCTAAATTTCCAAAAAGTTTCAACCCAAAAATTTTGTTTTCTTGTCCAAAAATGGCCGAGCGGTTTCGAGGTTCCCACATTAAGACCTCTCTCAAGACAGCTGCGGTGTGACGTCGCGTGAAACCCATGAACGCAGCACGGGACAGTGCTGCTTTTCTCAAGACCTGTTCATTCCTTTAATTCTGGCATGCTCTACAGCAAGGCATTTGCATCATCAGTCCACATGCATAAAATTGCAGGGGGTGGGGGCAGTGTGGGGCGGTGTGGGGCAGTGTGGGGCGGTGTGGGGCAGTGTGGGGCAGTGAGTCAGTGGGAGGCAAGGGGTGGGTGGCAGGGGGGAGGGACGCACAGTGTAAATCTGCGCTCATAGGATTAAAAAGATTCTCAAGCAGTGTGGAGGCTCTGGAAGGTTTACCTTCAGCAAACCCAAGCACCTGGGACAGAGCTACAACCATACACTGGATGATGAGAACACTCTTGCTGTAGGCACGGCAACGTCTCCCTCCTGCTGACAGGGCCGCACAGACCAACTAACTGCCATTTGCACATCTGCCACCACCACCACCACCATCATCATCATCATCATCATCATCATCATCATCATCATCATCATCATCATCATCATCATCATCATCATCAACAAATAGAGTCAGGGCACCTCACACTGACCACTTGGCACCATCAGCCTGACACGAGACATTATTGTGATTAAAATCTCACCATCTACCATTAAAAAGCCTTTGAGGATTTGTGTTCTTATGAACCAACTGAACACACCCTGTGACCTCTGACCCCAAGTGGCTCTGAAACCATGGAACTGAATGAATGACTGACCACAGAAAATTCCAGGGGGAGGAGGAGTCTTGTGTGAAAAAAACTGATTTCCTTCCTTCCTACGAACAGAATGTACTCAACACACTAGAAGACCCCCCCCCACACACACACACATTAAAATTAATGTTAAAGGGACAGGTCTTATGTTATAACTGTAGCCGTTAGGACATCCTTGGGGATGTAGATGTAACTGCAGCTGTTTGGTTGGACATCTCTGGGGGTGTGTTTCAGGTGATTAAGAGTGAAGTCTGAACCCCCCCTCTCCGTCCCCCACCAGGTACTCACGCTTCGTCCGCACGGCGGTAGTTGGGGGGGCAGTCGAAGGACAGGCAGCGAAAGCCCCCCTGGACATTGAAGCAGCTTTCCGTCTCCAGGCAGGTGTGCAGTCCTGTCACACACTCGTCTACATCTGCAGAACAGGGACAAAAGAGCTGGTCAGTCACACAGGAGTGAACAGTATTATATTCCTGAAATGGCAACATCCTTATGAATTCACTGCAAAACCCCCAAAAATATGTCAATCTAAACAAGCATTTCAGTTTAATACAAAGAGGGGGGAGAGTTTCACTTCTAAAGATTTCCCAATGCAATTTCTCTTGTCAAGCAAAAAGCTTAAAACAAGCTAATATTATCTACTTAAGAGAAAAAAAATTTTCTTCTTTTTTGAAGTCTCAATACAAGACACGGTTAGACGTTGTTAGACTTTTTTGTAGTGTTAGAAATAGACTGGGTAGATGGTGGGAATTAAGTTTTAATGAGACAAGCAAACATTCTTGTAGGACAGAAATGCCCACAGAGATGTGGGCATCAGCCCAGTGGAATGGATGGCATTTCTGAATCCTGCCATGCGGGGAGGGGGAGAGAGGCGGGTGCATGACGGCCTCACCCTGGCAGCTGCGCCCGTTGGGGGCCAGGGTGTACCCCGGGGACGGGCAGGTGCAGTGGAAGCTCCCCGGGGAGTTGTGACAGCGGTAGGAGCAGATATGGCCGCCGGTGGGTAGCGCACACTCATCGATATCTGTGGAGGTAAAAAAAATAACAATAATTGAAAAAAGGGGCACAAACACAGGGGAACTAGGAGTGGATCAGAAGCAGGATTGTGTTACACAGTGGTACGCTATGAAATCTGATACACCTGATATAAGAATTATAGGTACATTTCATTAGATTTTTACATGCCCTCTCTTGTCAAAGGCAACTTATACAGGGCGGCAGTGTCATATAATGGTTAAGGAGCTGCCCTTGTAACCTGAAGGTTGCAGGCTCAATTCCCAGGTAGCATACTACTGCTGTACCCTTGAGCAAGGTACTGAACCTGCATTGCTTCAGATGTCTAAATGGATACTATATAAAACCTGTGTCAGCTGTGTAAGTTGGCTTGAATATGAGGGTCTGGTAAATACCCATAATATAATATAATGTAACCTGAAGTCTTGTATAAGCTGGCTATCTATGTAGATGGAAGCTGAATAAATTCCACGTGGAACTGCATCCTTCTCTATCCACTCCAACCCAAAGCTAGCTCCAGACCACATCACCGCTACCGCAAATACCTGACCCTTACCTTCACAGGTGTTGCCGTCCGTGTCGCTGAGCTGGTATCCACGGCGACAGTAGCACTGGTAGGAGCCGTACACATTGGCGCACTCCTGGCTGCAGGGGCTGCTCTCGCACTCGTTCAGATCTGCGCAGAGCGGCAGTTAAGTTCAGTTAACACTCCTCACACTCATGTCCAAATCTACGCTATATCGCCGCGCACTTCAGCTAACAGCCGGGATCACGGGAGTAGATTAAGTAGAGCGCGCTAGATGCTGATCACTAATTGTTCCTGTAATAGCAGGCTGATCAGACATCCCCCTTTTCCTGCACATTTCCTCATTTTGGGACCAAAAATATCTGCCCTCGCGGAATTTCAAAATTCGTAAAAACATCAGGATAGGTTTTGATTGTTCAATAAGACCATATATGAACAAATAGCCAAGTGATATGTTCACAGCACCTGGCTACCTCTGTCTTCTTTTGTGAAATCCAATAAATGGTCATCAGAATTATTTATATTGTAGTCCACAATATAAATAATAAGCCATATAATAAATATCATAGCATATAACATATACAGTATATAGCCTGCATGAACTTCAGATATTTTACCACCTTTGTCTTACACTTGAGGTCAGGACGTCTTTGACACTATGTGAGCTGAATTAAAATACAGTCCCTTAAGAGCACAGGTCACCTGACCAGATCAGAAGAAACATGCAGGTGAACTGTGTCTGTGTGAGGTCAGGGGCGACGCTGCTTTACCGTCGCAGTTCCTGCCATCCAGGGAAAGTCTGAAGCCCGGCATACAGCTGCACTTGTAGGACCCCAGGACGTTGTCACAATTGTGTGCACAGAGGCGTCCTGGGTAATGCCTGCACTCGTTGATATCTATAAGTCAGACCAGACAGCGGAAAAAGAAAATATTTAAAATAAAAAAAAAAAAAAAAAATGGTTCATATTAGTATTCATTCACGGAACATCCATGCGATCATATTTGATCGTAAACTGTGTGTAAGAATGTTTCCACGAACATTTCGGCGTTCATGTCCACGGCTGTTTCCTTATGCTAATCACATGAATGCCGTTTCCAAACAGGCTGCTTGATCATATATTCGTGATCGCACCTTCGCAGATCCTGCTCATGGTGTTGAAGCTGTAGCCGGTCCTGCACTCGCAGCGGAAGGACCCGACCAGGTTAACGCAGCCGTGTCCCTCACAAGGCCCACCAGACCCCTTGCACTCGTCTATGTCTGCGGAAAGAAACCACCACACCCGCTCAGCGCTAGCCACGCGCGCCTCCTGCTGGTCCGGCTGCAAGCGAAATTCGACTCGTGCTCTACAAATAATCAGTTCTGCTCCACACACAATCTGCCACTCTACAAACAGTCTGTATCACTCTACACACAGTCTGTGCCACTCTACAAACAGTCTGTACCACTCTACACACAGTATGTGAAATTCTACACACTGTCTGTGCCACACTCAAACAGTCTGTATCACTCCACTAACAGTCTATACAGTTCTACACAGTTTGTGCCACTCAAACAGTCTGTGCCACTCTACATACAGCCTGTGCCGCTCCACACACAGGAAGGAGAGCCTCACCCACGCAGCGGGTGCCGGCCTCGTTGAGGTGAAAGCCCCGTCCGCAGCTGGGGGAGTTCCTCTGGCAGGTGTAGGAGCCCACGCTGTTGATGCAGCTCTCGCCCGGCTTGCAGGGACCAGTCTGGCTCAGGCACTCGTTGATATCTGCATTAGGGGCCAGACGAGGAGGAGCGTCACCTCAAAGCTCCTACTCTCGGCTGACGCAAAATTGTTCCCGCAGTGTTACAGGAATGTTCTGTCCACGACACGACACCCCAGTGGAAATTCCAGCTTGGTTCCAGCCTGGTTTTTAAACAGGTCCAGCTGGTTTGGATGATGGTAAAGCTGGCAACAAGATGGTTGTGGTAGCAACCGTGCTGGCAAGACCATGTCCAGCTGGTGGGCCAGCCTGGTACGAACACGCTGTCACACCAGATTCCAGATGGCATCCAGCAGGAGCAGGAGCCGGCACCAGCCAGAGTCCACCTAATGCTTGTAGCTGGAATTCTCCAGCAGGGCATCGCCACTACATTTGAGCAACATTGCGAGAACGCTCCATGCTAGCTGGAGCTGCCAGCGATACACGGCTAAAGGGAAAGGAGCTCCAGCTCAAGATGGCCGCCACTCACCGATGCAGCTGCCCATGGCGTCCTGGACGAAGCCGTTGCCACAGGTGGAGCGCGGCCGGCAGCGAAACGACCCCAGCGTGTTCTGGCACTCGAGCTGCGCCGCGCAGTTGTGGCTCCCGATCTGGCACTCGTCGATGTCTAAGCGGGGGCAAGGTTTCCTTATACAGCAGGGATCATCAACTCTGCCCCTCAAATCCAAATCCAGCACTGGCTTTCGTTTCTCCCGGGTAATTAGTGCTACTGACTGGCCAGACTGTCTTCACACCTGACTCCCAGGCAAAGGGAGGGTGGAAAACCAGCAGTTGTCGGCCCTCGAGGACCGTGAGTTGCTGATCCCTGTTATACAGTGTATCTTGGCTCAACTGACACTGAACAATGAGTATGTATATGGGATTACTAGCCCAACCTGTGCAACATATAACACTGCATCCTCAAACCAATTCTCTACTTGTACACATAATATACAAGCAGCAAATTGTCACTCTGGATGAGAGCATATGCTAATTGCTTACATGTAAATGTTGCACAGCTACTCACAAAAACAAATTGAAAACCAGAATGTGAGCAATTCCATGCCCGCACACCAGGGGGCACCGTGGCTCACCTTTGCAGTTGTTGTTGTCCGTCAGCTCATAGCCCGTTCCACAACTGACCTCACGCTGGCAGCGGAACGACCCAACCGTGTTGATGCAGCGCTCACCCATGCGGCAGCGATGGGACCCCACCAGGCACTCGTTAATATCTGAGAGGGGACACGAGAAGTCAACAACCAACCACAGCCCAGAGAAGAGAGCTGTCACTTTCTGCACACACGCCAATCACAACTCATTGCACCTCACAGACAATGGGGCTGTCCCCCCTCTCTTCACACGACCACATCACAACTCAGACACATGCACACACAATTCACAGCGAGAGATAACATCTCCAAACAGCGTCTGGAGCGGTTTGGCTCCACCCAAGACTGTCTCTCTCTCTCTGTACTACTGGAAAGGAAGTTAAAGTTTGTGTGACACACAGTGTTTTACAGAAACATTATCTCATGGCTCACTGGCTGAGCTGGTTTGAATTTTCACTTCTACACACACTGTTGAACAAAAAGCAGTAGCTGCACACCGGTAAATTAGTAAAGTGCACGCCTGGAATATAGTGGGACTTTTTTACAGTGGCATCTGGTTCTCACTCATAATAGGGTTAGTGAGCCTGACGGCTGAGGGTCTCACGCAACCCTACTGCACACGTGAGAATAACTGCGCAGTGAAGTGTCGCCCTGCACGCCCACCTTCACAGCTGCGCTTGTCCGGTTTGAGTTTGTACCCTTCGAAGCAGCTGCAGGTGCCGTTGCCCTGGCAACGCTGGGCGCAGTTCCCAGCCCCTGTGCAGAGAGACAGACAGACAGACAGAGAGAGAGAGACCAAACCAGGACTCTTGGTCAGCAGTACAAACACGCCCTTGTCAAGATACTGCTTGTTCCACCTCATCACACATCTACTGTAAAAACGGTGCTGAGAAAAATAATGTTGTTTACATTGTTTCAAATAGTAAATTCAAAAATCCTCGAGAAAATGTTTCAAAACTGTGTTTTGAAAAACTGCTTAATGTAGGTTAACGAACGTGGTTTATCTAAACATCTGTCTTTCTTGGTGAGGGCAGGTCAAGTGACCAAAAACCCACTTTATAAAGCAAGACCTGCTAAGTGCCTAAATTAAATGAAAAAATAAAGCCCCTGTGATGATGGGGCAACACCCTTACCTTTGCACACATCAATCAGGAGGTGGTCATCGGTCTCACCGGGAGATACTTTCTCTGTGGGAGGGGCCGTATGGACAAAATCCTGTTACTACCGTTAAAAAAACATCTCATCTCCGTAACTCCAAACATCTCTGCTCCTGCACTGCTTAAAATCTCTTTTCAAATTACCATCAACTTATCAGCACTGACATACTCAGTCAGTTCAAATTAATGCAGAAAATCATCCTTGACATAAACCGGTTTATTATGATGTAATGAATAAACCTGGCAGCCCAGATTCATGGTGTCGGAGGCCCTACTCCATTACTGTAACTGCAGTGCTAATTTCAGCTCGTAGCCACTAGGTGGCAGGGACACAGCGTCTAGACCAGGGCCATCAGACCTCTGGAGCGATTCAGGAGTTCAGTTTAGCGGTTATGCACTCATTACACTGATTGGCTAAAGAGTCCGCACGGTGTCCGACTTCAAGAACACCACAAACACTCACGGACACTGTGGCCACTGTGTGTGTGCGTGTGTGTGCGTGTCTGTGTGCGTGTATGTGTGTGGCTGACTGTGTGTCTGCCTCTGTCTGTGTGTCTGTGTCATTGTGTGTGTGCGTGTGTGTGCGTGTATGTGTGTGTATGTGTGTGGCTGACTGTGTGTCTGCCTCTGTCTGTGTGTCTGTGTCATTGTGTGTGTGTGTGTGTGTGTGTGTGTGTGTTTCTGCATGGTTTTCGTACCAGGGGCGGGTGCTTGGGTGTCTTTAGGGGTGTCAGAGGACCCGTCCTCACAGCAGGCCCGGGACACCAGGCCACACTGGTACCCCACAGACAGGCTGGTGTCACAGCTCAGGCCGCGCTCCTGCGCTGCTCTTCCCAGCAGGCAACAGTCACAGCACATCTGGAGCCACAGCAAAGCACACAGGACAGGTAAGCATGGGCGTGCCCATACGGAAAAATTATATAGGGAAATATATAAGTACTTATATATTTAATGTATTTATTACACATTTTTTACATCATATATTTACATTCAATTCAAATCTATTGTGAAAATATATTTGATTATTCAAAATTGGCCACCTGCATATATTTAAATATAACACTGTTGTGAGGCATATGTGCATTTTATGCATATTTTATACACATTATATAGAGAAATTATACGTGTATGAACTATATAACAGTCGTACCCACCTTAGCAGTCTTGGTCTCACAGGGGCTGTTGGAGAACAGGGCCTCGCAGGCACCCTGGTCTTTGGCCATGTTGATGCCACTGGAGCAGGAGGTGTTTTCCAGCACCGACATGCAGCACTGCTCCTGCGCTATTCTGTAGGGAACATTTTAACAGAAACTGAGCGACCAAGGAGGGGAGGGGAACACGGTAAACGATATAACATTGATATGACCAGCACCAAGCCGCTGTAAATTTTGTTGGATATTCAAACCATGGAAATCAAAACTTCACCTCCAGTACTAGCTGCCTACACATGTCCGGTGTTAAATTCAACACTGACAGACTGCATACGAGCCCACTGGGGACTGCGTGTACTCCGCAAGAGTCGATTTAACACCGAAGATTTCACTCTAGCGCTGCTTAAGGTCATCTGCAGCTCACCACTGCCCTGGTCATGCAAGACGAAGTGTCAGTTAATTTGACACGAGTGGTACCATTAGCATTCGAGAGAGAGAGAGAGAGAGAGAGAGAGAGAGAGACTGACTGACTGACTGACTGACTGACTGACTGACTGACTGACTGACTGACTGACTGACTGACTGACTAAGGGTTCTTTCCGGTGGGTGAATCCAGCTAAGCACGACAGCCAGGCTGGATTCCCTGGACTCTGGCTAGGACAGGACGCATATTTAGGCCCTCTTTCGGCTTGACAGGACGGAGAGGTGCTTGGCCCTTCTCACCCATCAGCTCCTCTTAGCAGTAATCTCCTTTTTTATAAACTACTTCATGAGACCCCCACACAAATCGCCTTTTAAGGGCACAGAGACTCGGGGATGGATTTCTTCTCCTTTTTCTTGTCTTTTTTTTTTTTTTTTTTAAAGTCCAGAATTATCCTTCAAATTTCCTCTCAGCCCCATCCCCTCACCTCATAGGTATTTCCTGGAATTAGCAACACCCCCACCTCCTACCCCACAACCCCCAATTCCACAATCCACATTCTTACTCCACCAATTTGTAGAAAAGTCTAAATCACTTCACTTCATCGCCAGCATAAACACCCTTACCACAGAAATGAAGATTAAGTCAGAAAACTTATTTCTGGTAAGAGCTTCTGGCACCAAACCTTCAGCCCTCATAATTTCAGTGCGTTATTGAATTACTACATTACTATATCTGATATTATTACTTGTTATGTCTGCTGCTTTTAAATGAGGTGGAAGAACAGCTGAATTCCTCCAAAACCACAGCTCCACCCTTACGGCTCGGAGAACCAAATGACTACGGCACGTTCATCCAAACCTTAAAACCCAAAAAGAAACCACATCTGTGCCTCTTATCAAATTACACTATCACTCTGTCCAATGCACAAATCCCCTCTGTCCAGTCATAGTTACTGTAAATGAGAGAAAATGAGACTCTTGACGTAAGAAACGAAGAGCTGGAGGAGGGATATGGTACACACACACACACACACACACACACACACACACGCATGCACGCACACGCACATGCACACACACACATAGTTGGACATATTGAGACCCATGACTCACCTGCAGGTTGTGGACTCTGAGATGAGTGGGAGGGAGGCACAGTCATGCTTCAGTAATCCCCGCTCACGGCCATCCTTACAGCACTCCTCCAATGACAGCTGTGACAGTACTATGGCTGCAGAAACACACACACACACACACACACACACACACGTACGTTAGTCATACCAGAGATAGGCAGCCATAGGGATAGCATACCATGACAATCAGCTCTCCACAAGATTATTCCCCTGCAATATTACTATTGTGTGTGTGTTACTATTTCCATGTTGTGTGTGCGCGTTTGTGCGCGTGTGTGTGCGCACAACTTGCTCTGGCTCGGAAGATACAGCACGGCAGGAGATGTCAGGAACACCAGCAGTGTAGAAAACTAGAGAGCACCCCCCCCCCCCCCAAGAAAATTCTTACCAGCCCCCACAACCCCCTACTGAGCGAATCTTGCAATGAAACCCCAGCGATCATAGTTTGCAGCACGTGATGTCCGCCAGCGTGTGGGGAAAGACCTTCAGCCACACCTCACAAGGAACATGTGTCAGCGTATGGAGCTGACTTGACTCAACACTTGATTATTTTGTGAAATGCGCACTGATTACAAATAGTGGCTATTATTAGGATGTAAGGGCACCATACAAACCAATTTCAATCACAGCAGCACAACACAGAACAAAGACCAATCATTTTCACTATTTGTGAGTTTTTTCTATTCTTAAATACACATTTTCAACATTTGACATCTGATGGCAGTGGCTTCAGTTAAAAGCACTGTGGATCAAATCAACTTGTCCAATAAAATAACTGAATGAATTTTTGTTATATGAATATTAGTATTGAGGAGTGACCGATTTCCCATTTACTGTGTTTATGGATACATATCTTAAAGTCAAGTTTCCCCAAATTATCCAACTTAAGCAAAAGAGCAGCATGTGTGCATAATTAAAAGCAATATTCCTCAAACACCATTGTAATTTCAAGCCCCCATAAAATATCAGGGTGAATAAAGCAGACAGATTTACTACCTCTGAGTATCCTGGACTATTCAAATCACACTTTGGAAAGGATCTCCCTGAAAGAATGGCCTTTGTGATGGTTTACTGGCTGGCGCCCTTGGTTCGAGTGCACAAATAACTGTCACTTTGTCTTTGTTGAATGGATCTTGCCACACTGAATGCGACTGACCTTTCTGTTGTTCTTTTAAGGACACAAATATTTTATGGAGTCAACTGACGTCTAGCTCAGTGGAGTCTATTTCGTTATTCATTTTAGTATAAAAAGAAAAAGAAACGTCAACAATTAAGAGCACATTTTTTTCATTGAAAACCAAAAATTAAGTTATAAGAGAAAAAATAAGGGGGTAAAAAATATTTTTGTTTCTATTCAGCAAACTGAATTACGACTCATGACAAATATTTTGGAAAAAAATGTATTGCATGCTCAAGACCTTTCAGTCAGTTTGATTTAAAATTCAAAACAACTGAAGGTGACGCGGTTGTAAAGCATTTGCAGCTCATCCCGAGTAGAGAAATCAGGACTGGTGGTGTTCTAGTTCAACAAATTCTGCAGATGTATTATTTTAATCTTCTGTCACTGTTCCTGGCTACTTTTCTTTTTTTCCCAGTATAGCGAACCATCACATTCCCCGCCCACGCCAAATGGCTAAAGCTAAGCAGGTGTGGTATTGGTCATCCCTTGAATATGAGACCTGCCAGGAAAACTAACTCACTGGCAGTTGCGTTGGTGAGCCTGTAGGGGGCCATCTTCCTTCCAGAGCAAATAAATCCCAATGTCCCTATACAGGGATGGGGACACTGCACTCTAGAAGCAGTCTTTCAATTAAGACATTAAACAGAGGCCTACAGTAGGTGGTAAAAAGAATTCCATGGTACTTATCAGAATGAGTACAGGATTCCCCAGCGTCTCGGAAACGACCCCCTGCCTGGCTCTCCCAATATAAGGCACAATCAAACCCCAGTTACAGTATTTTGCTGACTTGTTGAAAGAACCAGACGGTTAACACCTGATGCCGAGGGTAAGACACTGTCAAGGGATGGACCAAAACCTTATTTAAACAAGCTACTTTACAAGCTTTTGAGTAAAACTGGTGCCATTTTGTTATGGTTTCTATTTTTAACAGACAGGAGAACAATGCAGTAAAACCACCGAGATGGCCAGAGGAATTTGAAATAAAATGGGTATAATAAATATAGATGTTAAACTGACTGACACCATGCTCTGGGACAGTGTTAAAGACAGGGCCCTCTCTTGCAGTACTGCAATCCAGCCCTGGTGCTTTTTATTTTGGCAGGCTCGATGTTTTGGAACAGATTTCTCCAAGGCTATTATCGCTGACTGACATCTTACTGCCAAAAACATCCTGGAACCAAAAGGTTTTCTATTGAAGTAGAAGAACAAAAAAAACAAACAAAAAATAAATAAATCACACAAACCAATGAAATTCAACCGTTCAGGAGTTCAGACCAGTCCTAATGCAAAAAACAACAACAAAATCTGGAAGTTTCTCTCCAAAAAAATAGACACAGGCAAGAGTGAATTTCTCATTTCAGTTGACATTTAAGGAGGGAGGGGACTGGGGGTGGTGGTTATGTGACCCATCTTCCAGAGCATTCAACCTCTGCACAGCAGAAAAATCACTGTGTCATTGTACTAGCACAATACAATACCCTTTAAGCACACTTTCTGTCCAAGTTATATTTGGCCCACATTGGGGACACATAATTGCTCATGTCGGCACAACCACAAGACAAAACAAACAGATTCCTCTCATTTTTTAACAAACTGCACTGCGGGAATAACAGCATCAAGTTCTTTACCAGGTGGAATCTCTACCAGCCCAATCAAAAAGGAATTAAAGCTGATTACTTGATGCAGGATGCCTGCTATTGGCTAATGAACAAGGCAGGAAAGTGTGTGCTCTAAGATGGATCTCCCGTTCAGTGCCTTCTTCCTCTGGCACGGGGCTGGTAGATGCTTATGTGGTATTATTTCAGTTTCGGTGGATGGCACCAGAAGCTCTCCAAAGCGAATCAAAGCTGTCTGATAGGGGGCTTAGGACAGTCGCACAAGCTTGTTATACGGGAGCTGATGCAAAAACATAAGTTTGTTTAGTGTGTGTCTGTGTGTGTGTGTGGGGGGGGGGGGGGGGGGGGGGGGGGGGGGGGGTGAAAGCAGTGTCCTGGGAACGACTCCACCAGGTCCTCCCCATGTCTAATGCAGGTCAATCGCCCCCCCCCCCCACAAACGACGGACAGACTGACCTCTGACTTTGTCCAGTGTTCTGTGTCTGTGACCCCCTGAACCCCCCTCTCCCTCCCTTTAACCGCGACGGCGAGAAACGGCACCAGGTGCGGGCAGGTGACCCCACGCGCCACATGGTGAACGTGACACCCAAACCCCTGTGACCTGTGACACGGCTGGTTCATAGTCCCAGTACAGCGTAGGGAGCCACAGCGTACCGTTACCTGCTGAGCACCGAGCACACGGCCATCATCGTCTGCCCACACCTCTAAGCCTCTAAGCCTCTTAGCCTACATTAGCATACATTTAAAAGGCAACGAGCATTGCCTACAATACCTGAGTGGCTTATCTCTGCACCAATAAAAACCATACTAAACATATTAGGGTTACGCCGTAGCTTGGGATGTGTGGGTGACATAGCTGTGCAGAGACTACTTTATTTCTATAGGGTGCACACACACAGACACACACAGGTGATTAACCCAGGTGATTTAATATATATATATATATATTTGCATAGATGCATATAATTGATTTATACAGCTGGATATTCTGGATTTTGGCAGAAGCAATTCCGGTTGTGTACCTTGCTCAATGGCCCACCTCTTTAACCCACAACCTTTGAACTATAAGTCTAGTTTCCTAGCCGTTCAAATAAACCGCTATATTTTACACTGCATATAGATGATTATCGGTTCATAATTGCATTATTTTATAATCTCAAGAAAAATCAATGACTACCAATCACAGTTGAATTATAACTCAGTTGTTATCAGTCATACTGCCAACTATAAATGTTTTTTTTTTTAAATTAGATGCTTTAATTCTGCAAGTAGCCCATACCTAAATTGTCGGCATATGAATTGGTCAGTTGTGCAGAAATATATCTTTCAATAATTCATTTAATTTCAATAAAGCATAGACACGCCGCCAAAATATGCTAGACTAATGAAATCGTGCTCGTATAAATTCGCAGCATTTCATGTCGCTACTTACGTTGTCCACCGAAAACGCCGTATAAAGAAAAAAATATCACTATCGAGAGTCTCATTGTAAAACAGATGAGTTTTTGTCCAGCAAAAAAAGGGGTGCTTTCACTTCACGAAACTTCTCTTGAACTTGTATCCAGTTTTGCCGATGCTTCAATTAACGGGAGCGGTCTGTTTTTCACTGAGAAACTTCAAGAGTACGGGACGCCAGGACAGGACTGCGAGATCGAGCTGAATACTGCGCGACTCTCTCAGGGTAGACTCATTCTGTCTTGGCAAAGGACACGCGGGCGGGGGCGCGTGCAAGTGCGCAGCAAGAGCGGTGCCTCTCAGCTCAACGAACCATCAAATTTCGGACGGGTGTTTAGAACGAAATATACACAACTGAAAGTATGTTTCAGTTAACCAATATTTCGAAAGGTCTTGTCAAGAGGCTAATGCGTATTCACATTTAATATACGTGTTTAAATGTCAAAATCACACACTGCACATCAATAAACCCGCACCAAAGCGTAGGTTTAGAACTAATTAAGTCAAGAAAGGCCTATGATGCTTCAGAGAAATGTATGTGTTGGCCCTATACAGCCAAATAAACAACAGAACAGGTTTAAATAAATTGATACGTTCAACGTTTAGGTATTTTTGGACTGGAAAGAAGTGAAGTAGAAGGTTGAAGTGCTCTGGTTTGTTAATTTAAATCGCACTGCTTCTTAGTGAACATCTGGTGCGGTTGTGCGGTTACATAAACATCTACTGTGAAAATGTAGGGATATTTTGAATATACTGGCAAAAGACTATATTATATGGGTTATGCTACGCATTCCACATCTCTTGAAATTCTACGAGTAGCCTACAATCGACAGTCAAGTGTCAATAGCCTACATTATGAAGATGCGGATTGTCATTCAAGATGCATTCGTTTGATCGGGCCACATTACACTGACGCGCTATAGTTCTGTATAACTGTATGGTAGCATAAGGAACGTTCCACCACACGAGACACAGCTTCTGGAACTTTTCCTAGAAGCACAGAGACTGCGGAGAGTTACCGTATATGACGACAAGGCTAAAGGAGGTGTAGTGTGAAGGGTAACCTGATGCTGTTGCAGAAGAGAAACAAAAACAGCTGGATTAGTCAGACGAGCGTTTGGCATCACACCGAGAAAAATAAAAAATAAAAAAACCTCAGGCCTACCATTGCGATAGGCTACAAGTGGAGAAATTTATTCCCCAGGATTTATTATCATTCATGATAAACGCTGATGCAATAATACTTTCTAATTTATTAGACGTGCTCTCGCTCCCAGACAAGAACATTTTCTTCTACAAGTGGTTTATTTCTAAGGATCTAATAAGAAAAATTTATTCATATTTCATGGTTTGCTGAACGCCTTTCCCCAGTAAAGGGATAAGGTGCAGCTGGAATGGATGCAGATTCATATTTCAGGATGATCAGTTACACCTGGTGATGGGAAATTACTGTGTGGCATTTTTTTTCTTCCCTTAATCGTCTTAAAACTGCCAAATTTAGTAGTTTAGACACTGACAGTATTTGTATATGCTTAAAATGTGAACGTGTGTTTTTATATATTTTTGTAAATATGTTTTTTTCTTGACTAGGAGAAAATTATACATCATCCTTTGCTTTACATTTTGACTAAACATTTTTAAAAACAGCTTACTACCTAAAAGTATTCCTCTCTCTATTTATCTCCCTCTAACTTTCTCCAGTTTTAGAAGCTCAGTAACCTTGAGGTACCAAACAAACATTAAGGTCTCTTAAGGACAGAAATTCAATTGAGACCCAAGTCTCCTTTTAAGTGCCAACTCCAAACTACTGTGATTATAAAAACAAGGTTCATGGAGTAACCAACCAGATATGTCCTGCAAATGACTGGTTTATTTTCAAAAGAGGCCAAATATTGACATGTGTGAATTAAAAGAAAGTAAGCCACTATCTTGCGTCTAGATAAACAACAAAGGAAGACTTTGCCGCGTTATCGTACCCTATCCTTACAGCGAACCTGGGCTGAGTTTACTGCGTGTGGCCAAGAAGTTTTTTTTCTTTCTTTCAGACAGATGCAACATAATGGAAAACAGGCCAAATCCTGCTTAGCCAAAGCACCAAAGAGATCTGAGAGGAGACATAAATGTGTGTGCCACCCTCCCACCCCCACCTCCAAAAAAAAAACCCATACAGGTCCCCCCCCCCCCCCCCTCCCCCCAAAATCTGCCTGTCCCCCATAAAGGTTTTAACGAGAAACAGCAGAGCTGGAGCAGGGAGCTCCTGGCAGAAGGAAATTACAGCAGCTGAGGTCGTCCTTAAATTGCGCTAATCTCCGAAAAGGGCACTTTGGCTCCCTTTGAAGCCCAGCTGGGCACATCCCCTTTCACGTCCGCGTCGCCCAGCAGCCGGGCCCCACTAACAGCAGCAGCCACACTGAAGGACCCTGCGAAGGTCCCGAAATTCGACCACCTCTCTGAGCCCATAAACAGTCATATACCATCCCCCTTTGGTCATTCACTGGGATCTGAATTCCACAGAAAGGCTGGCCAACGGAGAGATGCCTTATCAGACAGGCGGGAATCAACTTTATTTTCTTTTTTTTTTTGACAATTCAGGGGACTGAACGACATAAATAAGTGACCGCTGTTTTTCAGTGGGTAGGTAATTCAGGAAAAGCAAGCACTGGTATTAAGTTCTTATCCGAACTGGTACATCTCACCAAATACAGTGAGATCTGGAATTACGGGCACCCTTGATAAAACGCATAAAGACAAATAACACCATTACCAAGATGTACTGCAACTATTCAGCATGTGGAAAATGTAGTACGTCATTAATGATTCAATGACATTTTTCAAATTATGATTTTTTTTGAAAGCTTCACAATTATTGCCTTCCCTTGTATGAATCCATCATCCTCACACTTGTGCAAAAGGAAAAGTCCTCAGGAGGACATGATGGGGCTTACATTTCTAGTATTAATTAGCAGCAGGTCTTTTGCAATGACGCAGCCAGAGTTTATGCGTGCCCCACATGTACTATTACTTCATTCTGCACTGATTATATAACAAAGATGACGGATAACAAAATCCAGTGCAAAAAAAACACAAAAGCATATTCTCATGATAGCTGCTATTTACAATTTATAGTTTTCTCTCTCAGCAGCTCGTTCCCATCAGCATGATGTAACACATTCTTACTACACTTAAAGATAAACATTTTTCCTCTTCGACAAGTGAGGAAAAGCATTATGATCTCTGGAAGACACTCACTCACATCTTCCCAAATCCCTGGCCAACCATTCTCATGTACTCTATCAGTCCTCTAAACAAGGACATGCACGAACACAGACTAAACAAGACCGTCCCACAGACAACTTTATCAAAACCACACCCGCGACCATGTTCTTTTCTTCTTTATCACAGCATGTGAACAGCTGCAAGGGAAGGGCTTATGAATTGTGCTTGTTTTTAATGTTTTTTTTAAATGATTTAAACTGTTCCTTGACCAACATGGATGTGAAAGGCCCGTAGCCTGATGCATGCCAGATCCAGTCAGGACTTCCTACGGCTGTAAGGATCAACGCAAAGTGACTGACTGACTGAGTGGAACCCCACCCTACCACACCCGATGGGGTAAACAGTGGGTTTTGGGTGGGCAACAGTGGGGCTTGTAGGGGTTGTGATAAGTGGGTTGGGTTGGGTTGGGTTGGGTGGGGTGGGGGGGGGTGAATGTGCAGGTCTACTGGGGCCTCTGCATGGAGGTGGTGCCAGGGGGCACCCAGGGCAGGTGGTTCGTGCCGGTTCAGGTTTGGGTACCAGCTCCACTATGAGGGTGCTGGTCCAGCGTCTCCACCTGCCTCTGGAGACGAGCCAAGGCACTAGGAGCCCCTTGCTGCTACAGAGGGGCTTTGAGGGGGGAAGACACTGGCAGAATCCCCAGGCCTCAGCCCTCCCTGACTCAGCTGCTGGGAAAGCACAGCCTGCCAATATCTGCCTGGCGGCCTGACGCTCGCCTCCACCCCCAGAGCCCACGAACACAGACACAAGCCCTCTCTAATCTGGAACAGGCTGAAGGCGATTGTTGTCCTAAAAAACCAAACAGTGTGCATAACAGTGTCGTCAGGAAACCGCAGCTGCAGTAAACACGGCATGTTTCTACTCAAAGAAAAGCAAATATAAAAAACCCCTGCACATACGGGCCATGGCCAAAGCCCCTTTAAGACACTCCCCTTTCAAATTTTGCATTGCACAATTTCAGCACAAACATTTCCTCTGCATGCTATACTTGAATTACCTTTTGGCTGAGTAGGTCAAGTCCCACTTGCCACTTGATTACATTGATATTCAGTCAATCATTTTAGAAAACCACCGATAGGATATTAAAAATGCTTGTGATTTTTTTCCCTCCCGGTAATCACGAGACAACCTGAGTGACACCATACATTTTGGGAACGCGAAATGACTGTTGACTGAGGTAACATATTTAACGTTACGTTAGACAACACTCACTGTTTATAGGCTTTAATGGTTCTTCGGGGACCACCTCCTCTTGCAGCTGGAGGGCCACGCTGACGATTTGTGCTCTGTGGCTTTTATAAGCGTCCTCTTAAAACATGGCTGTAAGAAAAGAGGGCAGAGAAACAACACATTCTGATGTTTATGAGGTCCAGGGATGGCCATTAGATCTTTATGACCCCGATATAAAATGAAAACATTTGACTGATTGATGCTGGGTGCCAAAACACCAGGCCGTCATGGGCTGTCCTGTACGAAGAGAAGATGAGCTGACAAAGCTCTTTACATTTTTTTTACTGCGAGACGTAAAAACATCAAGGCTTATCTAAACTACATAAACAAAGAGCAGAAAGTAAGCCTAAAAAACAGAAACTATACAGTGAAGAAGTTGGCATGCTGAATAATAGGCAAAGATACTAGGAATTAGACTACATGCTATACATATTATACATACATTGATTGTAAGTTGTCACAAAAAAATGATTTTATCAATGTCCACTAGAGGTCCCTCAATGCATGTCTACACACGCACGCATATATGCATGTCTATATATGCATATACAGCCATCACAAAATGTTCTCACAATGTTACTGACATGTTTGGTCAATGTTATATCATTGCCACAGGATTGCAGCAACATTTTGAGAACGTTTTGTATTAGCTGGGTAGGTCCTTCATGAGCATCACATCAATACCCGACAAGACATTAACCTTTTAAGTGTTAAAAGTTAATGTACATGAAAACATATTCCGTTACACTGGCTGCCATGAAACACATTTGCTTATAACTGGTTTATAAAGGGTCACTACTTTGTGCAATGTTATTCATACATTATTAAACAGGAAAGTCCAAACAGTCCTAAAAAGATCCAAAAACTTAATCAATTGCAAGCAACAGGCGTTTGAATGTTCCTACACACATGCTGCACGCATTGTGGGTCCCCTGGGGAGGACAGCGCCAGACTATCTTTCTGAAAAAAAGGGGACGGCCACACCCGAAGTCATTCTGGGGTCGAGGGAAAATGGGCAGGCACACACTCCAGTGCACTGCAGTGAAATAACACAGCGACAACATGGTGATAACGGAGGGAAGCTGTGTCAAAGAGGTTCTTTTTTTTTTTAACAACCGCAAGGTCCTTCCTGATAGGACGCTGGGTTTCAGATGTACTGACACTTCCCATGGTCTGGGGTCAAATCCTGACCGTGGCCAGTGACACTACAAGGTGGTACATATCACACAGAGACACCCCGAGAGGGTGAGTTTCAGATGCCGGGGCATGTTCTTATCTCACCAGCGCCCTCCTGTGGCCTAAGGCAGCTGTAGCGTACAACACACATTGTGGAGGACAAGTGTTCCAATCTGCACTGAAGGGAGGGAGAAAATTACAGTAAACACACGGGTCCACAAATATGATTTGTGAGACAAGCTGAAATAAAGGGAAAAAACTGAATAAAATGATTTCTTTTTAACTATTCACCAACAAAAGTAACTAACACCATCATCTGTTTACGCACCTTTATTTGACATTTAATCATGAAGGCAGTCCACCTACCCCTTGCTGCCAATTTGGGGATGTTGAAGTACTGTAGTGTTGCATTAACCTTGGTTAAATTCTATGTCCCCTTACACTCTGGTTTTGGTGTTGTCAACCGTCTAATGTTTGCTCAGTGACAAGTGATTTGGGAGGTGACAAAAAAGTACAGTGGCGCCCCCGAGTGAGGAGGAAGCAGAATTGTGGCAAGTAGCAGAAGTATCTAATTTGGCAACAATTACTTCATGTTTCTTTTTCTCCAAGCCAAAGTAACAATAGATATTTATACTTGGGATAACCCATAATATTATAACAGCCAACCCAAGCAACTCTTTATGATTCATCTTATGATATGTATGGGTTATTTCATATAATTACACTCTCTACAGGGTTTATAGGATATTATCACTATTCCACTGAGAAGGACAAGAGGGTAAAGCATGATTAAAATGCAGTATGGTCTATTCAATTAATCCCAGACATCAATGTAACATTATGTGTGAACTTAAAATTATATTTCTGAATAAACATAAATATTTTAAAAATTACATTTTAAGCTTCATTTTGAGTTTAATGGGATGACTGCACTTTAACTTTATATATAAACGGTTGCAAATGACAGAAGGTATGTACAACTATACAAAAATATTGCCAAGATGGGTCCAATCAATAGGGCATTTCAGAATGGTAAGAGATTCTATCCCCGAGTGCGCGCTCCCGTGACAGTGTCCGCCATTTTGATTCGAAAATATGACAGAATTTTTTTCCTGTCTTGAGTCTGTGTGGGGCTCGCGCATATGTTTTTAAGTGGATCGGCCAAAAAACAAAAAGAAGTACAAAAGAAAGAAAGGATCGACACATTTGTTGAAATATTCTCATGCAAGATCTTCGGCGAATGAATACAAGTCTCCTTGGATGTTGAGGTTGCTGGCAAGCTCTCGATATCTAGCTAACATAAACAAATCACATTTCAGAAGCTTGACTGTCTGGAGTCAAGGTAAGTTCCTTGTAAGGATCAAACTAGTCACCTAGTTCTGTCTGGAGGCTTCAGATTGCTACTGTTAGTAACATGCAATGCAAGATCTTTGCATGTTGACCGAGTTGGCATGCATAATCCTCTCTGTTTTTAGTATATCACACACACTGTTCAGTATTCCATCTCGTAATAAAGTGGATGGGGCAACTTACTGTGACAGCCAGTTAGCAAGCTAATGTGGCACAGAATGCCAGAACTAGGCACCACCAACATCATTAGTAAACGGGTAGGTTAAACCCAGAAATGTGTTTTATGTGGATTAGGTGACCGCAAGCTCTAACTTGATGGGTGTTCATCGTATAGCAAGGTAGCCAGCTAGCTAGATGTATGCAGGACTTGGAGTAGAGTCGTGTGATCTGTTTTAAGGTTAGCCAAAACAGTCGGGCAGACTCAAATTAGCGCGGCGATATGTTGGCGTCCTCGACCAGCGAAGTTGTGCAATTTGTCCAGTCTGCTAGCCACCACTGATATCCTCAGTAAGATATTGCTAACGTTAGCAAGTCCAAAAACGTAGTAAGCTACACGATCAAGCCATTGAGACTGCTCGAAAAGTGTATTCTGAGATGGCTGTTTGATGAGTTTGCTAGCTGGCAAAATACATTGTTAGTAATGTTATATTTTTTCACACGTGTTCGTTTTCGCTATGACAGTCAGCTAGCATTGTTATTTGCTCAATATTCCTTTGGTGCAGTGTTCCACCGTGTTGAAAGTATATGCAGACAATACCGTTGTATGCCCAAATTACTGTAGTTATACCTGGTTTAGGGTTATATCGTACTGCTCTCTACGGTGCAACCAGTTCTATACATTGACGGCTGCGCTGTCACAGCAATAATATACATAGCCTAGATGACAGTCTCACAGTTGGTTTGCTAACCTGCGAACAGTCAGTTAGGGAGCTAAAGTATTTTATATCTCTGTATTACGTTGGCACTTTTCAGGCCTTGCTTCATCAGATAAATGTCTACGATGTCTACGGAACACAATGCAGTTTGGACCTTGGTCGCATTCAGCTACTGGAGTGCACAAAATGGGAAATCAACACATGCTAGTTTCACAAGTAAAAAGTACCATAAATTGTGCTGTATGCATCAAAACTACCATAGCAATGTAGCCAATATATACAGATTCATTTGTTAATCTTGCCAGCCGTTAAGCTTCTGTCACAACTGCACTACCGTTGCAACAATGCAGCCAGGGAGGGCTGAAAATAAGCGATCAGGTAACGTTGGATCCGGTTACAGAAGGCCGGCGAGGGGCGCACTGTGCGCCGTCACGTGCAGCTGGTGCAGGCTGCCCTAAACCACCCAGAGCACTTGTTTTTGCCTGAAAAGATGAGCAAAATCCCACTGAATGAAACCCTTCCTCTTTCGAGTGGCACTGCAAGCAATTGTGTGTCATCCTGAATGGTAGCTGGGCGTAGACACTTTATTTGATTACAACCCGGAAGATGCATCTGCAAACTGGAACCTACTGTCTGAGCAGAGTCCGAAGCCTTGCACTGTCCCAGGCGTGCATATTTTGATAACCCGTTTTGTGATACAAATGTCACATTTCTGAAATGTGACAGACTTGTGTTGATATTACAGTCCTCAATCCCCCCGATGAGATTTTTACATCGCTTTGAGCCCTACCATCTGCTTTGAGAGTAGAAGGCATTTCAGATGTACGATTTGAGTCTGACAGAGATAAGATATCAGGACTGGGGCACATGGTGGTTTGTTGATACAGGACCAACTTTCATGCAAGCCATTTTTGCATTCTGTTCATTTGCATGCTAGCTACAAAGTCCTAAACAGATTTTCTCTGAAGATGAAAATACTGTAGATGCATTTGTTGGTGGAAAGAGAACTTGGCCTCTCTCTCTCTCTCTCTCTCTCACACACACACAAACACACACACACATACTCTCTTCCTTTGCTCTCTTCCTCTCTTTCTGTGTTTCTTTTTCCCCCCCTTTGTGTGTGTATACAAAAGCCCAGATTGGAAAAGGCAGCAGAAGACTATTGTACAGCAAGTTTAAAAATAGCCCGCTCACGCAAGCGCTTGCAGCATCACAGCCCTCCCACTAAATCAGGCAGCGAGACTGGAGGTTTCCTGCAGACTGCGGGCTGCACTGTGACCTCTGCCCGTCGCTCCACGTGGGATCCACACCCATCCTCCCCTGTTTCCTGTGGCGGTCTGTGTGTCCTGCAGGTGCGTCCAAGGGTACCGGGACTGATACGAGCCGCCAGCGCAAGGGCCCAGATCACTAGATGGACAGACCGCCCCCTCCGCATTGCGAATGCAGCGTCGAGATCCTGTAGGGGTGGAATTTCTAAAAGTAAATAAATGAAAATGTGCCTCAGCCTCCCCGTTTTGTCTGTGGAAAGCCCCGTTAAACAACTATTAAGGAATCTCAGTTGTAGATCTTATCATTTAAGCCTGTTATTTAAAAGCGGGAAAATCCCCTATAATTTAACTTAACTCCACGCACCAGTTTTTATGAATGGATGGTCTTGTTTTAGTCAAGAAGCATTCATCCGTCTGCTGTTACACAGTTGCAGTGTATGCTTCTCCTGTATTTTAGTTTGTTTTTGTGTTACTGTAGCGTGAGGTTATTGCTGCTCTAGCAGCACTGGATTAAGATGTGGTAACACACAATGTTGTGGTGGTGCTGTCTGTCACAGGGGTGATCAGCCGTGCAAGGTCAAGCCACACGAGTCGTGTGTCAGCCATCAATTTCACAGACTTTTTTTTAACCCTGACTGCTTATTGACTAGATGAAGGAGGTGGGGGTGGAAGAAGGCGGGGTCATTTTCCAGATGGACACTGACAATCTTTAAGTGACCCTTTTTTATGTCTACCAGATGTAAGGTCATTTAATCTAACTGCATATAGGGATTAGGCCTACTTGTGAACATTGCTTCCCAAAACCACTGGTGTAGCATGTTTGCATTCCCATGCCTTTGCCCACTGACTGGCTCCACCCCTTTTTTATAAACAGGCTGCACTGCACATGCTCACATGTTGTTTTTCCTAGAAGTAAACACTGGTGGTTTACATAGTTGAGTTCTGAATATAACCTGACAAGCCAATTGCTGTTGATGTGAACTGTCACTGTCACCATGGCAACAAACAGTTAATGGTAGGGCATCAAGACGTTTCTCTCTTTGGCTGAACTCTTAGTAGCTATTTCGCATCATTGCCCGTTAATCCTTAACATTTGAAATCAATTTGTTCAGTTAAAAGTTAACCGACTTTAATCCTTCTTTACATTTATGCTGTAGTTGGAATCACACAGAGCAGGTCCCCCACATTTGGTTGATCACAGACATCAAGTTTAGTTTTTTTTTTTTTTTTTTTTTTTTTTTTTAAGTCATCAGGCAGCTGAAGGCAGCCTCTGCATAATTAGTCTCATACTTCAATATTCCATTTGTTGACAGGGCAGCTAGAGGCCCAGGCTGCCGTTGTGTTTGTGTAGGCATCCAGAAACTCCTCATAAAGTGGATGACGTCATGTATCGAAAGTCAGAAGGGGATGGAGTCAGTGATGTTCAGTGAAGAGGCCACTTTATTTGTTTTGTGCTGAATGTTAGTGTTGGCCCAGGAATATGTGGAGGAATATTTGAGTACAATAAGCATTTTCTTCTAAAATTTCCCAGATGGAATAAGTCAGCGTAATTGTGCGTTGTTAATTGTTTTATGTTTTCAGCAGGGAAGGTGTGCCTCCCAAGCCTACAGGTCATCGTTGCATATTTAATGTCTGGGGTTAGCGGTTAGCGGTGTGCTTCTCACACACACACCCCCCCATAGGCTCTACTCACCCACACCCCCCCACACATACACATATGTGCTTCTGGTGTGTTAGCAGGGGTCTGACAGTCGGGGGGGGGGGGGGGGGGGGCGGGGGGGTTACATAGTAGATGGGGAGGGGGGAGAGCGAAATGTGGGGGAAGTGGGGGCCCTAGAAAACATCATACAGCTGCATGAGATGAAACATGATACATGTGGGCGGCATGAAAAATGCAGTACAAAATTTTATTTATTTTTTTAAAAGGCAAATGCGTATGTTCCGCTCATCACGGTGGGCAAGCTGGACCCTGGACCCAGTCATCACACGAGCAGAGTGGAGCTCATACTTTCACCTCTTATGCGCAGTTTCCTGCTGTCTTATTTAGTCCTAAGTGGCCTGGGGGGGGGGGGGTTAGGGTCAGGAGACAAAGCAGCAGAATGAACTCATCTTCATTTGCGTTTATTATCACTCCTGCTCAGTAATTGCAGCCCACGCCATAGTCATTTCCCACTGAAAATATTTCACTAGCTAACTAACAAAATGTTATAGCTGGCTACCAGAAATATTATTTCAGTTCTTTCGCAAGAAACAACAAATAATCCCCTGGGGAAGCAGTCTCTCTAAGTCCCAGTTCAGTTCAGCCGTTTCTGTTGATTATTGGTGCAGACCTGTGGGACATTTGCTGTGGCTATTGCAATACCTGGCAAGGCCCAGTCTGATCTATGCAACTGTTGTTGACCTTAGATGATTCAATTTGTTTTTCGCCCCCAAATTTGCGTTGGCCCGTTTAAAACGGCTGACACGGTTCGGTTTCTGTTATCTTCACCCGTTTCGACATGCTCTCATCAGCAAGCTATTTCAGGGACAAGTAAACATCGCCGTTTATGCCAGAGGTTTGCCTTAATGGACCAGCAGGGGTTTGGAATGTACAGTGCGCTGTCCTGGTGGACTTAGGCCTGGGGAAATTATTGTGGGAAAGCAGCGTACAGTATATTATGGCCCATAGCATTGTCATTAAAGTAAGAAATAAGAAAAAAGTTCTCCAGTCTCACTGCCTGGGGAGGGGGGGCACTGATTTTCCAACATTTTGGAACATTTGGTTTACAAATGGTGTGTCTGCTAATTGCCAAAAATTGACCTGTAAGCAAGCCTTTAAAAAATGCACCTATTGTTCAGCACTGGGGGAAAAAAAGTTTTGGTTAACCTGCCACCCTCATTTTTCACACATAATTCTATATAGATACACAGATAAGAGTATATTAAAGCTGGATGACTGAAATTGCTTTTATAAACTGAAGAAACCTAAAAAAAAAAAAAGCACGAGAACAGTGAACTCCACCACAAAGACCCGCCAACAACCCTCCTCTGTTCTGCCCTGTACAAAAAAATAGATTTCTGACCAAAGAAACGGGCCACTGATAAATGTGGAACATCCTGTTCATGAATACTATGGTACTGTACAAAGGAGAATTCTGGGTAATCAACAAGGTGGTTTCCTCTGCTTAGGAGCCGCTGGACAAGATGGAAGGTCTTAAAAGCCTCAAATCGGTTTGAATTGGCCCCAGTCCCAGTTTTAATGATGGGGCATCGCATAATTGGAAGTCGCAAATTAGGCTACCACCTGCAGCCTTCGACCGATTCCTCATCTTTGTGCGCTCCTGAGTGTGGCGCCTCATCGATGCAGCAAAATTCAGATTTTTTTTTTTTTTGCAGGACTGAATGTCAGTGTGTATCACCCCACTGCTACGCCCCCCCCCCCCCCCCCCCACCTTTCCCCCTCTGTAATGCTAGGCTCCACCTTCCCTCCCCAGGTCTGACTACATGAAGCTGGAGTTCCATGCTGGTTAAGGACGGTATCCATCGTGCACTGGGCAGTCTACAAGGCAAATGTTTGTCTGCCTGTGGAAGAGGTTTAATTAAGGATACACACAATTTATCAACAGGTAAGGAGTTCGTTTGTATTAATTTAGTTTTTTTATCATTTGTTCTTTTGGAGTGAGCAAAGAATGCAGTTCCAAAAAAAACACTAGCTCTGAATTTATCCATATTTTCTTTAATACAAGAAACCATACTGTTGTTCCGCTACTTCTAGTGAAATGTAGCCCCACTACTATTGTACTACTGCTAGCCTTTTCTACAGTAAACACAGAAAAGCTGTGCTTCGCCTGTATAGTTGCTGAACGGCAGACCAAGTTTGTGTGTTATCCAGGCCTTTTTCTGCTTTTCAATGTTAGAATCACCTCAGTGTGAGTGTGCAAAATTGCTGCAGCGATGTCAAACATTAACAGGAGGAAGCTTGAGATGACAGCCGCTGTCACATCACTAGACGTCAGTGAAACGATAAAACAACAGAACAGTACAAGTTTGCGTGTTAGCTATGAATACATGTAACGCTAATTTATAGAATTATTTTTAGAATGCTTCAAAGGGAGGAGTGTATATATTGCAGTTCCTCACACAAAAAAACAAACTGGCAATCAAAGATGATAAACGACATGTTCAATGCCCCAGTGCCCTGAATTGACTCCGCTGGGCAGCAGATGCTTGTAAACAACACTTGACGTTGGATTTTAAATCTTTCTAAAATTGCGTGACTCTTAATCAGCGCGGGTCACACAGCCATGTTGGCAAGATGTGCGCTCCAGCTAAACGTTCTCTGAAGCGGTTTCAACTTTGGACCATGGCGGGCGGGTGCTGAGGGATGGGGGGATGGGGGGATGGGGGGGGGGGGGGGGGGAGTGTGGTGGTATATAGAACAACAGGAGTCCTCTCCCCCAACCCCCACACCCCCACCAGAGCATCCATCCCATTCCCAGCATGAGAAACGCAGGCTGCCACTCGACAGCACAGCACAGCACAGCACAGCACAGCACGGAGCCAGGGCCTAATGTTCTAAATGACATCATCGAAAAGGCAGGGAACGTCTAACGAGCTCTGAGCTCTTCTGTGTCGCTGCTGTGTTTCCCCCCCTCGCACTGCTGCTCTCCGCTTATCGCTAATCTTTGTGACTGTCGTCGCGGCGACGAAGGCATCCTTTTCCACCCAATCCACAGCGCCCTTGACCGTCTGGCCTGGCCACAGTACTTAAGCAAAATTATGCACTTTGGGGTTAATGGAATTCATTCGCCTCGCTTAAATTCACTTGTCAGTGGTTAAGGACAAACCGTATTGAGGTTATGTTCAGACGAGGATGAGGATTGGTCTGCCATACGCTCTTCCTCTGGAGGGGCTAAAGTGCCCTCTGTTCCCAGGTGTGAGTTATGAGCAGGTTGATGAATGTGAGACCCGTCATTAATCACCCCAGGGACGGGACGGGAATTCTTAAAATGAATCAACTGCCGCGACATTTTAACTCTCGCAAGTTCCTCAGTGCATTAAGACCTGATGAATAGTTGAAATAGTTCAGTTTAAGGCTTTGGCGGTTGTCCGCCATCTTAATAACAGTGTTAACCTGATTTTACTGAGGTAAAAACACTTGAAACCAGAGCATCCACATGCTAGACTACAGCCCTGAACCTGCAACCTCTGCGGTATTAGCACTGTTCTCTTACTGTTATATTACACCTCCACCCTAAGAGTGAAAACCACCAGCACTGAGAAGATTAAACTGCCACTTTAACTGCCGTGCACTGACCAGAGCATACGTTTCAGCATTTAAAACAAGAGCATTATTTACATTACTGCTATACCACTGTCTCATTCCCCATTTGTTGTTCGTAACTAGTCAACTGTCTTGTTGGGTAACTCTTGGTGTTTTATGTCAGACCCCTATGGGGTAATCCTGGTTAAACAGAGATTAAATAAATATAAATATAAATAAATAAAAGTATTGGCCCAGGGATATGAAAAGCTTTACTTACTTTACTTACTGGTCTGGTCCTGGCTGTGCCGACGCTGTCACTGTTCTCTCTGGCCCCCCCTCCTTTCTGGTCTTCCCCAGCAGGCCTGTGTGCCTCGCCACCATGTTCTGGAAGTTCGACCTGCACACGTCCTCCCACATCGACAAGCTGCTGGACAAGGAGGACGTGACCCTGCAGGAGCTGATGGAGGAGGACGACGTGCTGCAGGAGTGCAAGGCCCAGAACCGCAGGCTGCTCCTCTTCCTCAGCCAGGACGAGTGCATGCAGGCGCTGGTCACCTTCATCACCCGGGAGCCGCCCGAGGACATGGAGGAGAAGATCCGCTTCAAGTGAGGAGGGAGGGGGCGCAAGGAGGGGGGAGGAGTGGGGATGATGAGATCCAGAAGAGGGTTCCATCGTTTGTTGTCACAGTTGCATTTTCTGCAAGCAGTGAGAAGAAGATCGAAGATGTGCGTCTGTCTGTCTGTCTGTCCGTCTGTCTGTCCGTCTGGCTGGTTTTCAGTTTCTTTTCCGATGACTAGCACAAATCCCTGCACCAGTGACCAGCGTCAGAGTCTCCTGTTCCTTCATTTCCACTTCCTCTGTCTGGCGGGGCAGCAGGGAGGAACTGTGGGTAAAACAGAAAAAACCTAAAACCAATGCAGTGGAATGCAATTACCAATAATGAATGGATAAATATATACAGTAAACTGATAATGCCCCTGACAAAATGATTAAGTTCATTCAGCAGATTATTCTGTTATGTTCTGCTTTCATTATTAATAGTGAAGACTAATGAATCACAAAGAAAGCTTTGAAAAATGATGTTTGTATGTGGAGTAAGATTAAATGCGTTATCCATGGGGAGCTATTAACTAGAGGTGAATAAATGGTAGAAGTTGCATGCTGTAAACTATGGGTTTCTCATATAAAACGGGGGGCCTCCAGTTTTGGTTTGTGGTGCGTGGTTTTGGGTAACAGAACCTGCTTATCTGCTCCTATTACGCAGCCGACAGAATCACCCCCCCCCCCCCTTTCATGTTCCCACTGGTAGACCAGCCACACGGTAACAGTAACAAAGACCGTCTTGTCCCACTCAAGTCCTGATGCACTCCAGATGTGGGGTTTCTAGTTATATTTAGCAGATTTTCTGCCGGATTTGTTTCAAGATGGCTATCACTTCAGAGCTACGTCCTCTGTCATTTTGCCACAAGCCATTGCCCTCCTCCGAAGCACCTGCCACCAACTGCCATTTCTTTCCACTCTGCAGCTCATCTGCTCATGACCTGGTCATCCCCCGGATTTATCCTTCCCCGGGGGTGGCTGTGTGCACTACTGAGCAAGGCTACCTGTGACAAGGCTACCTGTAACGATGTACTGAACCAGATGTATTGGTTCAAAGGGAAATGAACCGATCCAGTCAATACAACATGCACAAATTGATCTGTATTGTTATGAATCATAGCAAAACATTCCCTCCTCTCACTCTAATCCGCTCGCCGCGTCGCCACGCAGGTACCCGAACGTCGCCTGCGAGCTCCTGACGTCAGACGTGAGCCAAATCAACGACAAGCTGGGCGGGGACGAGTCTCTGCTGGAGACGCTGTACGGCTTCCTGGAGCAGGAGCCCCCGCTCAACCCCCTGCTGGCCAGCTTCTTCAGCAAGACCATCGGCAACCTCATCGCCCGCAAGACCGAACAGGTACGCCGGCGGGAGGGGAAGGGAGGGGGCATCGCCCATCACAGTCAGCGCGGTTGGCTCACTCTCTGCCCGAGCCTGCCAAAACTGCGCCCGCCCGCCCGCCCGCCAGCCCTCTGGGCCCGGCAGAGTCAGAAAGTCCTGTTTTTACCGCCTCGGGTCGGGGGAAATCCCCACCAGACATGAGAAATGTGGTTTTGGCACGTTGATTTAAAAAATAATAATAATAATAAAAATGGTGAACCCCCTCACCCCCGCCCCTTTCTTGCAGGTCATTTCCTTCTTAAGAAAAAAGGACGGGTTTGTCGGTCTGGTGCTGAAACACATGGACACCTCAGCCATGATGGACCTGTTGCTTCGTCTCATCAGCTGTGTGGAGCCTGCCCCCTTGAGGCAGGAGGTCCTCAATGCAAGTGACCCAAACAAATACATTTATTTCATTTATGTGCTTGTAAGTTACCGTGTAAGCACAGGATTAAATAAAGGATAGCCCTTAGTGACCGTTAGGTATTGGAAAATGGAACTGGTTATGGAAAGCAATTGAGTTCTAGAACACTGACTTAGAATTTTGAGGGAAAAAAAGAAAGAGAACATTGCAAAAACGGATTTTAAAGAGCGGCCTTTCTCTCTCCTCCCCCAGTGGCTTAATGAGGAGAAGCTCATTCAGAGGCTGGTGGAGCTCATTCGCGCAGGACACGATGATGAGGTAAGCTTCCAGCTCGCAGACCTGTGCAGTTTTACTAGTTTAATTTGTTATAATGGGTCTTCTGTGAAGTGCAGCCAATTTTATTTTTACGACAGTTTAAAATACAGCGTGCAGTTTTTCTGTTCTTTATCTTTACTGAAGTTATTTTCTGTTGAATTATTTCAGAGAAGGAAAAGGGCCGGTGTGGGTGCAGGCTTTCGTTGCAATCAAGTGGTTACACCCCTGATTCTGCTAGTCAAACACAGTATTTGGACCTTGATAAGTAGAATCGGGTGTGTTTCTGTTTGGCTGAAACAAAAGCTGCCACCCTCGCCGTCTCTTTCTGAATAATATTGACGACCTCCTGTACTAATGAATTTGGGACGCACGAGTGAATTTGGGGCGCACGAGTGAATTTGGGGTGCGTGTTTGTGTGGCTGGGCCTGCAGAGGCAGTCGAACGCATCGCAGACGCTGTGCGACATGATCCGTCTGAGCAGAGACCAGGCGCTGCAGTTCCAGGAGACGCTGGAGCCCGACCCGCTGCTCGCCGTGCTCGAGTCGTAAGTCCGCCGTGAGGGAGGGGCCGCCGCGTGGGAGGGGGCCGCCCCGCCAAGCAGCTCCCTCCCGCGCTTCCCTAATCTACGCTTTTATACCGTCACCCCGGTAAAAAAAAAAAAACCCTATAAAACCAGGAGGACGGAATGTAGCACAGTGGGTAAGGAACTGGGCTTGTAACCGAAAGGTCGCAGGTTCGATTCCCGGGTAGGACACTGCCGTTGTACCCTTGAGCAAGGTACTTAACCAAAATTGCTTCAGTGTATATCCAGCTGTATAAATGGATACAATGTAAAATGCTATGTAAGTCGCTCTGGATAAGAGCGTCTGCTAAATGCCTGTAATGTAATGTAATGTAATAAAAACCAAGATTCATTTACGCATTATCAAGATTTCATTGGTAATGGGTTCAGTGGATGCCGTGATTTACACACTGGGGTCCTCAAACTGGCTCGGGGTGTTCTGTGTTCCTGGGAAGGCAGGAGACAGTGGAAGAGCTGCTCAAGAACATGTTCGAAGGGGAGAAGAGCGAGTCCTGCATCCTCAACGGAACTCAAGTGCTGCTTACTTTACTAGAAACCAGGAGGCCCGGGTGAGTGACCCAAAACCCCCCCCGCCCCCCCCCTCCCACCCACCCAACCCTGGCTTCATGTGACTGACAGACACTAGAGCCCAGTGTTCCCTGTCCCCTCCCCCTTCAGGGTCGAAGGGCTGATGGACCTGTGTTCTCAGGGGTTTGAAAGGTCTTACACTGTCAGCAGCAGCGTTCTGTGCGGCATCGAGCCTCGCCTGACGGATTTCCACCAGGTGCTCCTGGACCCTCCCAAGGTGCGGCACACAGCCACTCTCTCTCGCTCGGTCACCTCTGTCCCCTTCTGTGCAGGAAGCAGGTGAAGATAAACTATGGAGGAAAAAAAGGACAGAAAGCTTCAGAGATTTATTCTAAGCTCATTGGTTGACATGGATTGAAGTATCCCAGAATGCATTGTTGATGGGACTCATTTTGAGTCCAGCTGTGTATATATTGTGATGAACTGAACCTTCCTAGAATAACTGCCTGAAGAGCCATCTGTATTTGTTACACTGCCATTGTCTTACACTGTATGATGAATATTGTTTAAATTGAAACGCAAGCAAAAAAATAAAACAAAAATTTTTACATCAGCTAAAGCTTTAAGGGTCTAAACTGTGCGAGTGCATAACCGTTCCTCTCTCGGCCCGGCTCACAGAAAAGTGCAATACTGACGACCATCGGGGTGCTGGAGGAGCCGCTGGGTAACGCCCGCCTGCACATCGCCAGGCTGGTGGCCTCGCTGCTGCAGAGCAGCACCGCCAGCATCAGCCAGGAGCTCTGCCGCCTGGGCACCATGGCACTGCTACTAGTGAGTGCCACGGAGAGGGGGCACGAAACGCGCCAGGCTTCTCGGCCGTGCCCGAAAACCACTTGCTGTTCCCCCAGTATAGTGCACTATTATTCACTTTCCCCCAGTTTGTCTGAGTGTCCAAATTCAAACGGTAAAATTTATGCACTATATAGTGCCCTCAAAAAATTCCCCCAGTGCAATGGAAAATGTAGTGTGCGAAGCACGGACACTATCTATGTTAAAAAATAAATTAATACCACAATGCAATGCTTCGCCTCTGCTCGTGCACTCTGGTGAATTGAAACGAGGTGAGACGAGACGAACCTGCAACCGGTAACGGTTAACGGTTCAAACACAACTTGTCTTTGCGCAAAAGCAGAGATACACATTCACTACCTTTATTTAGGTAAATCTGAGGACAGTGTCCTATTGAGTGTTTCCCTTGCAGGGAATTGTGAATGAGGGAGCAATTTTGAACACAGTGCTCGTCTTTGTTCATCTAAGCAACAGAGTATTTACAAGGGTTTAGTTTCTTTTTGTTTTTACTTTCCCACTCTCATGCACTCTCTCTCTCTCTCTACTCTACCCTCCCCCTCCCCTTCTCGCCCGCCCTCGTAACCCACAGGATTTATTTTTCAAATACACCTGGAATAACTTTTTGCACTTCCAAGTGGAGCTGTGCGTGGCTGCCGTGCTGAACCACTCCGCCCAGGAGGAGAAGCCTCAGGCCAGTCTGGAGAAGGAGGAGGAGGAGAAGGAGAAGGGGAAGGAAAAGGAGGAGAAGGAGGTGCAGGTGCAGGAGGAGACTACCCAGAACAGCACCACGGACACGCCCGAAACTTCAGGACACAGCATCCTGGTGGCTCACGTACGGGAAACTCTCATGCTGACAGTGCTCTCCAGTGTTTTTCACTACTCGGTCATGGTCATGAAAGCACAGGCCTAATGTACTTGTAATGTGTGGTTTACATCAAACTGCCTAAATCTCCCCCCCCTCCCAATACAAAAAGAAAAAAAGGCAAAGATGCAACTTTGAAGAATAGCATTAATGTGAAAATAGCAATGGGATTAAGGTGTAAATGAGGTTAAATGGCCAGCTCATGCTGCTAATTAATAGTGTGAGAAAGGTTTTCTTGCTAAAACTTTGCAGTCATTGACACAGTCATGGCCACACGGTGACTAAAATGCAGAGCACTTCACGCTTGTAACTGGAAACATTTAACTTTTCCTAATTATTCTCATCAGTGCGTTGGTGTTAATGAATGGGAACGGGGGCTGCTCTGTCCACAGCTGTTCCAGAAATGCCGCCTAGTGCAGAGGATATTGGAGGCCTGGGAAGAAAACGACAAAATCCAGTAAGAAACATGCGTCACTTTATTTATGCCTCAACTTAAAAACGTTTTTTTGTAATCTTCCAGCTGTCCCAATGGCACATTTTGGGTACAGCCAAAAGAAAAAAAAATCTATAAATAAATAAAAGAGCAGAGTTGCAGAGTTCCTGCAGGCCTGGGTTTAAACATGGCCGTTGTAACACAAAAAAGGCCCAGTTGCAGCCAGCGCAACATTAACATCCCCGGGCTACATAATTAGGGCGGGCGGAGTGACGGGCAATAGTGCTGACTCATCAACGTCAGCCCGACACCAGGAAGGAAATGTGACGCACGCGTTGCACATACTTTCTGTGTCGTATCGTATCGCGTTCTGCGCAGTCACACCCAGATCAGCAACATGCTGCTACTCCATTCACATTCACAGGTTTCACACGTAGCTGTTAAGAAACCGGGTGCCTTCACTTTTGAAAGAGGGGTGTTACAATGCATGTTTCAGCCGTTTTTACACTAATGCCAAATAGCCGATGCATTTAAATAAAACACGCTTAACTGAACTACTACAGTATTTGTTTTACTATTCAGACATTGCTTCCAGAAAAATGTGATTTCATCATATTTTAATCAAATAGGTCAAAAATCATTTTTTGTATATTTCAATATGAATAATTTGGAACAAAAAATATTATATTTTAAGTGGTTACCAAACAGTTGAGTGCAATAAGTGCATGATGGTTGAGGAAGGTTGCAAATGAAGACCAGAAAGGTTTGAACCTTCAGGATAATAATTAAGCAGCTAAATATTAAAATGAAGTTTACATTCATCCAATACATTAAACGTTTATGTATATTTATGAAATTTGGATTCAGACTTCAAGTCTCTGTTATGTAATGTTTGTAATGTTTCTGTAATGTGTATTCAGATAATTTAAAAAAGGGTTTTGAATTGTTGCTCTGTAATATGTATTGAAATTAATAGTTAATTTCACAAAGAATATTTAACACTAGGCATGTCTGGCTGCAGTACAGTGCTATTCATGTGTCTGACATTTGGATTTTAGGGCAGAGGGGGGAATGAGGAGAGGCTACATGGGTCACCTGACCAGAATAGCCAATACTGTGGTCCAGAACATGGACAAAGGGCCAGTCCAGACGCAGATTAGTGACCTCATCAAAGGTACTCCCGACAGTATGCATGTACATGCATGTGTGTGTGTGTCTGTCTGTGTTTAACTGCACGTGCGTGTATATATGTTTGCATGTGAATAAGCGTGTTTGTGTGTGTGTATAAGCATGTGTGTGTGCGTGTTTGTGTTTGTGAGTGGTTATTTGATGTAAAGGTGGTGAATGCATGTTTGTGTTTGTGTGTGTGTGCATGTTTGTGTGTGTGTGTATAAGCGTGTGTGTGTGCGTGTGTGTGTTTGTGAGTAGTTATTTGATGTAAAGGTGGTGAATGCACGTTTGTGTTTGTGAGTAGTTATTTGATGTAAAGGTGGTGGATGCACGTTTGTGTTTGTGAGTAGTTATTTGATGTAAAGGTGGTGAATGCACGTTTGTGTTTGTGAGTAGTTATTTGATGTAAAGGTGGTGAATGCGTGTTTGTGTTTGTGAGTAGTTATTTGATGTAAAGGTGGTGAATGCACGTTTGTGTTTGTGTGTGTGTGCATGTTTGTGTGTGTGTGTATAAGCGTGTGTGTGTGCGTGTGTGTGTTTGTGAGTAGTTATTTGATGTAAAGGTGGTGAATGCATGTTTGTGTTTGTGTGTGTGTGCATGTTTGTGTGTGTGTGTATAAGCGTGTGTGTGTGCGTGTGTGTGTTTGTGAGTAGTTATTTGATGTAAAGGTGGTGAATGCACGTTTGTGTTTGTGAGTAGTTATTTGATGTAAAGGTGGTGAATGCGTGTTTGTGTTTGTGAGTAGTTATTTGATGTAAAGGTGGTGGATGCACGTTTGTGTTTGTGAGTAGTTATTTGATGTAAAGGTGGTGAATGCACGTTTGTGTTTGTGAGTAGTTATTTGATGTAAAGGTGGTGAATGCATGTTTGTGTTTGTGAGTAGTTATTTGATGTAAAGGTGGTGGATGCATGTTTGTGTTTGTGAGTAGTTAATTGATGTAAAGGTGGTGGATGCATGTTTGTGTTTGTGAGTAGTTAATTGATGTAAAGGTGGTGAATGCACGTTTGTGTTTGTGAGTAGTTGTTTGATGTAAAGGTGGTGAATGCACGTTTGTGTTTGTGAGTAGTTGTTTGATGTAAAGGTGGTGAATGCACGTTTGTGTTTGTGTGTGTGTGCATGTTTGTGTGTGTGTATAAGCGTGTGTGTGTGCGTGTGTGTGTTTGTGAGTAGTTATTTGATGGAAAGGTGGTGGATGCATGTTTGTGTTTGTGAGTAGTTATTTGATGTAAAGGTGGTGAATGCACGTTTGTGTTTGTGAGTAGTTATTTGATGTAAAGGTGGTGAATGCGTGTTTGTGTTTGTGAGTAGTTATTTGATGTAAAGGTGGTGAATGCACGTTTGTGTTTGTGAGTAGTTATTTGATGTAAAGGTGGTGGATTAAAGCTGCTGTGGTGTTACAGAGCTCCCAGAAGACTGCCGGGGACGCTGGGAGAGTTTTGTGGACGAGACCCTGACGGAAACCAACAGGAGAAACACCGTGGATCTGGTGAGATGAATACTTACAGTGCATACACACACACACACACACATGCATGCACCCACACCCGCGCGTACACACACACATGCATACACACACACACACGCATGCATGCATGCACGCACATGCGCACACACATTTACCCAAATGTATGCGTACACAAGCATATGCATATGCATGCGCATACACACACACACACACACACACACACACTTAACCACTAAACTCTTTTACAGGTGAGCACACACAACCTGCATTCCTCCAGCGAGGACGACGACATGGAGAGTCCCTTCCCCAATGAGCTGTCCCTACAGCAGGTACGGACAGCCATATTACCCACGGTCTGTAAATGGGGTCGAGGTTTGGTATGTTTGTAAGTACAGAATTGGTATTTTAAAGGGCTGCTTCCACCAACATGTTTCTCCCCCCCCCCCCCCATTTAATTTTTTAAAAGGCATTTTCGGACTATCAGATCCAGCAGATGACGGCAAACTTTGTGGATCAGTTTGGATTCAATGACGAAGAATTCGCGGAGCACGACGAGAACATCAAGTAAGATTATTGTTGAGCCATTGTACAGGTGGTTGTTCATTTCCGTGTCGGGAATACGCATACAGTTAAATTATATCCTCGATTGCAGAGTGTTTATGGGCTTGGGTGGATATGTACACAGTGGCTGCAAAATGTTTCTTTCAGTGTCGTTTTATTTTTTAAAGATTAATCCACCGCGTTCTTTTCTAGTGCCACTTTCGACAGGATTGCAGAGATCAACTTCAATTTGGATGCCGATGATGACAGCGTAAGTCCCGCCCCCAACCCCCCACTAAACCTTTCCTTAAACCCCATTCATAGGGTCTCGTCAGGCTTCATGCCCCCAATTCACCGAAAAGACAGAATCAGTGTTGCCCCTCCCATCTCAGAATTGGCAATGACAGGCCTCTCAAGGGGGTCGTTAGGGAAAAACCGTCCACTTGTAATGCAGCACGTGTTCTCGGGAGCCTGACGATTCCATTTGCATTCACACTGCGACGCCATTGGCTCCTGCGCCCAGAAGCTCCAAGGGCTGTGGACCCTTATTGGCCGAGCCCAGTCCGGGGGTCTGAGCGGGTCAGAGTTGGCAGGGGATTCAGAAGGAGCGTGCACGTGGACAGTATGCCAATGACCGGTTTGCTCTGGTTTTACTAACTGACTTTGTTGTCTGTGTGAAAACAACGCAGGCCAATGCCGCCGTGTTCGAGGCCTGCTGCAAGGAGAGAATACAGCAGTTTGACGACAACGAGGAGGACGAGGAGGACATCTGGGAAGACAAAGAGATAAACTATGCAACGAAAGTCAAGTCGAGAACAAGGTCTGCAAATTGCGGTCAGCTAAGTCAAGAAGTAATGTGTTGACCAAGTCGGGGAAAAACAAAACAATTTAAACTCTTGGCTTTTATGTTTTTACACACATTAAATATAATGCTCACATTAAAACCTGGTGGGCCGGCCTCTTGTGTTCATTAAAGTAATATTTCACTGGGTGGCTGCACTTGGACAGAGCCAATAAAAGTCACAAGCCTATAGTCCTTCGGTGCCAGAGCAGGGAGGGAGCTACGTAGCTCATTTCAGACAGAATGAAACTTTGTACCCACAGGGATCATTATTTATGGCTGCTGATACAGGCGTTCGGTGACGGGACTGTAACCGAATGACATTCCGCGCAAATGTCATTGCTGAGTGAGAACCCTGAATTAATTTCTGAGTTTTATCGCTATGCTAATGAGTTTAATTGAGATTTCAGATCCCGCTGATTCACTGTAGGGTTTGAATAAGAAGGGATAAGGTCAGTTTGCTTTCCCTGCACTGGGGTTGCTGTGTTATTTGGTCCCACTTCATAAGCAAATTGATTTTTCTGTGTGTATATATATATATATATATATATGCTATATGTAGTGGAATCAACATACAGAACAACATTTGAGCTTTGTTAAGGTTTCCAGGGAAACCAGAGCACATTAACTTAACTGGCAGTTTCTCATGTACAGCATCATTGTACATAATACTTTTCTCCCTGCTGTTGAATGACTCGTTGTGGTGGGTGGTAAATGAGATTCAAACTGAATAAACTACATATCCCAGCACCCCTCTGCGACAGCAGCATCTTGTACACATATGTGGCGACTAGGCCTCTCATGGGCCTCTATGTGGCCGCAGGTTTGGAGTCTCGCGGACCTCAGACAGTTCCTCCAGGAGCGATGTGGAGAACGGGGAGGAGGGCCAGAGCGGCGGGTCAGAGGAAGAGGAGGCGGGGCCTAAAGATTCAGTCAACACGGAGAACGACAAGAACAAGAGCCGGGCGGAGGGCAAGGAAGTCGAGTTCACCGAGGGTAAGGGGGTAAGGGGTGGGGGTGTCTCACCTGGGGAGCCTTTTAATTGGCTGTGCTTCAGCCCATTTTAATATTATTGCTCATTGCTGTAGTCAGCGAGTTATTTCTCTCGTCTCAAATTACCGCACATCGCTGCAGGAATTTCATTTGTATAATGCGTTTTCACGACGTACATTACCTCTAATTTACACTGCCGGGGAATTCTTGTTATTAGAGGTTTTTGTCACACAATACCAAGTGCTATTAAACAGACTCTGTGCCATGTAGACTCCAGTAACCTTCAGCAGAAATGATATCAAAGCTCGCTTTGAGTCCGCTCTGTTGCTTGGGGACGTTATGCACACGGACGACGGACATTTTGAAAAAAATGATCTGGGCTTATCAGTGTGCTTAGAGCAGAGCCCCAGCTGTGACGGAGATTAAATTATTAGTTTAGCACCCCTCACTGAGTAAAGACCCGGCCACTAAGACCAACACTGAGAGAAGGATAAGCGGACATATTCTTACCTCTCTCACTAGTGTCAATGGCTTCTCAGGACTTTTAACACTGTCAGCTACCTGTGAGACAGAGCCACGGCTTGTGCGAAGGTCGTGAAGATCATGGACGACCGAAAACACGAGCGCACAGAGGCACGTATGTGACGCGTGACATTTTGGTTTCGCCTCCCCTCCCCCCCCGCCCCGCTTTGCAGCGACAGGCCCAGCAGGGTGGACGGCCAGTTTCGAGGACGTGGCAAACGCCCCCAGCCCCTGCGTCGTGGTGGACGTGGGCTCCAGCGTTTGGGACTCAGCCAGTCGTCAGCACGGCGCTGAGGAGAGCGAGGACAAAGGGTGGGCCAAGTTCTCCGACTTCCAGCCGTTCTGCTGGTGAGCCTGTTACGACCTGCACCGCATAGAACAGATGCTTTACCGTGTAGCATCTAGCGCAAGCTCTCCGCCAAAGTGTGTGTGTGAGACCAGCTGCTGCCACTTTTCTGTCCACACACACACACACACACACACACACACACACACACACACACACACACACACACACACACACACACACACACACTCAATTTCATTCAGTTCAATTCATTTTTATTTCTGTAGCGCTTTCTACAGAGAACTGTCACATTATTAGTCACAGCACGCGACCCCGCCGAATCCTAACGCCTGGACCCACCCACCCCCCAAACCCCCACCCCCATGTCCCGCAGCTCGGAGTCTGGGCCCAGATGCAGCTCCCCAGTGGGCTTGGAAAGCACCAGCTCTGAAGGGTGTCCCAAGCAAAACCAGGACAAGAACTGTGAGTAGATAAACGTGCCCGTGACCGGCTGGCGTGTCTGTTTGTAGCGGGACTTGGATAGCAGTGCACATTGTGTCATAAACCTTCATGCCTTTGCATCATGTTACATTACATCATGTTTTTTGTGGAGACTGCTGGACCAGCTCTCTGAAGCGCCAAAATCACAGCACCCTAAATGCGCTCTTAAGGAGGTGCCTAACCCTGCAATGGCGATTTGTTTTCAGAACTGGGAAGAGGTGTATTTGACTCTCTCTGGCTGTTTTCAGAGAGTGCACTACTGCACTCTCTTGTGGTGGCATTTAGTCATTACTCCTGACCTGACTCACCTGAATAATAGAAAAGGGCCTTTGCACCAGGGAGGGGGGGAACTGCTGCAGTCTGTCATTTTGCATTCTCCCTCAGCAGCCAACTGTTTTAATTGAAGGTCACAGTTCTGAGAGTCAGCAGGTGCCCAGGCTGTAAGCTCGATGGTGACTGACAGACAGTGCTGAAAGACTGTCATGAGTCTCCTGCAATAGAACAAACCATAATGATACAATAATAGAAGTAATATTAATAGATCAAACAATCTAGCTTGTCTATCTAGATACAGCTTGACAGGTATATCAGTATGTTTTATGTATGTTTATTTTGTTGGGGGTAGCATTGATACAGTTTGCAGGTATCACAAGTGTGTTCGTGTTTGACAGGGGTTTCAAACACCAGTCCTGGTAGGCCACAGCATCTGCAGGGTTTTGTGGTTTTCTTTCAGTCAACAGCCAATTAAGGCCTTGACAAGAAGGTGTGTGGACTCTTCAGCCAATCAATGAATCGCTTGTGCTGAAACACGCTGAAAACCAGCAGATACTACTGTGGCCGTCCAGGACTGGAGTTTGATTGACGCTCCTGGTGTGTGATGGTAAGAGCTCTGCTGACCTCCTCCCCAGTCAAAAGCTCCTCCCCCTGCACGTGGAGCGTGTGCGCCTCCCGAAAGGCTCCCCTGGTGGCCTCGGACAGCAGCTCCTCCGGGGGCTCCGACAGCGAGGAGGAGGAGGAGAAGGCCAACGTCGTCACGGAGACCGTAACCGCGGGAGCTGGAAAAGAGACGGGCAAACTCAGCACGGATGCCAAAAACAAGAAGGCGGTCATCAAGAGGTACGGCGTCAATGCGCTGCAGACGGTGGTGAAACTGCAGAGATGGAACTACTGGACTACTGCCTGTAGCTTTAGTACTGGGGCTGTTTTTTATTTGCACCTTGACTGATGCAAACACCCCCGCTCCCTTCCTGTGACCTGCTTTTGTGTGTGTGTGTGTGTGTGTGTGTGTGTGTGTGTGCTGAGGCTTGACACTATGATCTTTGATCACAGCTATTCAGGTCTGATCCTGTGGGGTTTTGTAGGCTGCTGAAAACCTGGCTGGAAAGTCGTTGGTTAAATCAAGAAATTTACTTCCTAAATATTTTCTAGCTCGTCTGCTTTCAGGTTAGATGCTTTAAATGCGCACCACACTAGTCAATTAGGAAATTATAATATAAAATTTTTTTAAAAATGACAGAGAAATTCATTGAATTGAAAAATTATAGTATATGATAAACAGGATAGCATGCAGGCACTGCAAGTCAAAAAGCGAGCGAACTGATTAAGGAAGTTCACAAGCAGAAGTCTGTGCATTAATATTTAAGGGAGTTAAAAATTCTGGTTCCCGTTCCTCTTTAACACCAGAAAATATTGTAGCCTTCCAATGTATACAGAGGACATTTATGAGCCGACACAAAACCAGTAGCAGGGTTTTGTGGGACTTGCTTAACCCTTTGAAGAGTAGGTATACCTCCCCCCCCCCCCCCCCCCCCCAGAATGCTAAGAGATTGTGTTCTAGAACTCCGTTGCTATCAATTACCCGTAGCAGTTATTGCATCAGTATTAGAATGTTCTGTTAATATAGTTCTAATCGCAAGTTTGTCATCTCGCACCATGAAAGGGTTAAGATGGAGGCGTGTTATTCCTGTGCTTTTTGGACCCAGGCCCGGTGGCTGCTGGCAGATGGTCAGTTGGTGATAAGATCTATGGGTCGCATGTCAAGTGACCCACGCCTAGAATAGAGCTACGGACAGCCAGTGTAGAGTCGATACACAGAACGATCTCCCAAAATGACCCAGGCGTGATGCCACCTTTTGCTTTAGCGCTAGTGCGATGTAGAAGCGTGTTGCACGTAGAGTACACAAATCATTAAATCTGGCAATTGTGCTGTACACTGATATAATGCATACATTTAGAAGCACAGAGTGCAAGAGATGAACAGATCTCCTGTTACAAGTGCCGTAATGTGTGGTTCACAAACATGCAGTCATATCCCCTGGAAATGTAAATAGTGTATTCACTGAAATGAATGGCCACAATGGCTTGAATACCCCACATGAATTACCGTATTATTAAGTGCAAGTACAGAGAACTTGACACTGCCCATTGAGAGTGCCAGTCACGAAAAAAATTGTGGTTTTTGTTTCGCAGTTGTGCTACGGGCCTGTCGAACAAAGCACTCAGACTGTACAGTCGACGACATTCAAATTACAGCAAGCCCCATAAATAAAGGTCTATTTTCACATATAACTGCACACTGTGAGACGGACAGACCTGTTATTACCAACACAGCTGAAAAGACTCGGAAGCCTTGGGAGCTTTGCACAGCATACCAAATTAGACAGACCATACTACAGGCTGCAGTACAGACCACGTTACGCACTGTACTACGGGTATCACAGTCTCTTCCCTCCAGCGATGCCGTCTGACGCCGTGCGTGTGTGTGTGTGTGTTCCCAGCAGCGACGCAGAGTCCGTGCCCATCGACAAGCTCAGCGTCACGGACGGGCCCCAGAGGGGCGCCGAGACGCCAAACCGAACAGAGCCGCCCGCTGCCACCCCCCTCGGCTCCTCGGCCCCCGAGAGCGCCGCCAGGAACCTCACTGTGACAGACAGGAAGTGAGTTCCGCTTCCGCCAGCAGGTCTGCGGCCGCGGCTGCCGCTCCTGTGGTGTGTGTGTGCGCGTGTGTGTGCGCGAGCGTGTTTTAAAATAGTTTCTTTCACTGTTCGTGTACAAAGTTGCAGGTATGTGCGTGTGCATGTGTGTGTGTGTGTGTGTCCTTCAACACATGGAAATACTGAAGGGTCAGGGCTGAGGGGCCATAATGTGTGTGGTGGTGGTGGTAGTGGTGGTGGATAACATTACGTTGCAGTGCTGCGTCCATCGTTTCGTAATTCCCCCCCTCCCACAACCCCTCAAACAAGGTTTTAAGTTTCTGTCCATTGAAAAAAACACTTCCTCCCCTTGCTGTGTTTCCAGTAGGCCTCTGCTACATCAGTCTGAAACTGCACGGCAGCATGGCATCATGGGAAATATAGTGTACTGAGCATGTGGTGGGGGATTGAACATGTGCATTCGTTCAGCTGTGCTGCCACCTGCTGGTGATGGACTGTCACTCCCTCTCTCTTTCCATCTACAGAGGGGAGACCGTCTCGCCAGTGGAGCTGTCTCTCAACGGGCCGGCCTGATGGTCCCGGGACAGGGACAGGGACACGGACAGGGACAGGTCGGACCCCATTTCTGTGCCGCTTCCTTTTTTCTCCAAAAAAAAAAAGAAAAATGAAAAGAAACAAAAAAAAAAAAAAACCTATCCATGCAACTTCTACGTACTTCTACATTTCAGTACAAAATGCTGCGATGTTACTGGGCCCTGCCAGTCAGGATCAGTAAAATGGTTTGGGTTGGGTTGGGTTGGGTTGTCTTGGGTTGGGTTGGGTTGGGGTGCGGGTTAGGTGTGTGTAGGGTGGGTGGTGTGGGGTTAGCGTTAAGCACCGAAAAGTCTTTTTAGCCAGTGTTGAAACAATTTTATCGGTTTTAATGTAGCACTGAAAAGTTTCCGTTTTCTCCGCTTCCTGAAAGAAAGACTTCCCCCGTCTGTATAGACATCGTCATACTTCGTCAGGTCCGGCCCACTCCTCTGTAGGCCTACAGTGCTAGTCTGTGTGTGTGTGACGCATAACTCAAGAGGAGCCTGGGACAGCTTCACGGTGACAGTTGCATTTTAAACGAACCGTCGCCGGGGGAAACAACTGAGCCGAGTGCAGCGGAAGGTACAAACGGACAGTTCTGTGTGTTAAACTGCTTTTGTCAAACCTCTCTGTTGTCTCTTGCTAAACTATGCCAGTTGCAGTGCATCACGGTTTGCCAACTTTACAGTCTCGAGAACCAAGGGCTGTACAGTACGTGTCAGACCCATATTCTTAATCAGTTAACTGAGAGGAGGACTGCTGTGTCTGCTGAGTTTTTTTATTTTTAGTTTTTTCACCCCGCACGTTTCGGCACTTTAAAGCGATTAATTTAAGCCACTGATCGGCGAAGGTTTCTTCACACTTTGCTTCCAAGGCCAAAGTTAGCTGCTGATCGACAGGAAACCACAAAAAAAAAAAAACATGCAGACTCTGCGGCCCTCCCTCCAGGGTTCGAGTTCGACACTCCTGGTCTAGAGACTGAAACAGTGGCCAAAGGAAGCCAATGTGCACAAGGGACAGGGGTGGCAGTGTCTTTCATGCTTTTCTTCTCTTCAAACACCTAGTCATAGATTTTTATTTAAATTACTATGTGTGGTTTGCTGACCCCTTGACCTTACGCATGTTTCATAATGATACAGACTTAAGTTCTTGCTTTCTCCCCCCCCACCAGACATCAACTTCTTGCATTTCATTTTCCAAAAGCAATGTCAAGAGATTTTTGTACATAAATTTAATACAGACGTAGTCTTTTGAATTTGGAATGACTTCGGTCATTGTACCAGAAAAAAAAAAGAAAGCAATGCAATGTTTCTTCAGTGAGAAACCAAGTAGGAATGTCTTGTAAAATGGTACCCTGTCCCAACTTCCGAGTTATGCCCCTCTCTCTTTTAGCATCCTTAGGTGTAAGATCAGAAATGTATGATTAGAAAGTTCTTAACTGACCATTCGAATGCTGATGTTATTATCACCACTGGTAATTGAAAGTAATGCAGTTGTAGAACACTGACTTTGAATTTTGAAAAAACATTCCAAAAAACCAACTCATCAAACGGGTTAAAAGAAATGAGAAGTTTTGCTCATTGCAAGCCAATTATCAATATCAATATCTGAAGGATGCTATTTTAAAGTATGTAACTCACAAGCCAGATGTTTGTGCAATGTTTTCATATCAGAACTCCTGGATACAAACTAATCATGTAGTTTTAAAAAGTTAAAAATGTTTTATCCATGCATTTCAAATTGCTCTTATTTGTTTGTCACATATATGGGTCGATCCAAATGAATTTATTTAATTGAATGGAATTAATGTAAAACTACATCCAGAAATAGGAAGAGGTGAACCCAGGTTTGTTCACATGAGAGAATCAAACAGTCAAATGTTGCCTGATGTTTTGTTACAAATGGGAACCCTTTATTTGGACATAACTCAGTGGTGTGTGTGTGTATAGGCTTTGGTACAGCCTACTTAAGGTTCATATTATTAACAAGATTGCCACACCCTCAAGCTGAACTAAAGCCATAATGGCTTTCTGACTTGAGTGTTGCATTTTGGATTTTTTGCACTTAAAATTTTAATAAGGTATATACAATAATTTCAGAAAAATATATTATGTGGACAGTGTTTTGTGTTTTCAGCTTCATCATTTTAGTCCATAAATTAGACACATTTGTACAAGAGGGTGTGTGTGTCAGGATTGTTTCTAAGATGATGGTGAAAAAAAAAAAACACACTGAAAGTTATTTCCGGAGAATTATGTAAGACTTTGGGTAACAGCTGTCTTTAGTTCTCATTATGTGTGTGTGCGTGTCCTGTGCGTATGCGCGCGCGTGTGTGTGTGTTATCATCTGAATCCAGAGATTTCTGAAATGGTTAAAAACAATGGTTTCCAGGAGGGGAAAGAAGTTCTCTTTGAAACCAAGATGTACTGCCTGTTTTTTTTAATGTTGTAAAATCCTAGTTTTTTTATTTTATTTTTTAGTTTTTTTTTTAAAGTTTTTTTTTTTTTTTTTTTAAGTTTAACCAGATTATTTTTTGAACTACAGTAGACATTTCAATGCAATTTCGATAAGTTCGAACAGCCAAATCTTTTGCTCTCTTGTCCTTTACAAGGTCACCAGTGAGAGGTATAGTATAGGAAATTGCAACCTCCACTGAATAAAGAATAAAGGGTTTCCTTAGAAACACACTGATTTGTCCCCAGGACTTTTATTTTTGTGACAGTTTAGATGGGCTGATCTATAATCAGACCACTTTGTTTGCTGATCTGTCACTTTTAGTGAATGACGCTTTATTCTCAGGATAATTGAGTCGGTGGTGTCAGTGGCAAGAAAGTGTACCTTCCCCGATAAACGTCGCAAGGCCTTGAATATTAAAGGGGGGGGCGGGGGTGGGAGTGGGAGCGGGGGCCTATTATACATTCATCTTATTCTCAACAAGTGTGCAAATGGCAAATTTCTTGCCCCGTGAGGGTATATTGTAAATTCAAAGATCATATTTACAGTATGCCCTCACACTATTTAAACGGCCTATCACTCGCACTAAAATCACACTACTACACAATGCAGCAGTCTTTTCCATCGAAGGGCACAAGACAACAGGACGGGTCTGTTAGGGTCAGTTGGTCTCGAATGATGAATCGCTGTCATTTCAGTGTTTTGGAAAGCAGAAATGGCCTTTGGTGGCACGGATCGCCGCCCCCCTCCCTCGGTGACAAAATAAATACTCCACAGACCCCCGCACATCGTAGCAATATACATATAGCGCTTATTGTACATTGTTTTGACTGGAAGAAGCGTTTGTTTGTGGCTCTACCCATTAGTGGAAAATTGAACAATATATTTTTGATGAAATTTATGAGCAGGAAAAGTTATTTTGCCAGTTGCAATATACTTTGTTTGAATCGATAGGCAATAATTATATCTTGTTATTTTGGTTCACCCCAGCATCAGTTACCTCTGAAACATGCTTCCTCTAAAATAATTTAGCCTTTTATTGGAAAACAATATAATGGCAGACGTGCGTTAAAATATTTTTTTGATTTCACATTATGAAAAAATTGACACATGCAGTCACTATTTTCAGTTAAGCAGGGGTTTGTATTTTATATGTGCTTTTCAAACTTTGATTAAAAAATAACCCAAAGTTAGAAGATTTGTGTTTGATGGATACAAAGTATTCAAATGGGATGCAGGACACTTCATGGATAGAATACTTGGTTGATAGAAAGTATTTATTTTTCTTGGATAAATTTTTTAAAACTTTTCTGCTGCAAGTATGTATTGTGTGATATCTTTTCCCTACAATTGTGTTTCCCCCGAGAAACATGGTAGTTTCATCAAAGTTCATTCTGTATCATTATAACAATGTGTCATATCTTTTCACACTTTTTTTGAGTACTATTCTGTCTTGTGTGTACCGTTTTATTTTTGGTTTGAACTGAAATCCATAATCTTAGAAAGCTCTGTAACTGTTTTTATCTTGTGTCTTAATGAAACTTCAAATGTAAGAAAGAAAATTATTGCACATGGTCATAAAAAATGATAAGGTACATCACATGCAAACATATTTAAATGCATAATGCAGGACTGACTGTCAATATTCACCAGTGGATTTTTTTATTTCTTCTTCTTTTTTTATTTCCATAGAAACCATTGCCAATCAGATCCTTTTACATTTATCATGATTCTTTTGGTGGCCTTTGTTGTGTTCAGCTGTATGCAAGTACCTGGTTGAGTACAACTGAGTAACCGGTTACAGGAAAATCACAGAAAACACAGTGAACGTTTCTAAAAGAGGCTTTAGTGTGCTCCACTATCTGAAATGTAATTACTGTAACATATGAAATACATATGAGGCACAGAAGTGGATTGAGAAACGGTAAAATACAAAAGAAAACGAACTTGTACTGCCTTCATTTTATGATTTCTGAATTGAAGGTCTGTTACTTCATCAAAAGCCTTTTTGTATTGTAAAACTGATGCTGGTGGTTTTCCTTTTTTGTATGAACACAATACTGTACCTGTTTATCTGTTGTCAAATTTAGGCTGTAAATTCAAATATTAAGCAAATAAATATTTAAAAAATGAAGTACTGTACGCTGACTTTCATCATAGTTGAGAAGTGTATGATTGTTGTGCAGATTGCTGGACCTAAGATTTTTCAAAAAAAAAAAATTTGTGTATAATTGTTGTGTAGATACAAAAACGTTTCATAAACCCACTCTACATTGGAAGTGAAACTATCACAAAATCAACCTCCTACAACCCGGTTAAGAGGGCTTTTCCTCGAAAGACGGGGTCAAAGTGTTAAAACCTGGGGCAGAAACACTGACTATTGCACCAGGGAGACCCCTGAAATGGACGGGCGTACACTCACTGTTCACTGACAAAAACTGGCACTATGAGAAAACGCTACAGGTGGGTCACATATCCTGAATTACACGTTTTTGATTTCTAAAAGAAAGCTAAACCTACACGTGCGGTAAGTGGGGGGGGGGGGGGGGTGGTTGGAGTAGCCTAAAAGCGTTCGCTTTTTCAGACGGACCTCTGTTCTCCTCCCTATGAACAGGAACGTGTACCTGTCAACCTAAAGTAAACACTCTCACGGGAGGGGCGGGGTCTGTGTAAATGTGAACACTGGGAGTTTTTTTGTTTACCAGGACAGTCACCTGATCCGCCAGCACTGTGACTGACAATGAGGTCCCACAGTGCTGGAGAGCAGGGAGACGCACGCGCCGACCGCAAATTTAACATCTCCGCCGACGCATCTGCGTACGCAGCCCGAGGACGGGGAAGCGAAAACTGGTTTTGTTCACCAGTTGCACTGCGAGACCAGAGAACTCGAATAGCGCTCCAGATCCCTGCAGTACACAGCTTCCCCTTTTGTTACCCCCCCCCCCCCCCAGCCCCCTTCTCCCCTCCCCAAGCGTGCAGTTGCCACTGGCCTCTGGGTATAAGGCCATTGTCTGACCGAGCGTTCGCCGGAGGAACTAGGTGCAGTGGTAACTTCCCACTCCAGGCCCCGGGCACAGTTTGAAACACAAGCCCCCGTGCACCATTGTGTGAAAGAAATCGAACCAGAGCAGGAAAAAAGAATTAATTTTTTTTTTTTTTTTTAAATGTAAAAAAAAAAAACCTCCAGCCTGGCAGCAGCCTTGCTCCACTGACCTATCATTTACAACAAACTACTGAGCTACTTTCTGACTGATTAACAAAGAGCCCACCTTTACAATTATGGCTTCAGTTAAGACTGGCATGGAAAGCATCAGCCACTCTCCCCCCTCCCCTTCACCCCCTCTTCCAGAGAGCTAGAGGTCCCTATCTCTCAGAACAATGACTCACTCTTCCCTGGTATCTGCACCTGGTCTCTGGACGTGTGTAATGGGGAGGGGCTTAGAGCGGGGGGTGGTCCCTGAGCAAATCATTTCATTTATTTATTTTTCTTCTTTTTTTGAGCCTACCAGTCTAACCTGCCCTTCAGCTCCTGTCCTTAGTGCAGTAACAGCAAAGGAAAAGACTCCCCCCCCACACTCCACTCTACTCCACTCCTCCCCACCCTCCTCCTTATGCTTGGAAACAAACGAGCTGGAGAGAGAAGAGAACAACAGGTACACACACACACACACACACACACACACACACACACACACACGCGCGCAGCTTAGGAAGAGGAGAGTACGACAGGAGCTCACTTTGTCTCCGTGCTCCGTGGGAAGGACTCCTGGACTCTTGGAATCTTGGGGAGCCGTTTACGTCGGGAAGGAAGGAAGGAGGGAAGGAGGGAAGGAGGGAGGGAGGGAGGGAGGGGGGGGACCCGCCTCTTGATACCGCTTGCAAGCTCTCCGTTCCCCCGCTCATGGGGACAGCAGACGTCCGGTTGGGCGCGCTCCGGTTCTCCTCCTGACCATGGGGGGCTGCCATAGCTACGTCAGCACCAGCGGCAGTGGCAAAGAGGGGGACGTCTCTGTGACAACGCAGGAGTTCCCTGAAATCGCAGAGCACAAACTGTGAGTAAACAGCCCGCTGTCTGTTTCTACCTCAGCTGCACTGCAGTTTGTTTTTGCTCTTGGGTCGCTTTTTATAAAACACGGCCGAGGCACTCTTTTCTGTAGACGTGCGGTTGATGTGGCTGGCTGTTGCACTTGACTGTAACCTTTAGAAACAAGAGACCGTGTTTGAACCCAAAACATGTTTGGCAATGGCAAACCAGAATGCTAATGCGTATGAGTCGTGATGCTGACGACCTGTGGAGTATACCTGCAAGCAGAAGTGCTTGGTTCAATTCTGCGGTTATCTGGATGTGCAGATTCAGTTTTTGTTAAAACACTGGCAAAACATTCTAGCAACATTGTGAGAACATTTTCCGTTAGCAGGTACTCGTCTTATCGGATAAACAATGTCGGTCTTAGTGAATAAAGTACGTCAAGCTGGATAGATCACAGACCCAACACCCCCATCCATGGGGAAAAATCGACGTAAACTAAGAATAAAGTAAGTGGAAGAATCGTGGAATAATCATACTAGTAATTGTTACAGCACGGGCTTGAGTCCATGTCAGAGTATGGGTCATTTCAAACAGAATTATCTGATAAAGGCCTTACAAGTGACGCTCCTTTTTTTTTAATCTGCACCCAGAGGTAGTACATAACTAACTTGGAGTTTAAAAAAAAAAAAAAAATTATCCCTATTTGAAAGTTTTTTCTTTGTTCTTAATTCACATGGGGATGCAACGGCAGTGCATGTGGCAGCCAGATTAACGCGCTCCTGATAAGGACCGGCTCAACCGTGTGGAACTAAAGGGCCCTTTTTTTGTGATCACATCAGTTTATCACACACATTCCTACATGGTGAGCTGTGTGTTGATGGTAAACCCGGCGGATAAGAAGGGGTGGGGTCAGCAGAATTTAGTGAATAGCTTATGGGTGTGTATCTGTTTATGGATGGTATCTGCATGCTTGTGTCCAGCCTACATTAAATCCCTGTAAAGAAAAAAAATTATAAAATACACATTGATGTTGTTTTCCCGCCAGTTCCAGTTGTTGTGACAAGTCGTTGTTAATGTTAATGTCAGCAAACTGAAGCATTGAGGCGTGGAAGCTTCAGTGGATGCGTACTAGTGTTTATATGCAAGCACGTCCCTTTTGTTTTGTTCACATTGGTGTTTATGTAGAAGCGCACCTGTTGGTCTGATTTGTATAGCCGTCAGTGTGTGTGGAGGTGAGGGGGGCTGGGGGGTGGCGGCAGTGGGGTGGAGGTGGGGGGGGGGGGGGATCTGTGGCTGAGGCAGAGAGGACAATAGTGGTGTCGTGTGCCAAAGACACCGCTGCCTCTAGGCAACCCCCCCCCTGTGCTTTCCCCATGGAGGTTACCTCACAGGTAGAGGTGAGTCTCTGTGCGAACCACCTACAGTGTCGTTACCCAGACCTATGTGTTCAGGTGACAAACATTTGGCTGAAAAGTGAAAGTCTTCTAGCTGACATAGGACACAGGCAGGCTGCATCCGGGTAAAAACCTGACCTATATAGGAGCCTAAATCAGGGGCCTCTTGCGTTTACCATGGAGAGAGTTCTGCACTGTATGTGCACTGCCTGGTTTGCATGAATGCAAATTTGCGTTACCCTTGTGTGTGTGTGTCTGTGTGTGTGTGTGTGTGTGTTGACCGTAAAACTAGACACTTTTAAACAGATTAAGAGCACCTGCAGTAGAGTGAGAGAACTGCACCATGTTTAGTACAGATGGGCAGGTGGGACATAATCCCCAGAGAGGACATCCCAGGCTCTGTTGTGTAAACATGCTTTGACTTTGCGTCCGTGTGGGCACATCCATCTTGTTTTTGTTTTTTCCAGTCAGCACACCTCCTTCTGAAACCCCTGGAGCAAACGTGGATACATTTCTTGTGCAAATAAAATGTATTGTTGCTCGTGGAAAAAAAAGATAACCACACCGAATAAGCAGCGATGGTAAAATATTACATGGAGAGACAGCACAGTAGCAAGCAATGTCAATTAATCAAATTTTACTTGACATATCGCTTGTAATAACAGCAATTCAATTGAGCAATCCACAGATCAAATTCAGATCAGTGAATACACTGAAATGAATGAGAAATGTTCAAATGAAAGACCTACAAGTTACATGCAACACAATATATGAATGATTTGCACTTCAGGGAAAAAAAAGCCCTCTCATGTTTCTGTGGGAAAGTGTCAAATCACATCATAAACACCAAAGCACAGGACAGCTCGTCCAGCAATTACAGCAGAATCACACGCATTAACCTCAGTATTAGAATAAAACTATAAATGGTGCAAAATCATTTAATAATAAGGTTTCAAATAAGCAAGCGTGGAAATGGCCAAGGACAAACTTTGAAGTACAGCCACCAGTAGGGTCTCTAACCTTTCACCTCTTGAAAATCCTGTTTAAACCAGCACACCCTATTAGCATACAACAGCTACAAACCCAAAGCAAAGTTTAACTCCGCATCTGTTGGTGTTTGGTGCGGTCTGTTAAATTTGGCAAAACCTTACTTCATGAAAGCAATAAAGAGAGACAGTACATTTACCTTTATCATTGCCAGACAATGTTGTCTTCGCTCCATTTGATGTTTAGTTGACAGGCATTTACAGATAATTTCTGGCGGAAAGATCAAGATTGGTGATAGGTGTTACAGAAAAGCATGAAAAATCCAACAGGTGACACACTGCTTTCTGGTAATGATTATGCATTTTCACACAAGATTAGCGAGTCCTTTATAATTAACATGGAAGAACTTAACAGCTGTCAAAGTAGAAGCAGAGTTGCTGAAGCATATACAATTTGCAATGTTCTAAAAAGACTTGTTTGGTTTTGTCATGAGATCATACTACAAACAAAACATGTAAAACATTTCAGCCACTATAACACAAGTAATTGCTTACAATAAAAACTGAAATAAAGTGTGAGGATCTTACCTGAAATAATGCTGTGATCCTGGTGATCCAGGAGTTTTTCATTCCTGCAGTAAAATCAACTGAAAAATGAAAGCTTCATTTTTTGTCAAACTAGTAGGGGGGGCATAAACAATGCGGAAACTGCCCTCACCACCTAATAAAATTACATTTACATACTTACCCTTCAAATGTGCACATCACAATGACACTACTGCTCCTGGCTTTGTCCTCAGGTGAGGTCCTTTCATCAGTAGTTGATCTGGTGATATCACACACACTTTCTAAAGGATGCACAGACTGGGTTGATCAGGCCCAGGATGAACTGTATGGCTGATCCAATGCCCGGCCACTGTTTCCGACTGGCTTTTTGAAGAATTTGAATCCAATCTCAACCCATGTTGAATCTGAAGTCATCCATTCAACAATACTTGCTGGCACGTTTCGGTTTTGTTCTTGCCCACCACCACCCCCCCGCATCGGAGGACATCTTTGTTATTACATGTCTGGTCTGAGCCAAGTAGTTAATCCACTGTTACGCACTCTTCAGCTAAAGCCAGTGTGATGCTGTCTTCCTCCTGTTCAGCTGTGTTGCACATGATCTTGTACTTTTGTTTTTCTTGCCCACCACCACCCCCCCTCTTTGGAGGACAACTTTGTTATCAATGGCCTGGCCTGATGCAGGTAGCTGGTCCACTCCTCTGCACTCTTCAGTCAAATAAGATTTGATGCTCTTGCTTCCTCCTGTTTAGCTGTTTTTCACATTTTCTTGTATGTTGCTCATATCTTTGCTCCAGGGATCCTCAGTTTCCTTTGCATCCATTGTCCTTAGAAGCCTCTTATCACCACCTAATTAAATTACATTTACATACTTACCCTTCAAATGTGCACATCACAATGACACTACTGCTCCTGGCTTTATCCTCAGATGAGGTCCTTCCATCAGCAGTTGGTCTGGTGATATCACACACACTTTCTGAAGGATGCACAGACTGTGTTGATCAGACCCAGGATGAACTGTATGGCTGATCCAATGCCCGGCCACTGTTTCCGACTGGCTTTTTGAAGAATTTGAATCCAATCTCAACCCATGTTGAATCTGAAGTCATCCATTCAACAATACTTGCTGGCACGTTTCGGTTTTGTTCTTGCCCACCACCACCCCCCCTCATCGGAGGACATCTTTGTTATTGCAAGTCTGGCCTGAACCAAGTAGTTAATCCACTGTTACGCACTCTTCAGCTAAAGCCAGTGTGATGCTGTCTTCCTCCTGTTCAGCTGTGTTGCACATGATCTTGTACTTTGTTTTTCTTGCCCACCACCACCCCCCCTCTTTGGAGGACAACTTTGTTATCAATGGCCTGGCCTGATGCAGGTAGCTGGTCCACTCCTCTGCACTCTTCAGTCAAATAAGATTTGATGCTCTTGCTTCCTCCTGTTTAGCTGTTTTTCACATTTTCTTGTATGTTGCTCATATCTTTGCTCCAGGAATCCTCAGTTTCCTTTGCATCCATTGTCCTCAGAATCCCTTTATCCTACATCCACTGGTAAGCACCTAGATGCCCTGCTCTTCTCCATGCACTCATCCTTAAGTGATTGACACTTCAGTAGGTTCATTTCATGGGATTCCTCCAACCTCTTTTCCAATGCCGCCATCACCTCCAGCACAGTTGTATTGCTTGTGCTCCTTCACCAACTCCATAGTCCTCATCTAAGGGCTTTGCAAAGGATCTTCCAGGGGAATAAGGCCTAGTGTTAAGTCTTCTTTTCATCAGCTGAAAATCACTGTGAGCCACAATGTGAACCTTGATCGATGCTCACCTCACTTAGTTCTTGCCATCGCTGTCCTCACTCTCTTCTCTGATAGGCATCTGCCATTTTGTTCCCCTGCCGTAAAGGCCAATTCTGCTGAAGCTTTTGGAATCTTCACAGGTTAGCTGCTAATGTTCCGGTCCACTGGTTCCACTGGTTCCACTGCTGATACTGGGAGTTTGTATGCCGGAATGGGTTTAGGAGTTTGGTGAGGAGTGCATGCTGATAGCACTAGACCTTGGGTTACAGGGACACCACCCTTCTCCACCCTTTGCACCCAGCCATGTGTGCGATGTGTTGTCCTCTTCGCACTCACCATGTCACAGAGTGAGCAGCCGGACCACTTCCCCAGGCTTCTGATTAGCTTCTCTGTTCGTGCTAGAATCAGCTCTCCTTCCACTTCAAACCAAGTGGTTGTCATCCGCCTTGTCCTTGCCTCTGTTCAGTACCAGCCTCCTTGAATCGCTGAGTCTGAAGCTCACTCTTGCTTAGGCGGTGGGTCTGTCCAGGTCTTCAAACACCCATCTCTCCTCTTTCACTGACTATGTAGTGATGGTCATGCTCTCCGTGAACGTTCATGTCAGTGGTTGCCGCACGTTGGATCTTGTCTTGTGCCTTCTGCTTGGTCTTTCAGCAGAGTCTACGTGGATGTGAACGACAGCTATGATGAACACTGTGCACCCCATAACCATGCCACTCCCAGCCTCTGGTTGTACAGTTGTACACTATAACCCTCATTCTGAACTATTCTAAATTACTATTTTTTATTTTTATTTTTATTTATTGCCACTATTTTTTAAATAATAATAAAAAATATCGTTTTTTCTAAAATACATTTTTATTATGGTTTGGGTTTAATCAAGGTTATATTATTTCTACTAATTATTTATATTAGATTTTTATTTTTTATTTTAATTTTATTTTTATTAGTTATTTTTTTAAATGATTTCAGGGTGAGGGTAACAGTATGTGACTATACTACCAAAAGTGGAGGCTGGGCAGTAACAGGGTGCACAGTGTTCATCATAGCTGCTGTTTACATCCTTGTGGACTCTGCTGAAAGACCAAGCAGAGGGCCCAAGACAAAATCCAAGGTGTGGCAACCACTGACATGAACGTTCACGGAGAGCATGACCATCACTACACAGTCAGTGAAAGAGGAGAGATGGGTATCTGAAGACCTGGGCAGATCCACTGCCTAAGCAAGAGTGAGCTTCAGACCCAGCGATTCGAGGTGGCTGGTACTGAAGAGAGGAAAGGACAAGGCGGATAACAAGCACTTGGTTCAAAGTGGAAGGAGAGCTGATTCCAGCACGAACAGAGAAGCCAGTCAGAAGCCTGGGGAGGTGGTTCAACTGCTCACCCTGTGACACAATGACTATGAAAAGGACAAGACAATCACTCAGATGACTAGATGCAGAAAGTGGAGAAAGGTGGTGTACCTGAGACCCAAGGCCTGGTGCTGTCAGCACATACCCTTCTCCAAGGTCCTTTAGCCCCTTCCGATGTACAAAGTCCTTCCAGTCTCAATGCGAGACACAGGGCCGGGAGGAGGCGGAGGCTATGGTCCAGGAGAGGTTAGCAGCATCCATGATCTGTCCATCCAAGAGTCACTGCAAGTCCTTAACAGTGCTGGTGTCCTGTTATATTCTCCAGCAATTGCAGTGCCATTTCCTTTGTTTGAACCTTAATTTTACTGCTGATTCACATGTGCTGTCCTTACAGTTCTGTAGAATGATGATCTCAATTTGATTAGCTGGGGGGGGGGGGGGGTGGATGGGGAGGAGGGGGGTTATGGGGAGGAGAGAGGGGGTGATGGGGGGAGGGCTTTAAGTGATTGACACTTCAGTAGGTTCATTTCACTGGCTTCATCCAACATCTCTTCCTATGGCTCCATTACCTCCAGCACAGTTGTATTGCTTCTGCTCCTTCATCAACTCCACAGTCCTCATCTAAGGGCTTTGCAAAGGATCTTCCAGGGGAATAAGGCCTAATGTTAAGTCTTCTTTTCATCAGCTGAAAATCACTGTGAGCCACAATGTGAACCTTGATCGATGCTCACCTCACTTAGTTCTTGCAGTCGCTGTCCTCACTCTCTTCTCTGAAAGGCATCTGCCATTTTGTTCCCCTGCCGTAAAGGCCAATTCTGCTGAAGCTTTTGGAATCTTCACAGGTTAGCTGCTAATGTTTCTGTCCACTGGTTCCACTGCTGATACTGGGAGTTTGTACGCCGGAATGGGTTAAGGAGTTTGGTGAGGAGTGCATGCTGATAGCACTAGACCTTGGGTTACAGGAACACCACCCTTCTCCACCCTTTGCACCCAGCCATGTGTGCGATGTGTTGTCCTCTTCGCACTCACCATGTCACAGAGTGAGCAGCCGGACCACTTCCCCTGGCTTCTGACTGGCTTCTCTGTTCGTGCTGGAATCAGCTCTCCTTCCACTTCGAACCAAGTGGTTGTCATCCGCCTTGTCCTTGCCTCTGTTCAGTACCAGCCTCCTTGAATCGCTGGGTCTGAAGCTCACTCTTGCTTAGGCGGTGGATCTGTCCAGGTCTTCAAACACCCATCTCTCCTCTTTCACTGACTGTGTAGTGATGGTCATGCTGTCTGTGAACGTTCATGTCAGTGGTTACCACACGTTGGATCTTGTCTTGTGCCTTCTGCTTGGTCTTTCAGCAGAGTTTACAAGGATGTAAACGACAGCTATGATGAACACTGTGCACCCCATAACCATGCCACTCCCAGCCTCTAGTTGTACAGTCGTACACTATAACCCTCAATCTGAAATATTCTAAATTACTATTTTTTATTTTTATTTTTATTTATTGCCCCTATTTTTTAAATAATAATAAAAAATATATTTTTTTCTAAAATACATTTTTATTATGGTTTGGGTTTTATCAAGGTTATATTATTTCTACTAATTATTTATATTAGATTTTTATTTTTATTTTATTTTTATTGGTTATTTTTTTTAATGATTTCAGGGTGAGGGTAACAGTATGTGACTATAAGACCAAAAGTGGAGGCTGGGCAGTAACAGGGTGCACAGTGTTCATCATAGCTGCTGTTTACATCCTTGTGGACTCTGCTGAAAGACCAAGCAGAGGGCCCAAGACAAAATCCAAGGTGTGGCAACCACTGACATGAACGTTCACGGAGAGCATGACCATCACTACATAGTCAGTGAAAGAGGAGAGATGGGTGTCTGAAGACCTGGACAGATCCACTGCCTAAGCAAGAGTGAGCTTCAGACCCAGCGATTCAAGGTGGCTGGTACTGAAGAGAGGCAAGGACAAGGCGGATGACAACCACTTGGTTTGAAGTGGAAGGAGAGCTGATTCCAGCACGAACAGAGAAGCCAGTCAGAAGCCTGGGGAAGTGGTCCGGCTGCTCACTCTGTGACACAATGACTGCGAAAAGGACAAGACAATCACTCAGATGACTAGATGCAGAAAGTGGAGAAAGGTGGTGTACCTGAGACCCAAGGCCTGGTGCTGTCAGCACATACCCTTCTCCAAGCTCCTTTAGCCCCTTCCGATGTACGAAGTCCTTCCAGTCTCAATGCGAGACACAGGGCCAGGAGGAAGCGGAGGCTATGGTCTAGGAGAGGTTAGCAGCAGCCATGATCTGTCCATCCAAGAGTCACTGCGAGTCCCTAACAGTGCTGGTGTCCTGTTATATTCTCCACCAATTGCAGTGCCACTTCCTTTGTTTGAACCTTCATTTTACTGCTGATTCACCTGTGCTGTCCTTATAGTTCTGTAGAATGATGATCTCAATTTGATTAGCTGGGGGGGGGGGTGATGGGAGGGGGGGGGGGGGGGGGAGTTGACTGGAGCCCATCCCAGCATGAATTGAGCTAGAGGTGCACCTATCCATCTCAGGGCACACACACTATGGACATGACCAAACCCTGAACCTCAGTCAGTAAAAGCCAGTCAGACCACTCAAAAATCATACTTTACACATTTACTACAGACAATCATCTATCACCAAGATAACCGCCGAGCCCTTCTAAACTCAAAGCTAAAATCCGCATGCATTTACAAACTACTCTGCCAGTAACATTTTTCCCCACACCTTCTCTCTGAAAACCACATACCAGCACAACAAAAAAGCAACCAAAGTCCTTCACTCAAAAAACCAAGTTCCTATATTCTTTCAATGAAACAATCAGGCACCATCACTGTAGCATCACATTTTTCCATCATTGCAGCAGCATCAAAAACCAGCAGCAAAAACCAGCTTTGAAATAAAATAAGCATGCCCGTACTTTTGACGTCTTCTGGCAACCTACAACCCACCACCAACATCACCAACCGTGCAGCAGCAGCAGCATTGCTTCTAGCTTCTCACCTAAACTACTCTCTCTCAGATGCCACTAACCCTCAAATCAGCAACAGAGCTTTCAGAAACACACAGCTAATGTCTCTACACATATAATTAATTCACAACATCATCATAGTATCATTATAACACAGCATAATCAGTCCAGAAAAACAATGGAAATCAAAATAATCTACACATTTTGCCCTAATTTAAAATATAAACTTCACTCATCCACTAATAGCAACAGCCACCAATTACAGAGATCACTGCACAATATGAATCTACACACAGCATCAACACACTGAAAGTGAATTACTACAGTGTTATAACAAGATCACCATCAAACAAGCAAATGCAATTCTCTGACACCACTATGTATGGAACAAATCAAATCACTCTTCTAAAATGTACTTGCATCATTTGTAGCAATCTCTTGACAGTACAGGAGCTAAAACAGCAGCTAAAACCCAGCAGCAAACCAGCAGAAAATAAAAATTACATCAAAGTCACCCCATAAAAATCTCCATTTCACATTTTGCCAAAATACAGGTAGCCTCCTTCTCTTTAGACACAAGCAGCAACTCTCAGCAAGTAGCTTTTCCTCAGAGTAACAGAAACACAATCAAACACTACAGAGCCTAATTAAAAATATAATCTTCACTGCTCAACAACAATTCTCACCTAGTGTAGCATCAGCAACAATCTCCAAAAAGCCAAAAGAAAAAAACACAGCATTTCAGCACAGCGGCATTCCACCAGTGAAGGTACATAACCAGGTCCTCACCTTTGATGTCTTCTGGCAGACACACCTACAACCCACCACCAACAAACCCACCACCAACACCACCAACCGTGTGGCAGCAGCAGCATTGCTTCTAGCTTCTCATCTAAACTACTCTCTCTCAGATGCCACTCAAATCAGCACCACAGCTTTCAGAAACACACAGCTAATATCTCTACACCTGTAATTAATTCACAACATCATCATAATATTATTATATCACAGCATAATCAGTCCAGAAAAACAATGACAGCACCAAAATGTAAATCAAAATTAATCTACACATTTTGCCCTAATTTAAAATATAAACTCCACTCATCCACTATTAGCAACAGCCACCAATTACAGAAATCACTGCACAATATGAATCTACACACAGCATCAACACACTGAAAGTGAATTACTACAGTGTTATAACTAGATCACCATATCATCAAACAAGCAAAAACAATTGCCTATGACACAACTATGGAACAAATCAAATCACTCTTCTAAAATGTACTAGCATCATTTGTAGCAATCTCTTGACAGCACAGGAGCTAAAATAGCAGCTAAAACCAGCAGCAAACCAGCAGAAAATTAAAATGACATCAAAATCACACCAAAAAATCACTTCAGCACAGCGGCATTCCACCAGTGAAGGTACATAACCAGCTCCTTACCTTTGATGTCTTCTGGCAGACGCACCTACAACCCACCACCAACAAACCCACCACCAACACCACCAACCGTGTAGCAGCAGCAGCAGCATGGCTTCTAGCTTCTCACCTAAACTACTCTCTATCTCAGATGCTACTAACTCTCAAGTCAGTACAAGGGCTTCGGCGACAACACAGCTAAAATCTGTACACCTACAATTAATTCACAACATCACAATATCATCAGATCGCTACATAACCAGTCCACAGAATACAAAGACAGCACCAATGTCCGGTCAGCAGCAATCTCTTCTGAACAGCACAGCAGCAACACAGCCACAAACCAGAAGAATATGAGATCAAAATCACCACAAAAATTCCTCACAGGAATCAAACACCGGAGATCCAAACTCCAAAAAATATAATCTCGTCAACAACTCTCACCGAGCATAAGAAACAATCTCCACACAGCCAAACCAAAAAGCAGAAGTCTTGAGCACAGCGGCATCCAACCAGTGAAAAGTACATAACCATGGTCTTACTTGGTGTCGATTGATTGATGCATCTAGTTGTCTAGGTTGATTGCAGAGCTTGGGAAAGAAAGAATTTTTTTTAAAAACTCAAACATCTACATGCAAAGAACAGCATAGCCTTTCCTATAAGCTGATAAATTAAATGTAAAACCCCTGGTTAATGTGAGGCTTCCTGTAAATGAAAAACAAGCTGATGGTAAATGGGAAAAAAAAACCTACTGCGGTAAATATAGAATTTGTAATGAATAAATAAAAATTTTTAAAAAGCTGGTGAAGGCACAACTATTTAAGCCAAAGTTTTATCCTTTTATTTGCTTGCACACTGAGGAAGGCCAAATACAGAAATGCTACCATAGCTAAAAGCACATTAATATAAATGGGGAATCTAGGTTGCTCATTATCCTGGATATTAAGCACCCCTGAATAAGACTTTACAGTAGTAATGATGTAATGTTAGTATTTCTTACAGTATGTCCAAAAATACTGTCCACAACCTTATCATGCTCTATCAAACATTTATAAACTAGGAATGTGCAATATATACATTCTGAGGCCAAGAGCTATTATTTCATTATTTCAGTAGACTTAGGAACATGGGGGATCACATCCCCCATGTTCGACTCCTTCAGTTTCAAAAATTGACTAAATCAGTGCGAAATGAAAGACTTTCTTAGAGCATCTGTACTTTGATCCAAATGAACTGAGTACATACACAATATATGTATACTACTGTCCTGGTTAAAGGTTTTTGACAAAAAAGTAATAGAAACAGTTAAGTGACATGGTAGGCCAGTTTTGCAATGTACAGGAGAGTACTTTTGTGTATAAAAAGAAGAAAGAAAAAAATGACCAGGATGAGCCCAGGCCAAAACAACAAACAAAATCAGGACCATCTTAATATAAAATCAAACTTAACTAATCTGCCACAAAAGGAAAAAATACAATATCAAAACCTCACTCATTTGACCAACATAAACAGGTGAAAATGTGACATAAATAAAAATAGCTTATGCACCCCTATGCACAAATAATAAAAGCTAGACCAGACACAAACTCACACAACACAAGTCAATGGCAAAGATGGCTGACAGGCCCCAAGGTAGGCCTTTACACAGGCTGTTGGGCTGTAATTGGCTGCAGGAATTTGAATTTGATCCAATCAAGAAGCACGAGTGGCAGTCAGTGGGCGGATACCTCTTGCCTCACCAAGAATGTGAAGTGAACAAAATGGAGGTTGTCAAAAAACCTACAGTCTGGTATGTTTTCAAAAAGTTAAGGTAGTAAATAAAAATCAACTGATTAAGCCTGTACTTGTCTGTAGACCATGCACCGACTGCGAGTCTAACATAACCTTTTTATTCATTAGAGTGCAGTTGTAGTCAGCACATCAAAACAATTATTTCTTTGTTCAAAAGGTTTTTCTTCCTACATAGTAAAATGTTCAGTGTTAAATCAGCTTCCCCATTGGGCCCCCAGTAACAGCGGTTAATGTAATAAAAACAGTTAATGTAATAACTTTGTCCTTATAATGTAATAACAGTTGGTTAATGTAAGTAACACACATTGTACAAGAGGTTGGTTGGTGCAAAAAGGCTGCAAAGTCAGGCTGCAGGACCAGGGCTGAGAACCACTGAATTAGATAAATTAGACCATTTATAAAAACAGAATAACAATCAATGCCCTGGGCTTCCAAGTGCACATCTAGAAAGGCACCTTGACGGAACATAAATATAGGGAGACACGTGTCAGTTAAAATTCCATGAATACATGTCAAGAAACTTACAACAAAATAATAAGAATAATCATATATATATATATACACACATACACACCAATCAGCCAGAACATTAAAACCACCTGCATTTTTCTGCTTTCTTCTGATTTAGTTTTTTATTTTCTCTGTTTGTAATCAATCAATTCACACGTGGTCAAAGTGCAGACTCAGAGCTTTTATGAAAGGGTATTCGTATACATTTTGGTTTCACCATGTAGTAATTACAGCACTTTTTATACGTAGTCCCCCATTTCAGTGTTTTAGACAAATTAACACAATGTCAAATAAGAGTCATGTTTTGTAGTTGGTTCCATATCCTTTGCATGTCATGACTTCCTGATGTCTGTGACCTATCTACATCATCAGAGTCTGGATATGTTATTGTCAGGTTGCCCTACAAGCGATACAAAAACCCATTGCATTTGAATGGATCTCTATGGGAATTGGGAATTGCCAATTCATACTGGAATAAAAAATAGATAATGTATTTGTTCATAGTTAACCAATTATGTTGATCCTATGTTTTTCTATGTATAAAAATCATGTTACTCATAGATTAGTTGTTGTATTTGTTAACTACTAACTCGTGAAAAATTAATTTCATGCTTAATGTGTTTGGTTGCATATCCTATGCATGCCATGACTTCCTGATGTCTGTGACCTATCAACATCATCATTCTGGATATCTTATTGTCAGGTTGCCCTACAAGCGATACAAAAACTCTGCAATTGAATGGATCTCTATGGGAATTGGGGGGTGGGACTAGATTCAGCTATAAATTATGCTGATACAGTATGGAACACATTTGTTGGCTAAATTACATTACATTACATTTATTTCGCAGACGCTTTTATCCAAAGCGACGTACAAAAAAGTGCATATCATGGTCGTAGTTCGTTCCACCACTGGGGAGCTAGGGTGGAGAAGCTCTGTGATCCCTTTGGGCGGGTGGGAGGGGTTACTAGGCGAAATGGCTTTAAGTCATCAAGGGTCCAAGGTATCAAATGAGCCTCAAACCACTGTGCTGCTGCCAGATATGCAGTAGATACTACAAGCATCATTTCTCCTGAATATTTTTTCCATTGAGTTCAACAGAAAAATTAATCAGGAGAAACAATGCTTGTAGTATCTAATGCATATCTGGCAGCAGCATGGTGGTTTGAGGCTCATTTGATACCTTGGACCCTTGATGACTTAAAGCCATTTAGCCAACAAATGTGTTCCATACTGTATCAGCATAATTTACAGCTGAATCTAGTCCCACCCCCCAATTCCCATAGAGATCCATTCAATTGCAGAGTTTTTGTATCGCTTGTAGGGTAACCTGACAATAAGATATCCAGAATGATGATGTTGATAGGTCACAGACATCAGGAAGTCATGGCATGCATAGGATATGCAACCAAACACATTAAACATGAAATTAATTTTTCACGAGTTAGTAGTTAACAAATACAACAACTAATCTATGAGTAACATGATTTTTATACATAGAAAAACATAGGATCAACATAATTGGTTAACTATCAACGAATACATTATTTTTTATTCCAGTATGAATTGGCATTCACTAATGTAGTTGTTAACATGAATTAAGGGTGTACAAATACATTAAGCATGCAACTTTTAGTAGTTCACAAATACAATAATTCATGTATTAGTTACATCATGATTATTTATACATAGCAGAACATAGGATCAACATAATTGGTTAACTATGAAATAAATACATTTACTGTTTTCTTATTCCAGTATGAACTGCCATTAACTAATGTAGTTGTTAACATGAATTAAGGGTGTACAAATACATTAACGAAACTGTTCATAAGAACTTTTCAGTGGTTAGTAGTAACCTACATTAGTTAATACTAATTCATGTGACTTTGTTGTCAAGTGTTACCACACAAGTTTCCCTATATATACACCACTCAGCCACAACATCAAAACCACCTGAATTTTTCTGCTTTTTCTGATCCAATATTTTATTTTCTCTGTTTGCAATCAAACAATTCACACATGGTCAAAGTGCAGACTCAGAGGAGGATATGCAACCAAATACAAAACATGACTCCTTTATTTGACATTGTGTTAATTTGTCTAAAACACTGAAATGGGGTACTACGTATAAAAAGTGCTGTAATTATTACAAGGTGAAAACAAAATGTATACGAATACCCTTTAATAAAAGCTCTGAGTCTGCACTTTGACCACGTGTGAATTGTTTGATTATAAACAGAGAAAATACAATATTAAATCTGAAAAAAAAACAGAAAAATGCAGGTGGTTTTGATGTTGTGGCTGAGCGGTGTATACATAGGGAACCTTGTGTGGGAACACTTGACGACGAAGTCACATGAATTAGTATTAACTAATGTAGTTAACTACTAACCACTGAAAAGTTATTATGAACAGCTTCGTTAATGTATTTGTACACCATTAATTCATGTTAACAACTACATTAGTTAATGCCAGTTCATACTGGAATAAAAAAAACTGTAAATGTATTTATTTCATAGTTAACCAATTATGCTGATCCTATGTTCTGCCATGTATAAATAATCATGATGTAACTAATACATTAATTATTGTATTTGTGAACTACTAAAAGTTAACTGCATGCTTAATGTATTTGTACATCATTAATTCATGTATCATACATTCGTGAATGCCAATTCATACTGGAATAAAAAATAATGTATTCGTTGATAGTTAACCAATTATGTTGATCCTATGTTTTGCTATGTATAAAAAAATCATGTTACTCATAGATTAGTTATTGTATTTGTTAACTACTAACTCATGAAAAATTAATTTCATGCTTAATTAATGTATTTGTACATCATTAACTCAGGTATCATACATTAGTGAATGCCAATTCATGTGATCTTATTGCAATGCATAGCCATTGCTTCCTAATGCCGCTCTGTGATTGTAACATACAGTACACTTCTGGATATACATAAGACAAAGTATGTGTCTGCCAAAGTATACTCTTTAGGGCAGTGGTTCTCAAACTTGATCCTGGGGGACCACTGTGTATGCTGGTTTTCATTCCAACCTCAACTGCAATCCCAGAGTTTTAACAAGCTCTTAATTTTTCTTAATGAGGTGCTTTTCATATTTTAGATCTGGGGTCTTAGAGCAGAAAGGGCCAGTGTGGGTGTGCACACCTGATTCTACTACTCAGGGTGCTTAGCAACCACTCTAGCAGTTGATTAGGTGTGGGCAGAATCAGGTGTGTGCACCCACACTGGCCCTTTCTGGATGAGACTGGGGACCTCAGCTCTAAAATATGAAAAGCATCTATTTAACAAAAAAATTAAGAGCTTGTTAAAATTCTGGGATTGCAGTTGGGGTTAGAATGAAAGCCAGCACACACAGTGGTCCCCCAGGACCGAGTTTGAGAACCACCGCTTTAGGGGGTTGTGAAGGCAATCAGGAATACGACACTTTAGCTCAATAACTTGCAATTCCTAGCCTAAACTTCACACAGAACCATAATGCTACTGTGCAGTTTTACTGCTGCCAAGAAAACCCATTTAAAATGTTCACACAAAAAAAAAAAACCGTACTTTTGCCACTTCCTTTGAACATAATTCACTGTTAACTGCATGCCGATGTGTTGGAATATACAATAATATTACTGTATATTCTATAAGCTGAATATGTGTTGCTTCCTATGGAAATTTTTGCACTATAAATGAAATACTTGGTTACTGCTTATAATAAACAGTAATATGCTAATAAATATGAAAACCCTGAGCAAGCACTTACATGCAGTGTGTTCAGCCACAAGACAAATATGCATATTTCTAATAATATTTAAATCATTTTAAATAATTTGAAATTAAATAAATAAAAAATATTTGGAAATATTTAATTTTAATATAAAATAAATAATTTCTAATTAGAGCTAGTGGATTTACAAGGCATGGCTATTCCCTTCACATTCAGTTGTGATTGGCAGCCCACTAAACAGACATACTGATTGGTTAAAATGTAATTCACCAAAATAGTTTTTAAAAAAGCCATTGGATCTTGAAAAGATCAATATCAAATCCTTTTCTAGTGTGAGGCACACATACTTTGTAGCTTTCAGAATAAAATAAATGTTAAAATCTCAGCTGAATAAGATGTAATAATAATTTCTATATTCTTTGTTTTTTATAGATTAAAATATTGCTTTTTCATTAATGAAACAACTTCATATGTTCTCATATACACTGTAACTTAACTGTAACTTTTGTGTAATTTGCTCACAAAATATTGACAGCAATACTTGATAATATCCCTGTGGTGGAATAAATGCATTACATAGATAATATAAATAAACAAAGTGTCAAAGTTTAATAAGAGTCTTTATTTATTTATTTATTTATTTATTAGAAAACATACCTTCTTTTGTGAATGTGTGTGCATTCTCGATGCGGCTTCTTCAGCATCCTAGTGAAGCATCCCTCTGAGAGTTAAAAGTTAATATTAGACGGTAAATTGGCTTTGTAGAACATTTATTAATAAAACAATATATACAATCGATAATAATTTCTAAAACTCGTAGGCTACTTACAGGCTGAAATATGCAGCACAAACAGATAGGCTACAGCAAAGTGTAATTTCCAGATTGAAACATGTTATCCGAAAAGTAAAACGAAATACGTCTCCACAATACCGCTAAGAATTAATTACAAAATCAAGCTGATATGGGTTAGTGGAATGTGTGTGAGTGTTTGGTGCAAAGCACTCAGGTACACAGTAACACAGACGGCTAGATGCCAGTCGTTTCATAATGCGCGTGCCGGCAAAATTTAAACCTTTAAACCGTTTTTAAAAAAAATTTCCACACACAAGCTGAATAAATATGATATATACTTCAAATATATACAGGTTTTACTTCAAATATATGCAAGTTCCCTCTCAAAAATACAACAAATAAATCGTTTTTCAACTATAATATTACAGTTTTACGAGGGAATTTTTCCGAATTGCGTTTGGCTTTACATTTTGCTAGCTCTCATTAAATAGCCGGCATTTTGTAGCTGTAGCCAAAATTCTGCATAAACTCGACGGAAAAATAAGGTATAGATAACTATACAGTCAAAAGTTATACAGTAGTTTAAATATATGCATAATAATACATCGTTTATCAACTGATATAAGCATACGCAGTGATATTACCAAATTGTGCTTGAGATAACGTTTTACAAACCCACATTAAATAGCCAACCATTTAGCACCTGCAGCGGAAAAAAATACCTTTGGACTTAAAAAATACATATAGGTTATTCGGTACATATAACTATACGGTCAAACGTTACGCAGCTGTTTAAGAAAAATACATTTTATCTGGGGGAAAAACTATAAAAACTGTACCTGCTTTAACTGAGGAACGCCGAATTCGGATTCTCTGGCGAAGCCCGTCTTGAGAATTTCGTTCTTTTAATGAACATAGTTTTATTAATTTCACGAAGTAATTCGACAACCTGCGGGAAGATAAAGTATTAACTGAGGAAAATACAACCGAAGAAGTTACTAGAATACAAAAGCAGCTTACATAAACCGAACAGTTTTTAAACATACCTGGACAGACGAGTCGCCAGCTGGATTGCAGAACAAGGATGCTCTTGTATGCGCGTGAAACTATGTGCCTCGCGTCACAAAAGTGCTTTTGAAGCTGCATTATTATAGTTCGGGGATGTTGTTCTTATACAGAAATTAAACTTTTACATTTGAAATATCCGAGGATCCCACCAATAAAGTACAATTTCGGTACACAACGCTGCACTGACCAGGGTATGCGCGTAAATGTGAAAAATGAGGAATTTAACCAAGAGCAGCTATGTTAATTACGTATTGTATGGACCACCTTGGTTAATTAAATACGTAGCCAATCAGATGAAGTACATATTCACTTTGTACGTTTTCATGGTTGTTCACGTTTTCATATCAATCTCACAAATTATGCCTTTTATCGGTAACAAGGATTCCATCCTTTTCTGAGCCGCCACCACCTGTTATAACACAGTATATAACACTTCAGCGACTCTAAATTTTTAAAATAATTTCTCCGAGAGTTTGAAGCTGGCAAAAGCACGTAATTGTTACAGCAATACAGCTTATTCACCAGATAGCCACCATACAACCAAGTCTGCATGCATCTCATTCATATTCAACGGAGCTTAAACTTTAAGACCATAAAGCAAAATACTTAAAATGCCAAAACTGAGGGAGATAAATTTCGAGCAGCTGTCCATGGATTTACACAATTGTGTGTATTAATCCATACTCAAGACTCACTCACCTGAGACTCCATTTCGAATAATTTATTGTTCTAATCAATACCAGGATTATCAAAATAATTATTTGCTTTGTGTTCTTATAGTGTTTTTATTCACAAAAAATGTTTTTTTTTATTATTATTAAAAAATATTATTAAAAAACATCATTTTGTGCTTCATAATTTAGTGTTCAATAGAAAATCCCTTAGTTTGTCCAATGCAATATTTTAAAATATCATTATTCTTGGAAAACTAGCAAGATATGAAAAGTTGTAATCACTATTACAATATTATTTATAATTACTATAAGCTGTAATCAATTTGTAATCAAACACATTTGGTCAGAACACACATACCCCGAGGCTGTGTAATGTCATGTATTGAGAATGATGTTGTCGTACAGGCAGGTCACCGTACACAAGAGGGCCCTTGGACCAAACTGACCTAAACTGTGCCAGGGAAATGAGCAATGTTATTCCCCATACTGTTACTTCCATGTGTCTGTTCACTACTTGAAATATTGCTTTTTTTAAATTAAACTATTAATGGGAGTCCTATGCGGTTGTATGGGGGGCATAACAGCACAGATACATACTAGGATCTTATTACATTGTAATTACATGCTATTTTAAACCGTAAGAATGAACATTGTGGATAGATTAATGTAAAAGGGACACCAATGAGTCAGATGAGGTTTTAGAACACACTGTGTATCCAGTAGGTTGGCAATGTATAAAAAAAACTGGGTTGTTTGTTTTGTGTGCGTTTCCCTTCTGCAGAAAGAACAACAACACGCAGGCAGCTCCCTCCCTGGAGGAGAAGCCGTACCTGACGCAGGGCTACGTGTCCGAGCGCATCGCCGAGGTCGACGTCAAGACGTTGACCGCCCTGCCCGTCGGCCTGGACAAGGCCGAGTGGGTGGCCAGCCACAGTGAGTGTGAGGCCCGCTTGGCGGGAAGTGCGGACATCGGTCACAACGCCAGGTCCCCCGCATCGTATCTTCGAGTCAATCTGTCCTGTCCATCTGATTTCATAAGTCCAGACTTACATGATGCAATAATGTTTTGAGGGGGCGAATCCACAAGCTTTAAAGTGAGCTGTAACCGTGTCTGTTTTCAGTAACTAAACAGTGCTGGCCACTGATTCGCAGCCTATATTTTCTAAAGGGCACCTGAAGTGATTCTATGTAGAAAAGTATGAACAGAGGTGGGTAACCCGGCTTCAAAGAGTAAAAAGACTGACCGTGCATTTGCTCCAGCACCATGCACTAAACCAGCTGATCACAATAATTAGTTCTCCCATCATGCTGAAGAGTTATGCTAATTAGAATCAGCTGGTTTAGTGCATGGTGGTGGAGCAAATACACGGCCAGTCTTTTTACTCTTTGAAGCCGGGTTACCCACCTCTGAGTATGAATAGTGTTTGTTTGGACGTTCTCGTGAACGCATGAAACATTCAATAAACACGACACCTTAAAGGGATGTACTGTAAAATATTACACAATGTAGCGATGTCAAATTTTATTAAATTATTAATATGATTCTCTCCCCACCCTCCACCATCTCTCTGTAAGAGTTTAGCCTGGATGTGTGAACTCACTTGTCTGTGTTATTTCTTTCAGCGGTCGCTTTCTTCCAGCACATCAACCTGCTCTCCAGCGCCCTGTCAGACTTCTGCACCACGGGGACCTGTCCCACCATTATGGGCCCCGGAAACATGTGAGAATAACTACTCTACCCCCTAAAACTCACCCCCCCCCCCACCCTTAAAATCTGCGCTCATTAATGCAGGATGACCGGACAAGAAGTGACACACTCATTAATTGTCTGCTACTTATGCCCCCTCAACCACACACAAACACATATGTGTGAAAAAGCTGATCGTGTATTGCGATGCAACCTTTGGAGATGCTAATTTCATGGTCTTTTCCTGGTTGAAATTTCTGTAGGGCGTACTACTGGACGGATGAACAGGGAAAGAAGGTCAAGTGTTCAGGCCCACTTTACACAGACTACACCATGTCCTACATCCAGGAGCTGCTGGCTGATGAGGATGTGTTCCCTACTAAAGCAGGTGGGTAGTCAGGGCTCTTGGGCGTGGACTTAAAAATGTGAGATGTGATAAAACCAATGTGAGGCTAACTGAAATAGAGCTACCCCTTTCCTCCTAGAAATGAACAAAACAGTATTATTTGCTTTGTTCATATCCCCATCCAGGCATCTCCTGAGAAGATAATATATCAGTTTACATACTTCCATCTAAAATAATTGATGTAGTTAGCTAACAGCTTTAACTTCCAGATTCAGACATGCACAAACTTGCACTAACTTCTGCCAAGCCTTGTACCAAAGTACTGTTACTGTATATATCACAGCACATAAGTCAGTAGTTCTGTAGACGAAAACAGAACAATTATTTCACATTTAAGTCACTACCAAGAAGTTATTATTATTATTATTATTATTATTATTATTAATCTTCATCACCAGGCACCCCCTTCCCAAACGGATTTGTGTTCCTGGTGCAGAGGATCTTCCTGTACCTGTTCCACGCACTGGCACACCTGTACTGGGCCCACTTCCGGGACGCGGTGCACGTGGAGATGCACCCGCACCTCAACACCATCTTCGCCCACTTCGTGTCCTTCAGCAAGGAGTTCCAGCTGCTGGAGCCCACAGACATCTCCCCGCTGGAGGACCTCATCTCCGTCCTCGTCCAGCACCACGGTTGCTAAGGACAATACAGACTCTGCCTTCGGCACCCCCTGGGCAGGGGAGGGGGGCAGAGGGGGGGGACAGGTGGGGATGCTACCCCACCTGGTCGGACAGTCCACACCTCCCTGACTGATTATAGACGGACTGCTGAAATGAAGTTTTGACATTTTCTTCAGCGATAACAAAGACATGCTCAGGGGAGTCTTCACACTGTTCTCTCGAGCAGCGATTTTCAAACTTGGTCCTGGGGGACCCCCCTGCAGGCTGGTCTTCGTTCCAACCGCAATTGGAATCCAAGAGTTTTAACAAGCTGTTCATTTTTATTAATTATACTTTCCATGTTCTGATGCATTATTTACTCTCTTAAGCCACAGCAGGTCAGAAAGAGCTGTGCATGCCATGAAGAAGTCCCATATTCACACAGTGGTACATTTCACTACATAAAGAGAGGTTGAAAATGTTTTAACTGATCAAATTAAAGACTGAGGTGAATCAATAGGCTCCTAAATAGTGACACACGGCCACTAAAAACCACTGATTTGGTAGACAATGAAGAATTCAAAGACAAAGTAAATGACAACAGGTCAAACCGACATTGTATTACACTATCTTAACACAAAGCAGCTTTGGCTCGTTTTGATTAGCAAAGCAATTAGGAGCCTATTGAATGAACTGGGCTTCCCAGTAGTAGCACAACTGGTCTACTTTTCTTCTTCTTTTAGACACTGAACTGTTATCTCTGCTTGCTGTGATCGCAGCAGCGTTGTTGCATCACTGACAGACAGATCTCCATATCCTCAACCACCAGCTGGTGCCTTAACAAGGGAGAACTGATCCAGTCTCCTACCTCCTTTTCTCTACATGGATATTAAAAATTAAGCTACTAACTATATATCATGCTTTTTTTAAAAAAATGTTGCACATTTCTTTGTAAAAATGCATTTAATATTATGCAAAATCTGAACATTTCAAATTTGTAGGGGTTTGGCTATGCAATGAAGTCCATCATATTTCACTCAAGGGCGTTTTGGTTTATCATGTGCATTTTTGCAAAGTATTCCTACTCAGCAATTTCCTACTGCGCTCTGAGTGCCCATCATTGATGTGTCACTGCTTATACAACATGCACACACGTGTGTGTGTGTGTGCACACGTGCTTAAGAATATAAGAATGTACAGACACACCCCTGCAGACAATACAGTAAAAAATTTAAACTCGGACAACTCAGAACATTCATTGTTTAATCCTAAAAAATAAAATAAAAAATAAAATAAATTTACATGATTGACAACACAACCTGGCTCAGGTGTTTTCTGAAGGAAAGAAAGAAACATTTTTTTAAAAAGATTTGTTCAGCTACCGAATGTGTTTGTCCAATCGTGCAAGCGTGAGACCCTGGGGCAGGAGACACAGGAGCAGGACTCTGTGAGCTGACAGAGAGCAAGCGTTCATCAGCAGGTTCCACAGAACACAATGCATCACAGAACACAGAACACAGAACACACTCTCACAGAACACAGTGCATCACAGAATGCTGCATCACAGAACACACTGTGTCATAGCGTCACGGAACACAATGTGTCACAGCATCACAGAACACAGAACACACTGTATCACAGAATGCTGCATCACAGAAGTTAAATCATCCGCCAAAACATCCCCCCATATGTCCTTTCACTGTCTGAACATATGCAGGACTGCTGTGTCAGAAAAAGAGAATGTGGAACAGAGCAGAAACAGAGGTTGACAGTAACCTTTTGAACAAAGTAGCAGTGTTAACACAGAAGTTAACAATGGCACATTGTTCTCCTACTTCAAAAATAAGGATGCCTAAAAGAGCAAACTTGCTTTAATAACCTTCTTAAACATGAAACAAAGTTAAATAAATTACTATCGCACGTTACATAAACATTTTGAACTGTACTGTATATACAAGTGATGGTTATTCAAACAAGAATCTATATTTCAAATATAAAAGTTCCACAATGCATTAGGACAGCGCTACTCAACTCCAGGTCCTGTGGGCCACCCTGTCTGCAGGTGTTTGCTCCAACCACCTGATTTCACAAATTACTTTACCCCCTTGGTTCAGGAAGTGAGGTCATGAGTGAAATCAGGTGGTGTAGTGTATGGCTGAAGCAAATCCCTCCAGAATCTGCAGCCCACAGGACCTGGAGTTGAGTATCGCTGGACTAGGTTGACCATGTTTGTACAATGCAGTGGTTATGTATAGAGGTTGCATGTGTGCGTAAAAATGTCATCTTTGCATCTGGGGTCAAATAGATAACATGCCACATTTTCCAGCCTTTTCTCTTTTTGGAGAAAGAGGGAAAGCGAAGTGCTGCGTTCTCCCTCTATGGTCATCCTCAGATATTTACAAAAAAAAAAATTCTGGGGGGCGTCTTCTTGCAGCAATGTTCAGCAAAGTGCAGCTGTGGAGATCTGTGCTCCCTCCCATCAGTCACACTCGAAGGAAACACTTAAACGCATCATTTTAAGAGCAGCTATGCCCAAACTACTGCTAACTCTGCTGGAAACTTTCTGTTTTATTTTCAAGGGTTTCTTTGTCTCTAATAGAAGTAAGTTGCTATCACGTAAAAAAAAAAAAAAACAATTCATTGGGAACTGCAAATGTGATACTGACTGTGTGGTGAAGGAGTAGTCTAAACCAAATTCTTGACGCCATTTTGCTTAAGTAAACGAGACACTCCTCACCACACCCACACACACACACACGTCCGTACATGGAGGGAGAATAAACAAACTTGTAAAATGTGGTTATGAGGCAAATAAAGTCTCTTCACAAGCCTACCGTGGCCCTGACACCACGGCCGCCCACTTCTGCGCCCTGACAATATATCCTCTCTTAAAAAGAGAGAGAGAAAAAAGAAACCGCAAAAAGTTTTAAACTATATACAAGTAATACATAAATGTAACAGCTTCTAGGTAAAACACTGTTTACTGGTGTAGAACCACAGTGGCGAGAAAGACAGGACTAACTGAGGCCTGCATTACCGCGGCAACTACATGACCATTACCACAACATTACATAACCTTTATTAGCCTTGTCTCAGTTTGGAGTCTAAGGTTTACCAAAACAGGCTGCTGCTACTTCACAGAAAACTTCAGTTCCTTCCCCAAGGGTTCCTCGTGTTACTCTCTGCAAGACACACTTTCTCTGGCCTTTCCTGAAACAAAGGGCCGGGTCACTACTTAAACTGAGACACAAAAAAATATTTTAAAATGATGTATCACTGGCAGCAGCCATTTTGAGACCTGCCCGGGTTATTTTGCTGTTTAAGTACGATTACAGATTACCTGTTATAAACTGAAATTTGTTCCTCCACCAGGGCTGTCACATGGTCCCTCAAGACGAGAGGTCTCCCCAACACCCTTATTGGTCGGGAGCTCAACCCGACAATCGAGCGCTTCAACCTCAGTGCGGTGAACCACGGTCAATCAGCGCTCAGTTAAGAAGCAGACCACTGACACGTTTCCTCCTCTCGTTAAGACAAACGGTGCTATTGAGAGTACACTGCTCTCCCTTGCTGTTGGACTGTAAGGAGTTTGACAGGCGGGACACTGTGACGTCACAGGCCACACCCCCAGGCCAGCCTGTTGCACACTCTCACTGCCGCCATGCAGCCATCCTGGGCCCCTTCTGTCTTTCTCCTTAACCTTTTTTATTGTGCATAATTAACTTGCAAAACCTATCCCCCTCTTTCCTTCCGCGTCCCTTCATTTTTAAGCATTCCATAGTGGTTTCTTTCTTCCTTAAATATAATAAAGAACCAAACTTGATAGCTGCTTTGTAAACAATTGAATTCATATCGCGTGCTCACTTCACCTGTGTTCATTAGGCATATCATTTAAAACTGGCACTGACCTCTATGCTACTGCAGACGAGGAGGGCAAATTATTTTCAGTGTAAATGAAGCAACGGATATTTCCCACTGTAACTGGAACGATAAAACGCAGCAACAAAAACAACAAAAAGCAGAACTGAAACAAAAAAAAAACAGGCTCACTTTGAATCCTTAATTTCTACGCATTTACCTGGCTATTCCAGCACTGCTGAGGGAAGCCAGATGAGAACGAACGGGTTGCATGTGTGACCAACTGCCACTGTGTCTGCGATGTGAATGAACAGTTACACAGCAGTGCCTATGCCTCCTCTAATTTTAATAAGAGAGCAGATTTTGGAGAACATCTGAATGTCCTCCAGATTAAAGTGGAAGAGAGCTAGAGTAGGTAAGGTCCAATCAAAGACCCACCCCAGGATAGCGCTGTTGCGGTAAGCAGGGGGAATCTGAGAAGGACAACACCAACCCCCAACGCTCTAATGGATGTAGTTTGGAGTGTTCATGGGAATCGTAGTTCTTGGGAAACTGAGTGTTTTTTTCAGGTTGCCTGTTGGCGGAATGCCAGTTGCTGCCAGGACCCTCGATCCAAAAACGATGAAGCGCCCTTGCTTTTATCCCATTTCGAGAAGATCCAGGTGAGGCGTGGCAGCTTTAGCTTCACGACAGCTGTGGCGTTACAACGATACAACAACAGCGATTGGCCTCGAGAAGAACACTGGAAACACGGTGATATGACATCATCAGCTGCACGTCACCAACACAGGCCAGGCCTGCCCACGTTCTTCCCGCCCTTCAGCCCCGGGACTCCGTGATTGGCCAGCCAAGTGGTCCACGAGTGCCCCTGTGGCGAGACCCCCTCCCCGCCCCCCGCAGCTCTCCCATAATGCACCTGCATCTTGAGAGGGGTACCTAGGCATCAGACAGGCAACTCTGAATACTGTCCATCCACAGCTGAGCATTCTGGCTGTCCTGAGCGCAGAAGTTATACACCCTCCTGGTGATCTTCAGCTGCAGGTGGGGAACAGACCACAGACTATAAGGCCACTGGCACAGCAAAAAAAAGAAAACAGAGACAATGCGATAAATAAACTCGGGCCTGCGGAACCAGAGCACTCACGTCGAAGAAGGCTTTCTCGTCCACGTGTTTTGGCGCCCCCATGGTCGGGGTTCCGGGGGTGACGGCCTCCACCTCCGCCAGGTCAATCACACCCTTACATTCCTTGTCCTGCCGGGCCTCATAGTATCTCAGCTGCAGAGGGAGAGAGAGAGAGAGAGAGAGAGAGAGAGAAAAGGACAGGAGAAAGTGACAAGGGAGTGAAATACAACAGCCTGAGACATCTCTAGGAATGAAATGGCATAACTAGGATTAGTACTGACTAGCAACTTGCTGACCACAAATTCAGTTCCCTACCAACTGCAGAATGCCATACTTCTGTTCAGCTACCTGTGACTCCAACTGACTGTCAAAAAAGGCATTCATCATCATCCACAGCATCATCATCACTTCCACCATCATCATCGACTTCATCATCACAACATCATCTTCACCAACTATCTCATAATAATCCATATAATGTTCATCATCATCATCATCATCATCATCATCATGTGCATGACAGTACCTGGTGCTTTGTCTTGTCCAGCACAAACCAGCGTGGTTTCCATGGTTTCAGGAGGGCACCCTTTTTGTACAGTATTCCCTCGAAGGACCTGGGGAGAGGACAGAGAGGACAGGCCAATGAGGCGACCCGCTGGGGGAGGGGTGGGGAGAACGGGGCCGGGGGACGCGAGACAGGTCCCGGGTCGGGCAGCGGTGCCAGGTCGAGCGGGGGTCCCAGATCGCGGGGGGCAGGGGGTCCCAGTTCGGGTGGGGGTACCCACCTGTTCTCGCTCTCGGTGCTGTGGAACTGGCTGTACAGGGTGCTGGTGCTGGGCTGTCCCGCCAGGCCGCCCGCGGGGGTGGAGGGGGGGCGGTGCTCGGCGCCCAGGGACAGGTTGAGGGTGGAGCCCACGCCGCTCTCCTGCAGGTACACACCCTGCAGGCGCCGCTGGTGGCTCAGGTTCGAGGAGATCAGAGAGCTGGAGAGGGAGTGCTGGGGGAGGAGGGAGGAGGAGAGGAGTCACCCTTCAATCAGTCTGCATTTCACTTCCATTTTATTTCACCCCCTTCTTTTCGCCCAATTATTTATCAGATCTGACCCGCCCCCCCCCCCCCCCGTTACCTCACCCCGTTACCTCACCCCATCCCACCCCACTACATCTATGTGGCTGCATTCTCAGGCCTGACCATGAGATGGCAGGAAATCTCTTCACAGTCGACTCGGGGAAGGGCTGGTGTTAGTGCAGGCTTCTCGTTGCAGCCCAGCAGTTAAATGCTGCTAATCTGACTAATTAAAATCTCGACATGATCAGCTGCTGATCAGTTTATTTTAGCACTGGGCTGGAGGAACAGCCTGTACCAAGAACAGCTCTTCTCAGATGAGATTGTGGACTCTGCAGCAGTTCCCAGAGGATGGCTCACCCTGCTCTCCAGCTTGGCCTCTAGTCGATGCGCGGCCTTGATCTTGTCCCAGGTGTCCTTCCACTTCTCAGGCATGTGGCCAAGCTCCGCCTCCAGATCCTGGAGCTCCTAATGGAGAGATGGCCAGACGTGTGTGTGAATGCACACACGCGCATGCACGCACACACACACACACACACGCACGCACACACACACACACGCATCTACATGGACAATGAGCCAATGAGGGGAATTTAGATTTAGAAATGTATATTTAGGAATTAATTTAAATTTTCAATGTGTATCATGTGACAGTACGGAATGAAACTTGATGCGCCAGTACCGAAGGGACGCTAAGTACCACCAGACCCAGATGAGGGGGATTTCACAGAGCAAGGGGCGTCACAATATCTGGCAACCACAATGACCATCAACCGGCACCACTGATAAGAACCAACACAAAAAGGCCATTGGTTTGATTTAGGCAAGAAAATCGCAAAAGAACCTTACAGAAATATCCTTTACTCTGCTGGCTCTCCAGAAGAACAGGATTTACTGTGTGTCTGCGTCACAGGCCCCCATTCAGAATGGGTTACGAAACAAGGCTAATACACTTAGCGACACTTAAAACTCAATAAATACCCTTACTTAGCTAGCGGAATGGTGGGGGGAAGGGGGGGAAGGATATGGCGCTCTCTGGGTTTGTTTTTCTCTTGTGAGACTGTGGTACGGCGCGAGAGGGACACTGACCTGGAGGAGCTTGGTGATGGCGTCCGGCAGGACTTTGGCGCAGTTGTCGTAGCAGGGCCACACGACGCGCCGCTGGGATTTGGGGGTGGCGGCGGCGGTGTCGGGCCTCTCCCCCTCCTCGGGCTGCCCCGCCTGCCCCTGCACCAGCTCCCAGTCGTACGAGGGGTCCTCGGACAGCGTCTCCCCCGTGTAGAAGTCCCACACCTTCAGGTTGGAGATGTTGCTGTAGGGCTTCAGCACCTGGACAATGGGGGAGAACGGAGAGGACGGGGGAGATGTGGCTGCAGTGCACTCAGGTCGCCACTAGATGTCACCAGGCACACGCACGTTTCAGGGAATGGCCGCAGCTGTTGCCTGTAGGAGTCTCACCTCTCCGTCCTCGGGTGCGAACATGTAGTTGAAGAAGACGGGCGTCTTCTTGTTGAGCCGGTCGATGTAATCCCACACAGACTTGAACACCTGCTGGTGCTTCCTCTCCCCCTTCTCCTCGTACATGACACCTGTGCACAGGGTGGGGGGAATTAAGACCAGCCACCAGCCAAATGCAGGAAAGTTTTTTATCTGTGGCTGTTATGTTTGTCTACTCTGCCACCCATCATCTAGAGGTCCGGTTCCATTCTAAATATCAAGCTGTCTCGTAAAATGGCAAAACTGGCTGGTAAATTTTGGGATGCACCAGCCACTTTGGGTTCACACCTCAATTACACCTGCAAAAATGTGCACTGTCACTGACCTGATACTTCAAGGCACTGAAACCCCCCATTACTCTATCAAATTTCCTTGAGCAGACTCTAATTTCTCATTAAAAGCATCTACATCTACCTCGAAAATACACTAGAAAAATGTTACATGGAATTAGTAATTTTCTAATTGTTCTCCTGTGAAACCTGTTTAATTCCCATCCTCCAAAAACAGCAGCTGCTGCGTTACAGGTATCAGGGCACACCTGAGAGGTATCTGAGCACCTGAGAGGTGTGCCTGCACTCGATGGCTTTGTCCCACACGTTAGGCACTAACTAAAGTGGAAAGCGCAAGACATAGGGGGCCTGCGGCTCACCCAGTTCAATCCGCTCATAGTCAGAGTCCAGCAGGAAGGTCCGAAATCGGTTAGACATGTAATGGTAGGCCAGGAACTTCAGGTAGTACTGGCTGAACTCAAACTCCATAGGGAACTGCAGGTGGATCTGAAGAGAGAGGAGGGGGGGGTTGGTGGGGGTAGAGAATTCCCAAGTCGCATACTGGAAGCACTTCCTGATTGGGTTACAGTAAAGACTCGGCCCTGGGCCGAATGAGAAAATCACATGATGATAACGGCAATATTCTGATCACAAAGAGGCGTGTTTCTTTTTCACAAAGGACTAACAGACAACCGACACAAGGGTGTAACTGCTATCGTGCAAAACGGCACGTTAGCGCTCAATAAAAAGGTGAGTAATTCAAAAGGCTTCAAAGGATGATAAACTGCCACTGAATGATAAGGACCCAGTTTGTTTACATGAGTAATAAAATAACTGGTCTTTCATTATGCCTGTAATAACACACACACACCTACACACACACGTGTTGGGCCCAGGGGGGGGTTACCAGGATTTTCTTCATGGGGTGCACCTCATGGGGGATCACAGACTCAGTAGAGGGGGCCACAGTATCGCCAACAGTTATATTAGCCAATGATAATGCAATATTTTAGGTGAAAAAATACAGGTGGCACCTGGGGTGGCCAATCAAATTCCAGAGGCCTCCCCCACTGGACACGTCCCTGTGTATATTATGTACACAGCTATTTCGGGCCACCCCACTGGACACGCCCCTGTGTATATTATGTACACAGCTATTTCGGGCCACCCCACTGGACACGCCCCAGCCTGGTCCCGGGAGGCGCGGGCTCACCTGGTGCACGCAGTCCAGGAACTGCAGGAAGACGGGCGTGAAGCCAGAGCTCTGGCCGGCCAGCGTCTGGGCGCCGCGCTGGCTGAACCGGTGACCGAACGACAGCCACTCCTTCTCCAGGAGCAGCCGGAACCCGTCCAGCGTCCGGTAGTACGGGTCCGACAGCAGCTGCACCAGGGACATGACCTGCGGGAGGCGGGACGGACGGACACACGGACAGACAGACAGAGCCGTTAGCGGGTTAGCGGTGAGGGAGACCTGCCAACTCCGGCCTGACGATCCAACACTCCCTGGGAAGCAGGGGCAAAATAACACCGTTAAACCACACTTCTCTAGATTTCCTCTCTGACAGGGAGAGACATAAATAATGTGAATTAAAATACGATGTCACGCTGGCATTGCACATACCCAGTATCCTTAGCTTCATTTTTGGGGGGTGGGGCAGAAAGAGGAGCTTCTATCAGGCCAGGTGCACCCACACAGGGGTAGTTAGCTCAGGTGTGTCTGAGAGAGGACAGCCAGGTGCCCTTACCTGTGTGGTGATGTCCCAGCCATCCTCCAGACTGACCATGACAGACGAGCCGCTGTCCAGAAGCTCCACCACCAGCACAGACACCTGCAGCACCTTGTGCAGCTGCATGGGCACAGAGCACCGCCACGGTCATGAGGATGACTCGCACACACACACACTCATACACACACACACACTCATACACACACACACACTCATACACACACACACACACACACTCTCACACACACACACACACACACACACACATCTCCTCCGCACTGGAGCACAGCAGACAGGCTTGCATTACCAGGCACATCCACTCTGACTCCTCCAGGCAGCGGTAGAAGGACAGGTTGGGGTCTGAGGAAGAGGAGCTGGGCACGCAGGCCTTCATCAGCTTCTTGAAGCTGGTCTTCACCTGCCGCACGTCGAACACCTCGATGGGCACCACCTCCCACTGCTGGAACAAGTCCGGCTTGGTACCCTGGGCCCGGGGGACAGGGAGACCAGGTGAGAGCACATCCCACACACCTCCATAGCAATAAACCACAGAGCTCAGGGTTAAGTTAACAATAACACGAACATTACTTACTTTCTGTTAACTGTGTACACAGCCGGATTCTAATGTGGTTGTTTGGCACAGATAAGCACTTTCACATATTGTGTTACACATCATGACGTAGACTGTGTTCAATATTTTAAAATATGTTTTCAGCCACTGGCCTGCCATTGTTCCATGAACCAACGGTGTCCCTAGCCGAAGGTGCTGCCAGTTACACAGCAGCTAATTGGCTACCGACAAGGATTCCATTGCGGTTCTACGAATGGGGCGGAGTTACCTTGAGCTGTGACTTGTCCCCGATGATGTAGAGGTAGGCCCTCTGCGGGCGCAGGAAGTGGGCCTCGGACGGCCCGCCGTTGGCCTTGGGGGACTCCTTCCCCGCCAGCCTGTTTCCCACCTCGGGGTTGTAGGCGCTCATCCGCCCCATCCCGCGCATACTGCCCCATTTCCCTGAGTCACACAGGAGAGGGGGGTCACACACACACACGCGCGCACGCGAGCGTGCACGAAATGGTCAGAGACAAACTGCAGGCACTCAGACAAAAGCTGGCAAGTCTGTCAAAAATTTTTAAAAAGACAGAGAGACTAGCATGGGGTTAGCTCTAAGAAGACGACTCGTGTGGACGATGGAGCAGACAGCAGACACCGCTGTTAGATCACTGACTGGTTAGATTTCCTTCCAGGCCTGGGAAGGGGGGGGCCTGTTTGATCTACCGTACCTCTGGGATTGTTTCGGCCCCTCCCTGAAGCTCTAGGTTGAGAGAGGGAAACGACCCCCGCCCTTTGACCCAGTGCTGAGGTTAAACAGGACAGAGAGGCCCGTTACCATGGACGCAGCTGTTCGCCAGGACCCAACACGATAACACTCACCTCTTCCACTGAATTTACATACAACACCCACTGAACATAAGGGTTTATAAAGTAGAATTCCAAAGAAGGACACTTAATTTCAATCGCTGTATGAGTCAATCCACAAATTAAATCCACGGTAGAGGAACATGACTCGACGTCATTGTGTAATTGGATTAATGTTGAACTCTATTTGTCAGCTCAAATTTACCACAAGATTAGGAGGCGAAATTTAAGAGAAACCTGGATGAATCTCAAAAAGCACAGAATAAATACTGCATAAACAGTTACCTCCACTAAAACCCTAATAAATGAGTAACCTAGGTATATGGCGGGACTTTTTAAAGTCTTTTCATGAAATGGAACAGGCAGGCAGTCATAAATATAAGACTAAAATGCTTGTTATTTTATTTTTATACAGTTAGGCAGCCGGTCACCTCCTTTGCTGAAGGTCCCGTGTGGTTCCTCCTTGCTCCCCATCACCTGCTTCATCAGGGCTCCGATTTTGGGCTGTCTCAGCCTGTCCGGCGCGTCTGGGGATCCCCCCAAAACACAGAGGAGCACGCCGTCACTCTCGGCTGCGCCCTGCCACGCCCTCCCACCCTGCCACGCCCGCACCGGCACCTGGGTGCATCGCGACACCCACGGCTACACCACTGTTTGGTCGCCCACTCAAATCCCCATCCCATTTTAGCACACGTGGCTCCCCGAATTTGGCTTGCCGAGCTTGGTGGAATTCCTCAGGATAACGAGGGTGGTGGTAAGGGGGTAGGGGGTAGCGGGTAGGAGGCTGGGGGGGTGGGTTGGGAGGGGGCATGAGGAAGATTTGGGGGGGCAGGGGGGTGACGGCGATGCGCTCCTACCTGAGCTGGCCGTGCGGGCGGTGCTGAAGCCGCTCAGCGTGTTCCTGCCGCTGGGCTCGGAGTACGAGGGCATGGAGCTGATGATGGCCTGCAGGTACTTCTCCTGCTCCAGGCTGCTGGAGTCCGTCTGGGAGGGGCCTGCGGGGGGGGGGGGGGGGGGGGGGGGGGGGGGGGGGGGGGGGGGCACAGTCCTGTCAATCACTGCACCGACTCACTCAATATACAAACTGTGTTTCAATTTCTGTACAACTATAGGTGAGTGTACTGTAACTGTACGTGAGGTGTGTTACCTGGACTAGGGCTGTAGGTGTGTTACCTGGGCTGGGGGCTGTAGGTGTGTTACCTGGGCTGGGCTGGGGGTGTAGGTGAGGTGTGTTACCTGGGCTGGGGGCGTTGGGGGACTTGAAGAAGCCGGCCACGCCCTTGCCGTGGGGCCCGGCGGAGCGCAGCAGCACAGCCTTGGTGCGGGAGCTCCTCCAGCACACCACGGGGAAGCGGTTCTGCCGGTAGCAGCGCGAGATGCGCTGGATGGGGCCGTCCGGGATGCCCTGGGGCACCACCAGCAGCCCGGGGTAACTGCGCCGCCAGAGAGCAGGGCAACAGAACACCGACACGCTCACTTCACATCACAGCGCAATCATCCACATTCCGCCAAGAGTGAGTGAGCGAGAATAAGCCTTATGTAAGAAATGTAAACAAACAAAAACGCTCACGGCTCTCATTAAGTCATGGATTTTAAGAAGGAAAAAAAAGAAGCGAATTGGGTCACACATCGCATTGAAACAGCCATTGCTAACAGGAAGTGTTACGCCAGTAGCTGCTGAGTAATGCAAGCCCCATGTAAAGAAGCACTTGCGTAATCGCGTACAGTCACGTCAAGAGCTGTGACTAGGCAATAAAGAAGGGGGTTAAGGAGATAACATGTATAATTATAGCAACACTCACACATTCTTATACCGTGTTAACAAAAAAAACAATGTGCACCGACTCTGAAGTTATTATACATCGAGAACAACTTCTATGTACAGTCACACAGATATGGTGCCCATATCATTCCCAATGAAAAGGAAAAGTACAGCATTTTATTCAGTGACTGAGAGCAGGGTTGGGGTCTCACCCCCGGCCAATAGGACACACCCAGCTTATGGTGCAGACACACCCCTTACACAGGGTATCTGATAGACGATGTCAGGGTATGAAGGGGATGTAGACGGGTCCTACCTGCGGCACACGGTGTACATGCGGTTGACGGTGGAGATGCGGAAGGGCTCGTTCTTGGAGCGGGTCAGGCTGCTGCTGAGCGTGCCCAGGCCCAGCCGCTGGTAGTCACGGCAACAGGCCCGCTCCACCACGCTGCTCATGGTCTGCCGGTCCGACGACTTGATGGTGGGGGACAGGGCGAGCGGCGAGCTCGGCTCCGCCTCCTCAGACACTGAGGCACAGCACACGGAATCAAACGCGTGCAGCACAGAGTCATGTGTGCAGTATGAAGTAATATGTGTGTGGGTTGGAGTCATACATGTACAGTATGGAGTTATAAATGTAAGGCATTGATTCATACGTGTGCGGAATAGAGTCATACATGTACAGTATGGAGTTATACATGTAAAGCACTGAGTCATACATCATTTCTTGTTTTATCGACAATTCTTCAATTATTTCAATAATATTTCCGTTGTGCAGACCGACTTATGAAAAATTATTTGGTTGGACTGGCACGCTGTCTAATCTGGCACCAATGAACTGGCAGAATGTATGTATGTGACACAGGACCGAGCACTAAAGAGCCAATTACACTTCAGCATACTGTACATTTACACAGCCAGCTGCAGTCTGTTCCAGAGAAAGCTGCATGTTATCAGAATGTGTACTGGTGTGACTATACACACGTGGATGGATTACAATAACAATGTCGTAAACAAAAAATTTTTTAAATGTCATGATTGAAAAAAAACAAAACGTGAGCTGAAAAGAACACATAAAATAATTAAACAGTAAGCAGACGTCGTAAATCTTAATAAGGATGCAGCCGACGAGCTTCTGGTAACAGACTGCATCCCTTGCATAGCAATAATTAAACAAGTGCACGTGTTAAAAAACAACAGGAAGTCTGACACACTCAAGGATGTTTACTGAGAGAAGTGCTGGGAAGGACTGTGGCGTAGGCCCTACCTGAGATTTCATCCTCGTCCAGCTGTGACTGCAGACTGGTCTGGCTCACCCAGGTCGGAGGTGTGTACTTCTTCCGGGTTACGTACTGTCGACCAATCGTCCGCTTGGCACTCTTCACAAGATTCTTACTGAGAGTTCTACATTAAAGTGAGGGAGGGGGAGGACAGAGAGACAGTTAGAGAGAGAGATAAAGAGAGAGAAAAAGATGGAGAGATAGAAAGAGATAGACAGCGAAAGACATAGATAGAGAGATAGAGAAATAGAGACAGGTAGAGAGAGAGAGAGAGAGAGAGACATGAGTTGGAAAGAGAGACAGAGAGTGAGACAGAGAGACAGAGAGAGAGAGAGAGAGAGAGTTGGAAAGAGACAGAGAGACAGAGAGATTCATGTGCTCATTGGGAGTACAGTTGGCGGGTGAATGAGCAGCGTTGAGCGCCATTAGCATGCAGTGCGTCCTCAGCCCAAGCCGCCATGTCGGAGAGCGAGAGGCAGGGATTGGACGGCCTCGTCAGCCAGGAGGACGTGAGGAAGCGCCATCCCGCCGGTGACTCAGAGAGGAAACTGTGTGAAAGGTGAACCATGAAGAAGGCGTGACCCGCGCCCCCGTGCCCCCGCCGCCCCCCCCCCCCCCCCGCCCCCGCTCGCATGGAAAACATGAGGCAGAGGGGTGCACACAAACATGTGACAGGCGCTGCCTTTACCCTTCCCCCCACCCCACCTGCCCCCCCCCCCCCACCCCCCGGTGCAGCGGCGGGTCGCGGCACGCTTTTGATAATCCCGCCAGGGTGGCTCATCATCAAAGACACGCAAGGTTACGCCTGTAGGCATATCAAAGAGAACGGTTGCCATGGCTCCCAATGGCATTACCCACCCAGCGTGCGTGTGGGCGTGGGTGTGGGGGCGTGTGCGTGTGTATACGTGTGTGTGTGCACGTATGCCCAATCCCGAGGGACGGAGGGGACTGAGAAACCAGAGGTGTCCAAGGCATGCAGAAAGGAATCAGGTCCAGATTCTAGATTCTTCCTAGAGTCTGAAATAGCCACTAGCACTGGCACAGGTCAGAGGGCAAAGGTCATATACTGGTCAAATGAAGGGAAAAGTCTGCGTGGGTTGCGAGAATCGCACAGTTACCTCAACGGCGTCCGAATGGGGCGTTCGACTGCAAGTTCAGGCAGAGCAAACGCGAGCGACGCTAATAAGCAAATTATTTACGAGGCCGTGAGAGAATGAGGTGTCTGGCACCGGAGGCCGGGGAGCAGGGATATACGTGACGAATGATTGACAGCCCGTGCTGATCAGTGCTAATGCTTTTTTCACACCCCGGGTTGTGAGAGGAGGCGCTGGGCGGGTTCAGAGTCGCCGTGGCCTTACGTAGTGGAGTGGCTCACGCGACCCAGAGTGCAAACGCCAGACTTGAGGCCGTGGAGCAGCTCGTTAGTCTGCCAGGGGCTGAGGCAGAGACACAGTGTGAGCCGCCTGGGCGGGGCGGGGAGGGGGGCAACATGGACGGGGCAACATGGCCGACGCCATGCACCGCACCGCCGTCTACCTCCTCACGTCACCTGGCCTCGCCCAAGGCCTGAAGGAGGCTTCTGAAACTCCCGCCAAACTTGCATCATGGAGCATTAATGCAGCAAATGTTCTTATTCGCGGCTATTTTGCAGCAAGGCAAATTGAATTAACAAGACAGGCATTCAAAAAATTAATGTGGCACTCGTTACATTTGCTGGTGACACTCTATATTTGGAAGAAAATAAACATAGACCTGACCTGATCTTACTTAAAGACTTGTTCGTACTTTAATAACCTGATCTTACTTAAAGACTTGTTCTTTAATAACCTGATCTTACTTTAAGACTAGTAGTTACTTAGACATCCTGATCTTACCTGAAAGACTGGTTCTTGTCCTTGCTCTTGTGCTCGACCGCCATCTTGCCGGACTGGCCGGCGGTGAAGGCGAAGGTCCCGTGGACGTGCTGCGGGTAGCGCAGCTTGTGCAGATGCTTCCGGAACACCTCCGCCAGGTCGGAGGCCACCTCCTCGTCAAAGGCGATCTTCATCAGCTGCAAGGGAAGGACGCAGGGCGAAGAACAGGGAGAAAAATGCTCTGTTACTGCATGCATGCTCTGCGTCACTGCCTCACATGACACATTTCACCCTTTGAGGTGTGAAATATGTGATCAGAATGCTCTTCACTGAACATTCTAATGCTGATGTAACAATCACTCACTGGTAAATGAAAGCAAAGGAATTGTAGAACATCTACTTAGAATTTAGAAAAAAACTTCCAAGAAATCTACTCTTCAAAGGGTTAATACAGAACTCCATTCCACCTGGAAGGTTCCGGAACGCAGCTGCAGACCCTCCTGGATGAACTGGTCCAGGGACAGGCAGATGGAGACCTTCTTCTCCTTGGTGAGCGAGGCGACGGGGAAGGACCGGGTCAGCACCTGCTCCCCTACTGCAGAGGCGAAGAGGGACAGAGGGGCCCCCCAAATCGTTAGCTGCTGCGCTGATTTATGGCCCTTCCCTGCCCCCAAGGGGTCCCTGTGGTGACCCGAGCCTCTGGCTGGGGGTCGGGGGGGGGGGAGACCGGACTTACCGAGGGGGTCGGTGGGGGTCCCTCTGAAGATGAGACGGTAGGTGGTGAGGAAGACGGCCCCCTCAGCGGGCAGCAGGGGTGGGCCTCCCATCAACCCGGTGGCCTCCTCCCGCCCGTCCGGAATGAGGTGGACCCTCATGCCCTCCATCATCAGCTCCTCCCCTGGGAGCAGAGCGGGCCTCAGCAGTTTGGGCTGCGGAAGGGAACACAGAGGGGGGTACCCCAGCACTGTTAGAAAGCGGCGCACACGCTAAACAAAACACAAATCTGAAGTTCGGCCTGCGGGGCGCATTCACTTTCACCGCACCCCGCCATCACTGCTCTCAATTACGCTTTACACAGAAGCTGAATTATGCAACGGCCAAGACCCCCGTCCCCGTCTCAACTCTGCTGGAACTGGCCTCCTTAGCTGAATGTAATGTAAACTCGCAAGCACACAGGAGGCTATGCTGAGACTCCTGTGGGGTGGGGGGGGGGGGGTGAGCCCCGGGCTCCTGCTAATGCACATGTTGGATGGTGAGAGCCATGGAGGCATTTAAGAGGGTGAAGCCCAGACAGCTGCTGCAGCCAGGAAGCAGAGGGCCAAGTGTGAAGGGCTTGGCAACACTGCGTCCAAATATCTGGATATTTGGGCCTTCGAAGCCTGTGTGTGAGATTACCGGGAGGTCACCCCATAATCACTCGAGCTGACTAATCGGATGGCTACGTGTCCAGACGCAGGCGGAACCTTGGAGGTAGATGAATGGCCCATTGTCTCTGTCTTGAGACAGACAGGTAGAGACTAACCGAATTATGGACTGACAGCATTTTTTTTTAAAAAGGAAAGCTTAGATGTGGTTATGATGACAATGCCTTTCACAGCCCTAAGCTGTGCTGCTTGTGAAGGAGGAACCAGAGAAAAGCCCGTATCCTTTTTCAGCAAAGGCTGATCCCCTCTCTACATCGCCGCAGCGCGAGCTGCACAAACCCGGGTTACCTTCTGGATCGGAGGCAGCCTTTTACTCTCCCTGTGGACTGCATCCAGGGTCTCAATGTGCATCTGAACGATGTCTGTGGAGAGGAGAGGGGAGGGAGAAGAGGGGAGGGGAGAGGAGAGGAGGAGAGAGGAGAGAGGGGAGGAGAGGAGGGGAGCCAGACTGTAAAAACTGAAGTCACCGCTGGGCCTGCTTAGCAAGAGCAAAGCTGGTTATGGATGCCCCTGAAGTGCAGCTGTTACATTATGCATGTGCTTTAATGAGACACCCTAAGGAAGATTTACAGTTTCAAATGGTAAGGCCTCACACATTATCCTTAATTTATACAGCTGAGTTTCAACAGGAGCAACCAAGGCTTATCTCTCTCTCCCTGCATTAGGCCTACCTCTCTCTCCCAGCATTGGGCCTACCTCTCTCTCACAGCATTGGCCCTACCTCTCTCTCCCAGCATTGACCCTACATCTCTCGCCCAGCATTGGGCCTACCTCTCTCTCCCAGAATTGGCCCTACCTCTCTCTCTCTCTGCAATGTCCCTACCTCTTAAGCCCAGCATTAGGTCTACCGCTCTCTCTCCCTCTCTCCCAGCATTAGCCCTACCTCTCTCGCCCAGCAGCAGGCCTACCTGGGATCATGGTGTGCAGGGCCTTCAGGTGCTCGTTGGTCACGCCGCTCTCGTTGCACACCTTGTCCACGAAGCGGTTGATGAAGCGCACCACCGAGTTGGCCACGTCCGAGCTCTCGGCGTCCTCGAACCCGCTCTCCGTGTCGTAGCTCTCCGCCATGCTGCCCGCGATGCTGCGGAAAAGAGAACGCAAAGCAAGCACAAACCGGGTCAAAGCGGTGGCCTGTGAAGGCAGACTCGGCGCCGCTGTGTAACCCCCTGCCCCCGCTCCAAGCACCGGACGCCCCACACCTCCCAAATGCCTCTGGGGTTCCCCAAAAGTCTCAGGATTCTAAATGAAGAATCTGGGGAGAACCTGGACAAGCAATCTCACTTTCAGAAGCAACTGCCTTGCTACACAACCCCAACAACCTCAACTTCAGGAAGGATCAACTGGGTAGAGGACTTTAATAAGATGGCTGAAAATGACTACAGGTGATGTGAAATAATGCACGCACACGTTGTTGACTTGCTAGGACAGGTGCCAAAAGTAAATGATTGTGCTGTACTTATTCCTCTTTACCAGTGAAGAATGACAATGCGGCATGTGGCTTTTAGCCAGCAGACATCATTAATCACAGCTCAGTCACTCACCTTTTCCCCCGGGCAGACCAAAATAATCAATCTGAGTCAATATTGACACAGCCTCCGTGACAAGAGGAGCATCTCTCGTTCTCCCTGACGTTACTTGGTGGCATTGAGGTTAGTCATTTATTGGTAACATCTGGGTTTGTGAAATCACTTGTTTGTGACATTGCCTGTTGGTGACGTAGCTGATGTTGACCTACACCGTCCCAAAGAATACGTGTTTGTACAGTCACCTGCCACTGACGTCACCTGCTGTGGACGTTACCTATTGGTTATGATACCTGCTGTGGACGTTACCTATTGGTTATGATACCTGTTGGGGATGTTACCTGTTGGTTATGATACCTGTTGGGGATGTTACCTGTTGGTTATAATACCTGTTGGGGATGTTACCTGTCGGTGATGTTACAGGTAGCCATTGGGGACGTTACCTATAAATGATGTTACACGTTGGGGACGCTACCCGTTGGTGACGTAGCTGTTGAGGATGTACCTATTGGTGACGTAGCTGTCGCTGCCATACCTTTTGGTGACGTAGCTGCTAGAGACGTACCCGTAGGTGGCGTACCTGTAGGTGACGTAGCTGCTAGAGACGTACCCGTCGGTGGCGTACCCGTAGGTGACGTAGCTGCTAGTGGCGCACCCGTAGGTGACGTAGCTGCTAGTGACGTACCTGTTGGTGACGTAGCTGTTGGTGACGCTCTCCAGGTCGGCCAGGCCGGTGCCGCGCAGCAGCCGGTTCTTGCTGGTGTCCAGCGGCAGCAGCAGGTAGCTCATGCGGCTGGCGTAGTGGATGGCCTGGCTGAACACGGTGCTCTCCTCCTTCTGCACCAGCTCCTGCTGCTTGTCGCTGCACAGCGTGGGCCACAGGCGGCGCTGCTCCGAGGCGATCTCCAGCGCCGAGCGCGACTCCTCGTTCTCTTCCCCTGCCTGCTCTCCGTCCTGGGGAGGGGGGTGGAGGGGGTGGCAGGGGTTGGAGAGGGGGGGGGGGGGGTCAGGCAGCAGACACGTCTACTGTGGCCACTCAGGAGAACAGACACAACGTTTAAGTCCACAAGTTCGTTTCTTTTCACGGCACTGAGGAGGGCCCTACGCACGAGCTCCTTTTCAGAGCAGAGTCAAGGGCCCATGGAAGAGGGCCTCCACCTGCGCCCGGAACGTTCCGTTCTGCTCCGCTCCGCGCCGCTCTTACCGGGCTGAGCCGCCCGTTCTCGTTGACCTCCAGGTACAGCGCCCGGATGTGGTTCTGCACGTCGCTGTAGAACATGGCCTCCCAGAACTGCATGTTGGTCCACACCATGTGCTCCTGCACGCAGCTGTAGGCGAACTGCGTGGTGCCCGCCCCCAGTTTCTACAAACAGGGGAGATGATAATGTCATATTACACACTACACAAACACAAAAGTGCCTTTTATAGGCTCATAAAAAGGCTCCTATCCGGTTTCTCACTTGCATGCACGCACGTACCCACACACCCACACACACAGAGGATGCAATGCCCTGTGTTTCACTTATGGATACAGGTTGTGGCGATGCATGTGGAAAGACTGACTTTGGCGTTGACCTGGACAGGCGTTGGAGAGCGGGCCCAGTGTACTTACCCTGCAGAAGGCTGTGACCAGGGGGAGCATGGCGGCCGCAATACCATGCTCGTCCATGTGGGAGCAGTCCTGAGCACACACAGAGAAGAGAACCAGGAATATGAAATACACTTTATTCCAGATAATGAGCATTGGATTAAACAGTTACTCTTGAGCAAAGCAGGTCTGTGTATGTTGTAATGCATTGAATTTGATATTAAATATTTATATAGTAAATATTTATACATGGGTGGGGCCAGGCCTACCTGGAGCGTGCAGTTCATCATGCGCACGATGTAGTCGAACTGCTGGTCGTCCAGCACGGCCCGGTTCTGCAGCACGTGCAGGTTCAGCTCCTGGGTCAGACACAGGCGTGCCGCCCGGCCTTTCAGAGCCCGCAGTACCGCCGGCAGCAGCTAGGGGGCGAGAGAGAAGGGGGTTCAGAACCACATACTGCCCGCAGAGTCAGCTAAAAGTACAGAGATTCATCACCTGCTGTGACTACAGTTAGTCCGCGTACTGAAATGTTGCTGCCAGCAGCATAAAGATTTATTTTTTAATTTAAGTTAAGTCTCCATTTACTTTGGATGAAAAGCCTCCGCCAATCCAATTTTGGTTTCAAAATTATACAGCTTGGCTGTTCCCAGCCTCGGAGGATAATTGTCATTTAAAACTGAAAGCACACGGAACACCCTCAGGCTCAACCAAAATAAACTCTCTTTCACTTCTCTTGAACTCTCACTTTCAGATGCTCATTCCAGTAAATAAATGAAAATGTATGAAATGCAATATTCATGAAATGAACTTGATCCAGGAACTTTGCAGCAATGTCACCGCTGCGCAGAAGGTGTGACTTCAGCTGTGTAACGGCCGTGGTCGAGGTGAGACGCCGAGGGAAAGCACCTTCTTGGCCTCCAGCAGCTTGCCGTCGAAGATGCAGGAGACGCAGCTGCGCACCACCTCCAGCCTGCGGGCGCTGTTAGCCAGAGCGCTACCGTGCCGGTCCACCACCGCACCTGGAAGAGCCCGGAAACACTCTGCTCACCCAAGGGCCGAAAACAATCAGCAGCTAAATGGGCTTAATCTAACCAACTTATCTAACTGACAACAGGCCCTAAAGAAACTAGCATATAAAACCATAAGGTGCAAAATTAACTATAAAAAACAAGCCCTTTTTAATATAGATTCATCTGGATTTGCTAAAGCCCATCATGAGCAGATTCTGTTTTAAAAGTGCAACACACTGTAGAGTATTGTACTGATTGCACATCAATACTAACAATATGACTTCACCTGTATGTGCTCCTGTTCTGTATTTCAAGTCTATCTGCATGTACAGGAGTCACGTCCCATCCCGAATGGGACCCTATACCCTTTAGCACTTCTGGCCTAAATGGGGGTACCCTGGCACCCCCCCCCGGGGGCAGCAGTACCCACCCAGAGGGGCTCCAGAGCCCACCATGCCCTTGCTCTGGGGCCGGATGGCGGGCGGAGCGCTGGTCAGCTTGGCGGCGGCGTGGTCGATGAAGAGCTGCACGGCCACCTCGTCCAGGTGAGGGAAGGCCATCTGGTGGAGCTGCGGGTGAGAGGCCTCTGTGGGCCTCTGGAGCCTATGCATGGCCACGGCCGGGTACGGGTTCTCCTGGATAAGAAACAGACACACACGCACGCATGCGCGTACACACACACACACACATGCACACGCATGCATACACATGCACGCGTACAGACACACACACACACACACACAAACTTACACACACACACACGCACACGCATGCATACACATGCACGCGTACAGACACACACACACACACATAAACTTACACACACACGCACACACACACACACACATGCATACACATGCACGCGTACAGACACACACACACACACATACACACACACACGCACACACATGCATACACATACATACACACGCACACACACGCATGCATACACACACACACACGCACACACACACACATGCAAGAAAACATATATTTTGAACAAGCAGTGGCTGGACCTGCCAAACTAAACCATGATGAATGCAACATGCGATCCACATCTGACACTTTGCCCAGTCTCAAACGATCGCTGTAGCAGACCCATGAACCTTCAGGCTTTTCACTGGCCCCGCGGTGGCATGTCAGCTCAGAGCAGAAGCCCTTTTTACACGCACTCCTGAATGTGAAGCAGGCCTGAGGAATGCAACCAAGCCTTGGTTTTTATTCGGCTTTAATTGGACAGCGTAAAAAGATCCAATAAAACAACAAGACAGGAAAGAGCTCAGGGCATCCAGGGCACTGTGCGGTTTCCAGCCTCTGAAACACACGAGCCACACTGAGAGAGAGAGAGAGAGAGAGAGAGAGAGAGAAGAGAGAGAGGAGAGAGAAAGAGAGAGAAAGAGAGAAAGAGAGAGAGAGAGAGAGAGCGTTTCATGTGGTGCTCTACGTTGCGGGTGAATGAGCAACGCTCAGCACCACTCGTGTGCAGTGAGAGAACGAGCGCTCTTAGCCCAAGCCACAGAGCCTGAGAGAGAGAGGGAGAGAACGAAAGAGAAGGAGAGAACGAAAGAGAGTGAGAAAACGAAAGAGAGGGAGAGAATAAGAGAAAAAGAGAGAGTGAAAGTAAGGGACGAGCAGCGGTGGTGGAGCGGCACGTACGTTTTTGAAGAGCTGCTCGGCGAGCTCCTTGACGTGGCTCATAACTTTTTGGGGGTTTCCCTCCTCTCTGCGGATGCGCTCCATCTGGTTGGCGATGAGCTTGGGGGGGAAGGGGGGGGGGGCAGGGGCAGAGTCAGAGCACTGTGGCGGGGTGGGGGAGTCCTCACACCCCTGTACGCCGCAGGAACACAAGCGGTCCCTCACCTCGTCAAACAGGTCGGTGGAGCGGTACGGAGGGCCTCTCTCGGACACGAAGCCGGAGAAGGCCATGCCGTCCAGAACCTTCATCAGGAAGTCATCCTCAGTCAGGGCACGCTGGCCCAGGAACGCAGCCTGAACAGACACGGGGGGACGGGGTGGGGGGGGGGGGGGGGGCGGTTTGATTCCAGGAACGAAAATCAGCCAATCCAACAAAATACCACATTTTACTAGTAAACTGCTGTCCAAGTTGAAATGAAAGTGAAAAAAAGTTTTTGGGAAAAAACTCCCTACAGTACCAACACTGAAATCCCCTCCTGTTCAGTTTTATGTACTTTTCAGGAAAGTCCCACTGAGACCAAAGTCTCTTTTTCTGAAAAGCCCTGCACACATACGAAACTTTCAGAAATCATTCCCTTACACCTTTTGGCCACAGACATGTTTGGGAAGTGTTGCACAGTGGGGAATACTGGAGATGACCTGGACTGCAGGGCCTCAGAAAGACGGGGTGTTTTAGCAGAAGCTGGCTGAGAAAGGGCATGTTTCCCGGGAGACCTGCAGAGCGTGGGCGAGGGGCCGACGCGACTGACGAAACCACTCGAGCGCACCGCGCCCCCTGGTGGTACCTTGTGGAAGCGGATGACGGGCTCGGGGTGGATGCGGATGATGTGGAGGCACCAGCGGTAACCCTGGAGCAGCCGCGCGAACAGCCAGAGGAAGACGCCGCGGAGCTCCTTGTCCTGCAACACACGCCACACACACCCCCACGTGCCGGTTACTCTGTCTGTCTCTCTGTCTGTCCGTTTGTCTGTCTGTCTGTCTCTCTAGAGCAGAAGAGTTCACACCACACCCCCTCCCCGCCAAGGGCAAGCCGCAGCTCTAAGGACACGCCATATTACACACAGAAAGACGGCAGGATGGACTGGGTCACACTGCACAGTGGAGACCATCCACAGGAGCACGGGTAGGAGGAGGAGGAGGAGGATGAAGAGTTACCTGTATTTTCAGAGCAGAGGGCACGGCAGAGGCCGGGGGGAAGGCGTGGTCGGCCACCTCCAGCGCAGGATCCAGCACCTAAAAGCACAGAGAAAGAGCTCACTGCTGCTGTGTCCTGCCCGGCAGGGTACATTAGAACAGGAGAGCCGCCTGGAAGCAGGCCTCAGCTACAGCAGATAAGGATAAGAACTCCACTCTCTTCCCCATGATCTGCAAGATCTCCGTCTAACTCTGAAGCCTCTTTCCAGGAAACTCACCAAATCAGCTGACTCAAAAAAGGACTCCTATCCAATCTCATACACGCACACACACACACACACACACACACACACAGTTATGAGTGTTATCTCCACTCTGAGGCCGCACTAAGGTGGTGCTTTACTGTACGGCATTGCACAGACTCTTAAGTTCGGGCCACGGCAGCGCACAGACTCTTAAGTTCGGGCCTTAGGTTGGGGGCACTGGTCCGCTCGGCGAGCTCCTGACGCACGGTAGCCTTGGCGTCGGTCACACCGCGGAGATCGCATCCGAGCGTCATCGCCGGCCAGGCTGCGCTCTGCCAGACAACCAAGGACAGAGCGCCAAGCGGCGAGCAAGCTAAGAAAAACACCGCAAGCACTGAAACCTCAGGGAGCAGCCAACCTGCACCTGACTCAGAACGCTATAAAGAACACAACATGACCAGAAAGCAAACACGTGGGACCACACCCCAAACAAGTACATATGTGTGTGTGACAGCGAGGTCCTTGCTCTTCTTCCCGTAAGGTCCTCAAACAAACATTTACACACCCTGACTGTAATAAAAAGCAAAACCCTAGCTATTTTAGAAGTGACCTCCTTTGTTTCCCTGGTAAAGGTAGACAGGAAAAACACAGCAGGTTGAGATTCACGTGAGAGGCCTGCTTTCAGCATTCAGACAAGGTTTGTTTCAGCACACGCTATTTTACCTTTCCACCCAAAGGGCGGGAAAGTTAGCGTAATGCCACAAATTTACTCAGCTGCCGGTTTATGAGTTACTACTTTAAGCTTAAAAATGAGACATTAAGTAAAGATACTCTGAGGTAAAGGGACAGCAGCCTGCCTTGTAGCAAATGAGAAGAGGCCTACATATAAACAGAAGGCTATACAGGGATTTATGTTCTGAATGCTCTCATGGTCTTCCTACCCGTTAAAGGTGTGAGGTCACAAATGTGAGATTAGAATATTCTTAACTGAACATCCTAATGCTGATGTCACAATCACTACTGGTAACTGAAAGCAATTCTAGAGTTCTAGAACACTGACTTAGAATTGTGAACAAAACCAAACACCACCGAGACCATTTCCAACGCACAGAACGCAAACGGGACTCCTGAGCTGACTGGGACTGCTTTTTTTAGCAACCTTTTGTACAGAGCAGCGGTCGCTGCAGTGCAATCGTGGGAGGCTTCCTCGACAAAAGCAGGGGAGGCCTTCTCTCATGTTCTAAGCTGCCCGTCACAAAGTTCCCAAATACTTCCTTGCAGGGTTTATATGTCAGGGTTCACCGTACTCACACACAGCTTGATAAGTGTGCGGCTAATCCAAACACAAGCATGTTTCGCGTGTTTTGGCTGAAGATGTTTCAATGCCACCGACCTTTTGAGACACGGCAGCACTGCGTCTCCATATCTGGCTGTAGCCCCATCCTTCCTAACGTCCGTTTCTTTATTTTGGGATATTAATCAAGTCACAGCCGCCCACTGCAGAGACCATGTTACGCACACACATCACTCCCAGCTGCACGCATGGTTCTCTGTGAGTGCATCCACGGCACAGATACCCCTCTGAACCTCACAGACCCCTTGCATTCGTCTCACTGCTTAAATGATAACAATAATCGAGGTCCCAAAGGGGAAAATCACTGAGCAGCTCAAGACGCCATTGGCCCGAAATGAAGCATTACGCTAAGCCTTGTGAAAACGTTCACAAAGCAACCGGCCTCCCTCACAAACCCACCTCTTGGCAAACACTCTGATTTATTGTATCTTTAACCCCCATCAGGCATAATCACTGCAGCTCAGCCAGCCAATGTTTGGGCTCGCAGTACCGGGAAAGACTAAACGACCAGGAAACATTATAAGTGCCATAAATCAAAAAACTTTAGTGCACTAAGTGATTTATTCCAGTTGTTAACATTCCACTAGCTTTGGAGAAGATGCATGGAAAGACAGTGCCAATACAGGACGGAGTGTTTCCTGCACCAGGGCATGATGGGTCCTGTAGTTTACATGCAGCGCTAATCATTTAACATATTCTGGACCCAGGGCAACCAGCAAGATTAACACACTCTGCACCCGGGTATTCAACTGAATCGACACGCTGCACCCAAGGTGTACAACTTGGATTAACATATTCGAGTAATAAACTCTACTTGTCCCACTTCAGGTCCAGAGTCCATGGCTCCATATATGGAGCTGGTGGACTGAAGAATGCAGCTAACCAGACATTCCCGTTATTATTTACCACCACGAGGTATTTCACTGAGAGCACAGTCAGTCGCATTCATTACAATATTGCACAACACTCCTTAAATGATCTGGTAATTCTTATCTTTAACAAGGGGAGCCCCTGCTAGACTACTCAGGCAGGTGCTGTGAGCTGTAGGCAGGAGTGTGGGACAGGAAGCCAGTCGCCGTGGAGCGCTGCGGTACGGGAGGCGGTTACCATGGAGAGCGCGGTCTGGGTCTGGTGCAGCAGCGGGTCGGAGAGCAGGGAGACGTGAACACACTCCGGGATCGTCACCGTGCCGCCGTCCAGATCCGCGATGATCACGTCCAACTGTGGGACAAACACGCAAACACACACACGCACACACACACACACACACACACACACACACACACGTACATGTACACGTACACGTACACACACACACACACACAGGTCATCCCAAGGCTGAGCAGTGGGAGAAACTTATCCCCACTCCATCACATCTCAGCAAAGTACTCCAGAAGTGTGGTAGTTTTCTTAAGAAGTTTACTTAAGTGCACGGCCAAATTTAAAACATCAGTACAGCATGCTCAGCTTACAAGAAACCCACTCGGCCACTGATTGATTCTGATAAATACGTTTCCTGTGGGTTTTAACCGATTCATCCCAAGGACTTTGATAAACAGACTCATATGTGCTGTACTGAAAACCAGAAGAGTGCTTTATTAGGCCTCCGATAAAGTCATTTTATCTCTATCCAGCCATTCATAATTTTCCCCGACGACTAGCCCATCAAATATTCAGAAACACAGTAGGTGATCCTGCCAGGTAAGTGACCTTTGACCCTTGTACGTCCTGATCACTTTATCTTCAGACATACAGTATGACTTAAAACAAGGAACAGGCTGTCTGTTGTTCCAGACATAAAAGCTCACTGGTTTGATACCTGACAGAACTCTGACGTATTAATATTTAATAATCCATACGCCTTCCTCTGCGGGAATGCTTGCAATGCCACAATGACATTTTGTTTATTCTGCGAAAGGAGGGTTGCTAAAGAAAATTCCACATAGTTCATAAAAATATGCACTGGTATTCACCGAGAAGCCAAGTTTACAGAGGCACAACAAAGCAGAGCGTCTACTGTCCCGGTACAGGCCGGGAATATCGCACATACCATCCTCCGGTCAAAATGACCATCAGCGTATAAGCAACTCAACGGCATTCTTGAATGAGGTCATCAGCTTTGTTCACCTGAGTGTTAGCCTCATTCATGTGGTATAGGACTGATGCGTCCAGAATCTGAATACACCATCTATTCCACCAAAGATGCGCGTACATGTGCCTGTATTCTGACAGAAATATCATATGGGAATGGGAATATCATAGGCTGGAAGTTGTGTAAACAGAAAACTCCAGGTTTCCGGTCTGAATTAGGCAGGTACACATATGGACAGAGCCTGGAGAAGGACGGGCACTATAAGGAGGGTTTTGGGGGTGTGGACTGACCAGCTCTTGCGTCTCGGAGCGGAAGAGAGAATTGACCCCGATAATGAAGGGAGTGGGGGTACTCAGCACCTCCAGGAGTCTCCCAGGGAGAATGGGCACGTAGGTGAAACTGTGAGAGTGAGAGGGACAGAGGGAGAGGAAGAGAGGGGGGGGAGAGAGGGAAAGAGGGAGTGAGAGAGAGATTTCATTTTATTCAGGCCACGCTGCTTACATTTCTGACAAGAAAACATGCATACTTTCTCGGGACATACTGCAAAAAAGTTCCTGGTTTCTGTGGCAACCAGTCAGTTTAGAGATACCCAATTTTCTTCCCAATTTGGAAAGCCTAATCCCAAGTGTAGCCCCGCCTCAATCGTGTCCTAAATCTGGAAGGACGACACTGGCAAACATGGCTCCAGCACGAGAACCAGAACTTCAGAAGGCCACACTTCAAATGTGGCACCCTTAAGATCTACACCGGCACCCACACAGTTGCATACAACTTCATTCATCAGTCACAATGTCATTCATTACACTACATTCCATTTATTTGGCAGACGCTTTTATCAAAGTGACGTACAATAAGTGCATACCAAAGGTCATTGGAACAACTACAAACACAGGTCCGATAAGGTACAATGCTCATTTTGTGACAGTTATTCATAGCCATGAACACATTAAGTCCAGTACACACAGTGAACAGTACTCTCCGACCTAACCTGTGCTAAGTCCAACTAGGAGGCATGACGAGCTACAACATCCAAGACAATGATACAAAGGCACAATGAGTGCTGGATGAAGGCGCATGTAACATGAGTGCGATACCTGAGGAGCTTAGTCACGGTCACACCCACCCACCCACAGTGAAAAGATGGCGGAAACCGCAGGGATGCAGAGAAGGGGCAAGGGGGCGGGGGGGGGCTCACCTGTATTTAAGCGGGAACATGATGGCCAGGAGGGCGCGGCACGCCTCCGTCAGGCGGTGGTAGCTGCTGGACAGGAAGAGGATCTTGTGTTCGGTCAGGGCGGCGCCGAACAGGTACAGGACATTGTTGATTCCTGGTGTGAGAGAGATTGGGGGTGGGGGGGGGGGGGTGGTTGGTTTTCCGGTCACTCTGTGCTCTTGGTTAGACGGCCTGATCACAGGGCTTATCAGAACCAACGGGGAAAGACACTTTGCTAAGTGCTAACACATGAGAGCAGACGCTCAACACTTTGCATAACTATCATCTAATATACATATACACAATCATTCCAGAATGCAGATAGATATTAACGTACACAACACAACATGTAATTATTCACCAATTTACCTTTTTCATAACTCGCTAACCATGAGAAACCAAAAACCTGAACATAAGAGAGGAAATGGATTCGAGGTATCCACTGTGAACCCAACAGCCTGATTGGACAGGTGAGGGTTCCAGAGCCCACAGTACGTACCTAACTGGTGGAACAGGTGGGCCACACTGCAGCCGCTGACGGGGAGCGAGTCGTTGATGGGGGTCTGGATCACCTGCCGGTCTCCTGCCCCCAGCGTTATGGTCCTCTGGAGAGGGGTGAGAGCCAATGGCCTTCCGTTAGGAGGAGCACTCAACCACTGCATCCAGGACAGGCCTGGACTCCAGGCAACAATCTAACAACCTGCTGGACTGAGCACCAATCTAACAACCTGCTGGACTCGGCACCAATCTAACAACCTGCTGGACTGAGCACCAATCTAACAACCTGCTGGACTCATAGAATATCATAATGTTAATATTAGTTTGTGAGACAGTTAGTAAATTTGACTTTCTGTCACTGCCATGCAGAGGAAGACACCAGTAACCGAATGAATCAAAGACTAATTATTGTAAATGGAGAATTCATGGCAGACAAGAAGCATTTTCTTGAATGATCAAAACTCTCTTACAATAAAAAAATAAGTGTAACACATTTTGTTAACTGACATTACCAGTCAAGTTTTAAGTGTTTTATGAAAGTATTATCAGTCATCACTGATCAGAATGATTAGTGCTATTTATTTAGGAAGTTACTTGAACTTAAAACTTGAAATTATGCAGCTCTGTATCTAGCATTGGACATATTTTGCGGGCCATTACTGCAGGAAAGTACAGAGCATGTGTTTTTTGGTCGATCACATCAAGAAGCCAGACATCTTCCATCACAAAGGGACGCGCAGCATTGAGATAAGCATTTAAAAAGCACATAGGCAATCCAAGCTCTCAGACACAGCGGCGTCACACAAACTCAGATGAACAGGGGCCAATAGACAAATACAGAAAAAAGGTTTTGCTAAGAAATACATAAATAAATAAATTAACTATTTTTTTTGTAAAAGATTGGCACGTGTTCAAATGAAAATTCGTCTTTTGAAAAGGCACAGCAGAGCACAGAAGCTGGGGACCATCACAGAAGCTCAGATTAAGGTTTGTTTGGCATGGAGAGAAACGCGTCGTAAAGTTTTAGCCGGCGAGATGACAGTGCATGCGAGAGCAGCGCAGCCTGGAACATCGGCCTGGAACAGAAGTGCGGTTAAGATCACCGGGGACGTTCAGCGGCAGCACCGCCACACGGCCTGATTGGGTGGGGAATCAATCCTCTGGGACGCGATTGCAACACACACAAAAAAGCAAACAGCAGCTTTCTGACCTGTTAGTAGATTCAAATCTCAACCGAAATCTGCCCCCAAAGATGAGGCGAGTTCCTTTCTTTTTTCAAACTACAAAGAGTTTTACTGAGCTGTTCAGCTAGGCTCAATTCAGAAATACGATTCCGTTATAAGCACGGTTTTGCGCTTCAACAAAGACTGTTAATGCAGAGATTTCATATGAGGTTAGAGGCTGGCCGATTGATTAGGCTAGCCATGCCAGCGCCATTTGATTCGTCATGACTGGAAGAGGATTAATTGAAGCCCCCCCCTGGAAAAAGGGGAGGGGAGGGGAAAGGAAAGCAGAGGCAGAGTCACAGTCACAGTCACAGTTCTACAGATCTGAGGCTGGGCGCTGAGAAGGTGAAAGAGAGACGAGCGTACCACACTCTCCTCCTCCGCGTCTGGTCCGGGCTGTAGGGTTAGCAAGAGGCGGGGACATCACAGGAGAGCACACAGGTTAGAATACAGAACGAGTGGACTCGTCAGCACAAAACAAACACATGACACATAGCACAACACACACGACCGCGGCGCGAAGCAACAAAAACAAAACAGATCTGCGTCTTTGCAAAGGACTGAGGGCAAAACCAGGATGGCTGCTAGCTGTGACCCAATGTTCTGCATGTATCTTTAGACCCACCAGAAGAAAATAAAATAAAATAAAAAAATCAGGAAAATGAAGGGTGATGATGGATACAGCTCTTACTCAAACACCAGACAATGACCTTTAGTTCCTGGTTCCTTTAGCCCCTTCCTGCTTACGTTGTAAGGAGAGCAAATCATCATTATCCGCACATTTATCCACGTAAGATGAGCTGGCACTTTCCAAGCCTTTTTTTCCCGCATCGTAGGGGATTTTGCGAATAGTTTTTATGAATGCATGAAGACTGCACTGCCAGCATTAGGACATGTTGGGCCGGTCAATCAATGAATAGGGAATGACAGAATCGCTCTAAGCTCCAGGAAACACTGGTCATGTGCCATTCTACACACTACACCGTGCAAAATTTACCTTGTTGGTTCCCATAAAGGAAGTCGACACAGGGAAACGTCGTAAAAGGAATAAGTGTTTGACTTCTGACAGTAACTGTCTTGGGAAATGAAACTCTGATCAGAAGCCCCTTAGGCCAAACGGAAAACTGAACATCTGCCAAAGATAACAGTGAGGTTGCTGTCAGAAGGCTGCTCAACATTCCGAATTGACCCCTTCTTCCTACAAGCCAGTTTATTATATACAGAGAATATATGCTTCCTCCTATAGACTCACTGCTTAGACACTTAGCAGAGACTCTCTTAGTAGAGAACTTAGCATCTTACTAAAGGTACAGCATGCTGTCTATGTGCCTATGGCTGAGGCTAGATTCTGCAGGTCTCTCCTACGCACATGCACACATGCACACATGCACACAAACACACACACACACACACACAGCCATGGAATGACAACTCTGATTCACCCGTTGGGTTCCACACGGTGTCTTAGTGTGCAGACATGACCAGTGAAACGGCCGATGCCATTTGCGTCGACTAACTGCTGCAGCGAGACATGAACACAGCCTTTCCCTTCCGAGACACACAGGAGGTGTGACTGCAGCTGTGTGTCAACAAGAGGACTCCAGAGACAGAGATCATGGAGCACACAGAAGCTCTGATGTGAGGGTTCTGACTGTATCGCCACAGTAACCACCGGTTGAAGCCGGTTTTTTCCCCCAGCACAGTGTACGCTGCATTGCTGACGTATGTTCCTGTCGCAGAGACAGAACATTCTGGAACCCGCTGGCACATTCTCTGGCATTACGGCGGAATCTCTTCTGTCTTAATGAGACAGGATGAGTGCCCGAGTGCTGTCCACTCCAAGTGCCACTGCCGTCTTTCAAAAGAAAAAAAAGAAAGAAAGAAAGAAAGAAAGAAAGAGGGAGAAAAAAAAACGAAATTGGCAGGGCCGTATCATCCCGCTACCAATCTTCCCAGTCCGCACAGTGGCCATCTGTCCGACCCCCTCCCTCCCCCCCCCCAGCCCCCAAGGCCATATGCTCATCCTGCCCTATCTGCCCTGGAGTTATTCTGGGCCCTTATCGCCTGCCACGCCTGAATGCCCCGCTGCCCCACCCTCCTAATCACGGCAGAGGGGAGAGGGAGGGGTGCAGAGCGCACCCCAGGGCCCGTGTTCTTACAGCGCCTCAGTAACAGGTTCGCTGATCTGGGACCAGTTTAGCCTTCTAGCTCACGATGGCCATGTTAAGATATGGACTGGGGAAATCCAGTTCAGCACTGCTGCTCTCAGAAGCTTCATGAACACGGGCACAGCACTTCCCCTTTAGACACACAAGGTGCACATGATGGAAAAAAAATAAAAGAAGTTCTGCACCATCATGACCCACAATATTTACAGTGTCAAACAAGAACAAGATTATAACAGCGCATTAAATCAGGAGATGCAAGCAATAAACCAGCCAGCCCACCGGTTCGCCCAAGCACCGCAACGGCACACCTTCCACAAAAGCCGAGCGCTAAGGAATGAATCGCTATGACTTCGGATGATTAAATAATAAAAAAAAACATAATAATAATAACGAAATGGGGGGGAGAAAAAGAAACAGCAATCTCTACTGAGCTCAGAATCACGATGGGGTGGACTGGCGGAAGCTTCTGGATGCCGAGAGACAGTTGGAAGTTTACCTGGAAGCAGTCGAGGAGCCAGGAACAGGCAAGGCTCTGAGGAACCGAGCTAAAACTACACACAGCCGAGTCACACATCTGCAACACACAGGATGAGACAGGCAGAGGCTCACAAACCCAACGCCAGTCATGAGGGGCACTGCAGAGCTGAGCGCAGCGTTACCGGGCCGACGGCTACCGTCTCCGAGTCACGTCAACAACATTTATTATTAACATCCATCCATCCATCCACTATCTATACCCGCTTGTCCTGAGCAGGGTCGCGGGGGGTGCTGGAGTCTATCCCAGCGCCCATTGGGCAAGAGGCAGGACATCCTGGACAGGCCGCCAATCTATCGCAGGGCACACACACCGTTCACTCACCATTCACTGACACATATGGGCAATTTAGAGCCTCCAATTAGCCTACCTGCCTGTCTCTGGACTGTGGGAGGAACCCGGAGTACCCAGGGGAAACCCACATGGACACAGGGAGAAAATTTAGTATTATTATTATTGTTATTATTAACATCTTCCCTCAAAATGATTTGAGAGGGGAAAAAAAATATTACACCATGAACTCGCTCGCATGCATGGTGCAGACAAATATCTTTCGGTACCATTCCTCGGTGGTGTCAAAAAATGAAATACATGTTATTTGCAGAACTACATGGAGAGAATCCGCTTACCCTAAATGTGTACATTCCCGTACAAGAGCAAAAAACCCTGGCCCACAATTTCACTGACAGCTAAACAAGGCTGAGATTAATTGTGAGGAGGGTTTGTGATTATTCCAGATATTATCCAGTGTGTTTTTTTTATTGCAAGGTCAATAAGCATAATAAGTGTTATAAGAAGGCCTTTCAAAAGCTGTCTTTGTGGAGGGCCTTTACTGGCTGGCACAAGAACTAGCTGGCTAAAGGAAAGTACCCAATCAAACCCATGGGTTCTCCCTTACATTTCAAATGCAGTAAAGCGATACTGAGTCAGGACTGAAGCCATGTGAGAGCAAAGGGTATCACGGCCCTGAACAATAAGACTATCACTGAGCAGTAAGCACAGAACCAATAGGGGTTCTTATCGCTAAGCATATATCTGTGCGGGAACCTGTCACCAAGATTACATAAGAAAATGCCAGTTTTATACGATTAGTAGTACAAGTGTTACGATAAGCTGCAAAAACGAAACAACAAATAACCAGAGCCAGTAATTCTGCCCCACCCCTGCCTGTGCAACACTATTCCTGTAACGGCTTGACATAAAGCAATTACTTCAAAGTGTCTCGTTTCAAAGCGTGTATTTAACCCTTATGACAACAGCCTGGATTTGGTCCAGATCAAATAAAGGAGAGTGCATCCATCTGCAGCAGAAACAGCAGTACACCACACACACTGTACACACACACACACACACACACACACACTGCACTACAGCACACATACTGTACACACACACACACTGCACTACAGCACACACATCGTATACACAGCCCACACCACACACACTGTACACACACACACACCACACACTGCACTACAGCACACACACTGTATACACAGCCCACACCACACACACTGTACACACACACACACTGCACTACAGCACACACACTGTATACACAGCCCACACCACACACACTGTACACACACACACACACTGCACTACAGCACACACATCGTATACACAGCCCACACCACACACACTGTACACACACACACACACACCACACACTGTACACACACACTGCACTACAGCACACACACTGTATACACAGCCCACACCACACATACTGTACACACACACACACACACACACACACACACTACACACAAACACCACACACACCACACACCGTACACACACACACACACTGTACATACTGTACCACAGCACATACTTGTACACACTGAAAACAGGCAGAAATGCTTGGAAGACGTTACTTAAAATAACATCTTCATTCAAAGAAAATGAACGAATAACATCTTCATTTGAAAATAAAATGGCTCTGAGTTTCCAAAGCGGATGTGTGAGCAGCAGCGGCCGCTGCAGCCGTTCTCACCTGCGAACCTCCTGCCACGGGAATGATGCAGGTCAGCAGGTTTCCGACCAGGGTCTCCATGGGAACGTTCAGCCCGTCAACGTGTACAGTGTAAATCAGGCTCAGGCAGTTCTGCACACAGGAAGCAAGAGCCCAGGGGTCAGAGGTCATGCACTGAGCACAAGTCACAGGGGCTGCTGCTGTTGCTGCAAGCCCTTCAGTTTAAATCTCTACCTTTTTCCAAGTCATAAAATGACTCTTAGTAAAATAACTCAGGCTGAACTGGAAACTAAAAGCTGTCTGGACACAGGCACCAAGGACCAGAACTGAATACTGTTACAACAGAACACTGCTACTGTACAGCATACTGTAGAACTGGCGACCCGAAACGTTTGGTTTTGGGGATTGAGGAGGGTTGCCAAATGCTTGTGGAAAAAAGCATGCACTGTGTTCCCCCCCCTTCCACACAAATTCACACTAATCAAATCACAAATGGTACATTTTCCCTTTGTTTAATATTAGGAAAGAAAATCAGCACTAACTTTTTCCAAATAGAGGTGTGGAACACATTTAGTCAGGAAATTGTGAAACATGGTTACGGTGGATGCTCCGGAATGCTGTTACTCTGGATACTGCAGAACACCGGTACCACAGATACTGTGGAGTGTTGTCGCTGTGGAAGCACTGTCACTGGGTCCTACCCTGAAGACGTCCGCGTGGTCCAGCCGGGACACCAGCACCAGGCTCTTGGGGGCAAAGAGCTGAGCTGGCTGGATAATCCCACCATCATCATCCTCATCGGCGTCACAGGACAGGTGTTTCTGGGGCTGAGGAGGGAGTTTTTTTTGGGGGGAGGGGGTGGTCAGATTAAAGACCTCGGGTCTTCAGTTCAGCAAGCTGACCTCATCTGTTATCACACCATGTGGACAGCAAGGGCTATGGCTCAAAACCCAGAGCAGATGTTGACCAATTGCATAAGCATATCGAAATGCATCCATATGCACATGCTTCCACCAAAAAAGGTCTAAGCAAGAATGTGGGAGATCCAACTTCAAATCCAATAGACCAGGCTACAAATTCAGGTTCTTATTCCATCACCTGATGTAAATAAAATAAACATTTTAATGGACACGTACACATCTATGACTCCTACAGTTACACACCCAAGCTCTGTGATTAGTGAGCCCCAGCAGCAGCACACGTGAGAACATCGCTGCTCCCATTCATCATCACACTCATTCACACGCTGCTGGGACCATGACTCACGCAACAGCTATATCATTAACCCTTTGAAGAGTACGTATTTTGGAATGTTGTTTTTTTGTTCTTCTTCAAAATTCTATGTCTGGTGTGTTCTAGAACTCCACTGCTGTCGGTTACCACCGCTGATGGTTACATCAGGATTAGCATGTCCAGTTCAGAAAATTCTGCAGCAAGCGCACATATTTGTGACCTCGCACCTTCAGAGGGTTAAAAGACTCGTCGGAGCGCGAGTCCCCGCAGCTCCTGACTGGTGCGGACTTGCGCACGCACACCCACCTCTGCGTCATCGGCCTCCTCCCAGAAGGTGAAGCAGGTGCAGTAATGGCGCTCGGAGTTGATGTTGGTCAGGACCGCGATGAAGAAGCACGGCGGGAGCCTCTCGGAAGCGAGCTCCCACCCGCTGGGCTGGCAGAACTACCGCGGAAACAGAGAGAGAAGAACATTCCGGAGGCTTTCCATCAAATGGCATTTCAGGCCATTTATTAGCGGACACTTTCATTAAAGCTCTTTGCCGTGATTGATTAGTGGCTGGAGATTCGACAGGGACCCACTGAACTTTCTTACTATTCTTTTTGTTCTTAAGAACATTCCACACATCAAAAGAAAAGCACAACAAACATTATGCCAATATACATTGCTCAGAGCAAAAGCAAGGGACACAAGCAAACACCAGAATGAATGGAAACGATTACAAAATTCAAATCAAAAGGCGTACACAGTCTTTCACACCCTGAGTGAGATGAACAGGTTAGACAGGCCTGCACTTTGTAAGCTGCGGTGCAGCCTCTGCCACGTCCTGCACTGTGCACTCTACACAGAGAAAAATGCAAAGTGGAAAAACCTCAAATCTAACGTGTCCTTTTGATACACCGCGACTATCCTGCAATGTAACAATGGGGGGGGCACAGCACAGCACAATGTCCGTGGGCTGTGGTAAAGATTTCTGCAAGCAGACATCAAGCCCTGTTGCGCGCTGGTTACAGCGAGAGCTGGGAGCACTGCTCTCCCCGACGTGAGCGTCTCACTGAGGCCCGGAGGAGGCTCCTTTTTCTGGGGCAGCGAGGTGGATCTGGAGCCGTTTTGACGCTCTCGCCCAGTGACCCCTGCCTGGGCTCACGCTGAGAACGGGAGACTGCAGGTGAGATGGATCCTCGGTGATGGGCCTGCAGGGAGCCATCTTCAGTGATATGTGGAGGGAACTGGGGGGCAGAGCGAGGTCGGCAGGGGGAGGGGAAGGCGGCGGGGGGCGGGGCTTACCAATTCGATGCCCTGGGGAAAGGGGTTGTCCTCCCAGTCCTTCTCCGGGAAGCGCTGCAGGATGCGGCCTTGGCCCTCGCTGGCCCCTGGGGAGAGAGGAAAAGAGGGGGGGGGGTTTGTAAGAAGAAATGATGAGGAGAGGGTCGTTTGCCCTGACTGGCTGACAGGGGCCCCCAACAACAACAAAAAAATGTGCTGTAATTGTGCAGTGATGGAGTGGCCTGGGGTGGTGGTGGGGCCCAATGTGAGATCTTTTCATGGGGCCCAAAATCCCTGGCAGCACCCTTGGGTAGAGGTACTGGCCAGGGCCTGATGGCACAGGCTGGTTTCATATGAAACTGACTGAGCAGGTTGCATTCACTTTCTCATGAGCTGAGCCCGACACAGACCCATGGTTTATGTCACACGTCAATGAAATATGACGCGTGTCGGCCTTGAAATGAAACAGAAGTTTCTCCAGTCCTTTAAAAACACGCTTTACCAAACAAACTTTAGCAGCATCCAAATACCATTTACGGGTCACTACCGGGCATCTAAATGTAATGCAGTTATCATTATCCTGTGTGTGTGTGGATACAGTCCTGAGGGCCCTGGGCCTATGCATGGCTGTTACACAGAAATAGTGCCCTCAGCATGGCATGCCAATGGGGCAGAGGCAGAGAGAGAGAGAGAGACAGAGAGAGAGAGAGACAGACAGACACACAGACAGACAGACACACAGACTCAATTAAACAGAATTAAACAGTGTTGTTAATATTTAATACAGAAGCTGCTAAATGCCAGTAAACAAAAGCTGCTCTGTCACTGTGACCAGGTATGTAAACATAACACAGCTCTATTTCTGAAGGATGATGCAGTATATGGCTAACCTAGCAACCTGGAAAACAAGACAGCAACACATACACACCCTCCCACCCACACACACAGGCACCCACACACACACACACACACACACACACACACACACACACACACACACACACGCACACGCTTCACGATTTTAAGTGCAGAAACGGAGCAGTGACAGCAGCTCCGGGATGCACTGCGCCTGTAAATATAGCGCTATAAACTTAGCAGTGCATACAGGCTCTGGAAAAGGACCACACCCTCTGCCAGTCCTGCAGGCCCAGAGCAGAGCTAGTGCCACTACAGCAAGTCAAAGCAGCATGATTCACACACAGAGCTGATCACTGAGAGCTGCCAACAGGTTTCTGTAGTGAGGAGAGTGTGCCTGAGATGCAGCCGGGGCAGGTCCAGGTGAGATTATCAATTACTGGGGGGCCAGCCAATCAGAGTTCAACACTGAGGGGGGCTAAGTCTATGTTATATATACACCTTATCGTATCGAATAAATGAAGCAAGGGCTGAATGTGGATAAATCCATAACCTGCATACAACAAATAATAGCAGGTGAATAATTAATAATTATATTATAATTAAATGTCCGTCGTCGGAAACTCGCACGTACGCCAGCGAGGTGATTTACGCGACAGGGGAGTTATCTTATCCAAAGTGCGCTTGCACAAACAGAGATAAGCTGGCAGAGTCACCTGCGGGCCGGCGGAAAGGCCTCAGCGCCCTGGAGCACGCTCGTAACGAGCGTCTGCAAGTCAGCCGGGGCGCCCCAAGGGATGAGGTCATACCGCCGCTCGCGTCCCGCATCGCGCGCTGTCTCTGACCTCCGCTCCACAAAGGAGACGTGAAACAACCAGCGTCCACACCTTCGCCGTCAGAGGGCGGGAAGTAAAAAAATACTACAGCGGTTCCTGTGCAAAGAAGGAGCCAAAATGGCGCCCTGCCAACCGAGAGGGTCCACGTCCTGAACTTGATGAAAAGGTGTTGGGGCCTGCGGAGTCAGCTAACAGGAAGTGCGTGCCTTTACATTTCCTTAATGAACAGAACACATCACGTGTGCTCACACACAAATACACGCACAGACACACACGCACACACGCTCACAGAAAAACACACACGCACGCACACACACACACACACACACATGCACACACACACACACACACACACACACGCACACACACACACACACACACACATGCACACACACACACGCACCTATACACACATACACATCTCAGGCCTACACCACAGCCCACACACACAGTTCTCTCACATCCAAGCCTGCCCACACCATGCGGGACTCAGAGACAGGAAGTCACACTGAGTCTGCTCAGCTGGCACATCCAGGATCAGCCAGTGATGCAGCGCACCAGCCTTCATCTCACAGTGTCTCACAGGAAAACAAAATTTGTACCGTCCGACGGCATTTTAAAAGAATGTCGATCAGATTGTCTTCACCGCGTCCAGCCGCTCATCCCTTTGAAAAGCACGGTTTTGGGATTTTTTATTTTCCTAAATTCTAAGACAGCGTTCCAGAACTCCACTGATTTCCGTTGCAGGTACCAATGTCTACGTCAGCATAAGAATGTTCAGTTAAGAACATGGCACTCTGCTGCAAGCCTCGTACTGTAAGCTCTGATGGGAACTCAAATACTTACTCATCTTTTTGTATACACCAGTATTTCACGAACATAAATATCTGGCCTGATTAATCAATAAACAGAAGTCCAAGTCATTTAAAATCCTGATATGGTCCAAAATGCGGGTCATTTGCTATTATGTAGTCTGCTTTGAGGCCGTGTGCTCATTCATGTTCGAGTGGATGCCCAAAAAAACTAACAGAAAAAAAATATATTCTTGGCTCACTGAGGGTATTGAGTAGCTTCAGGCTTTTTGTGAGGTTTTATCAACAAATCTCAAGTCCCAGTTACCCACGATATCAAAACACAGAACTTGGCTTGCCTGGAGCAGTACTCCGTGTGGGCGGGCATGTGTGTGTGTATGTGTGTGTGTGTGTGTGTGCGTGTGTGTGGTGTGCGTGGTGTGCATGTCCATGTGTACGTGTATGTGTTTGTATGTTTGTTTGTTTGTTTGTTTGTTTGTGTTCACGTGTTTCGGGGGGAGGGGCTTATTTCGGGCACCCGCTGATCACCATGACGACAGAGAAGGCGGTCTCATGCTCTATGCAAATGGGGTCACGGGCCACACAAAGGCCAGCAGTGACCCACCCCCCCCACACTAACGGGAGCGCTGCTGGAGAGCCGGAGTTGGATTACGCTTCATTTGGAGCTTGAGTCCGGGGGGGGGGGGCGCATGAGGGCGTGTGAGGAAGGCGGGCGAAGGGGGGGAGGGGGGGTAATTTTAGACCCGAAATCCCTGTGGAGAGACAGAATTCATTTCTGACTCAAGAATGGAACCGTTGAGTGAAAAACCAATCAGCCTTCCCACTTTATACTGCCACTTTCAATCCACAATGAACATTGAACTTAATCGCCAACTAATATCAAAGACATTCATGTTCATCACAGCAGAATCACACTATATCTTTGTCCTGGGACTCATAGGGACATTTTAACAGACTATTTTCCCATGCTGATATGGCGAAAGTACACAGGAAAATGACATAAAGGAAGAATGGGGAAGTCAGGTGGTTCACAGACAGTAGTTCTCATGCAAGAAGTTCTCATTACATTGGGGTTGACGATAGTTGCTTGGTAAAACTGACTTGGTGCAGACATTGCATTCAACTTACACAGGCAGAAATGTCCTTCTCTGGCCTGGTGAGCTGCAGCAGAATGGAGGGGGGGGGCGTCCTGACTGCCCGAAAGCCAGTTCTAAGTTTTACAGGCAGCCGGCCCTGGATATTATGAAACAGTTTCCTGTCCAGGACTCCCTGGGAAAGGACTCTCCAAACTGGACGTGGAATGCAGTTTACCCTCACAGCAGGAACCCCGCTCTGCTCAAGGACCGTGACCCCCCCCCCTCCCCCCTCCCCCCTCCCCCCCCTCGAGAAATGGCCCAGCTGATCCTGGAACAGGGTGGGAACAGCATCTACTGTGCGTGACATGCGCACACGCTGGGCTTAGAGGGCAGTGTCCCCCTTACACAGAGGGACTGTAGCTGTGGCACAGCACCACTGCTCACTTCCGACTTAGCCAATATTGAGCTACAGTCAGTCAGCTGGCTTGGACTTCTGCCTCCAAAGGAGCCCCACCAAGACGAGGCCATGATTCACCAGAAGGAGCAAATAACTGTTGCTCAACTTGCGCAGCAAATTGCGGGAAGTTGGGCGTACCAGGGAAAGGCTAAATGCTAAATGTACTAGGATGCATGCGCATTATAAGTGCAAACACATGCTTTGCACATGCTTCTGTAATTGGGCTGTTTCTTTTTTTAATCTCCGGAGCAAAGCGCCACTTCAGAGAAATGCTGACAACTGCTTCAGAGCCTGTGCTATAAAAATCAGTGAGTCCATACATAGACAAAGAAGCTCAGAGCCTGTAGCCAATAGCTTCTTTACGGTGGGTGAACCGCAGTAGGACATTAAGCAGCCGACAGCATCTCCACACAGCTGTGCGGCAGAAACGTCCACGCGACGCAGCGCTGTGCGACCGCAGCGTGAGTCACAGGGGTGGGAGAGGTGCATTGTGGGACGCCGGGCTGAATCATGGCGGTATGGCAGCCGCGCGGCTCTGGAAGCGGAAGCGCAGGCACGGTCTGGCAGACACAGCGGCTGTGGCGGGTTTTGGGTTCCGCAAAGGTTTCCTGTGGTGCGCGCTCATCCTGTCTGTACTCCTCCTGTCAGTACTTCAGTCTGTACTCCTGTTTGTACTCCTCCAGTCAGTACTCCTGTCAGTACTCCTCCAGTCAATGCTCTTGTCAGTACTACTCCTGTCTGTATTCCTCTTGTCAGTACTTAGACAGAGACCTCCCCACAGCCGCCAACCCATCCACAGCCCCCCCCCCCCTTCCTACTTTTGTGATAAAGACTTCCACCGTGGCTGGCACAAACCACAAGAATTCTCTGATGAAGGTCTCCAGTCTGAGCACCCACCGCAGCCACATCACCGTGACGACCGCTGTCCACGGTTAGGGCTAAAACTTTAAATCTGCCGTGAAACGGCACAGGGCTGCGACTTCGGGAAGTGGGGACTTCCAGGCACTAAACGACGTCGTTCCAAAAGTCAACGCTGCGGAAACGGGACCGAAAAGCAGCCAATCGGTCAGACTCCACACTCAAGCGGTCACAAATCAAAACAGCCGGGCTCCCATACTGCTTGAATCTCTTCCGTCAGCAAACTCAGCGCACTGCAAACTTCACTGAGCTCACAGCACCCATCACCGGCACTCAGACAGCTGGGAAAGCCCACAGCGATAAGCAGCCAAGAAAACTCACGGCCCTGCAGGCTGCTAGGGAATCAGTTACCGCTTCCTGGGATTCCATTTTAGATTTAATCTATCTGCAATCTGAGCCTGACGTTCTGAAGCGCGATAAAGCGCAAGAGCGTAGTCTGAAAGCTCGTCTGCACGCTTGTGCTGGGGAGAAGCCATGCTCCCTTGGCTTCTCAAAAATACTGCAGCGATAGCTACGTTGTTTGGAACTTACAGTTTCACATACATTTCATGCTTCATTTCATTTGTACTGATGCATGGTGGTGTGAAACAGAAGGACACCCCCCCCCCCTTAACAGTACTGAATAAATAACTATTTGCCCCACATTCCTCAGCAGGTAGAAAGAAGAACAGGACATGCCCCCCCCCCCCTTTATTCACAAACAGGAAGTGAGTTTTATATTTACATGAATCAGCCTGCTCTTATTAATAACCGTCAGGCAGGATGACACATCTGCAGAATGGAGGCAGAAAGAGTGGGAGGGGTGGGGGGAGAGAGGGGACAGGGAGAGTGAGAGAGTGAGAGAGAGAGAGGGAGAGGGGGAGGAGGAGAGAGAGAAGGGTAAAGACCCTGAACATGCTGGTACTTAAACAGTGAAGTTAATATTTAATACAGAAGCTACAAATGCCAGTAAACAAAAGCTGCACTGTCTCTGTGACCAGGTATGTAAACAGCTGTATTTGTGAAGGATGATGCAGGACATGGCTAACCTTGCAACCTCGGAAAAAACTACAGCAACACACCCACGCGTACACACCCAGCCACACACACACACGCACATACACACACACGCACGGGGCACAGTGCTGTGTGCTTGTGTGCGTCAGCACGCATGTATGAGCGAGTGTGTATGTTTGTTTATGTGTGTGTGTGTGTGTGTGTGAGAGAGAGACAGTGTAATCCTGCTTATTCCACCCACTCCCCCCCTCCTCCTCCTTACTGAGCAGCCAATGGGCTCCAATGCGTTTCATCAATTACGACTGAAGATCCCCCCCCCCCACCCCCCTTAGACCTGCTTAGCGGATCTGGAGCCGTTTACATTTTGGCCCAGAAGTGGGTCAGCTCACGCAGAGGAGCGCTGCGCTGGGGCCCCCACAGCCCCTCGGCCCGGGCCTGGAATGAAATCTCACCCGTGACACAGAACCAGCCTTGATCTGTCCCATCATCCCACACAGTCAGCCTCTTGACCTCTGACCTCTAGTTATCAATTCATACAAAAGCGTCTGCCAAGCCTCTAAAAATGTGAGGCACCTTCCACTGCTGACGAACAGCTAGCGTGTGATGCTGCTCCGCTCAGGAACAGCTCGCCTACGAGGATGGAACCAGTTTAAGTCTGTTTTCCATTAGCCTTTTAAACACAATGCTGCTTGTTACAGACGGTCTGCATATATGAACCTAAAATGAGAAGACAGAGCATTTTAAACAACACAAGGCCAATAAGCTACATTAACCACGGCAGCTCCTTGTTCAAAAACACAGGGCTAGTGCCATGACCACGTATGGCCTTCATTTAAAAATCCCCCACCTCCTCCTCTCCCATTTTGATTTTTGGGCTTTTATTTAGGTCATATTTTGTTGTCATATCTGCACCAGGAGGAGATGGTTTGAGCGGGCGGGCGTGTGCCTATATAAGGAGGAAACTGGAGGTGCGACGCATTCTGCTCTGTGACCTCAGCTTCCTGTACGCCTGCTCTCTTCAGCCCCCCCCGCCCCCGCCCCTGCCGAGGCACGCAGGTACAGCCCTAGCGCACACAGTAGAGACACAGGCCCACGTCTCGCACCACACCTGTGTCACACCCACCCCACACCCACCACAAACCCCCTCCACACCCCCCCCCCCACACACAGGAGCTGTCATTCACTTCTCCCTCTTCCACCTGAGGCAGAGGTTCTCCACCCCTAATCTGAGCTCTGGCCAAGTCATCTCCGCCAAGAGGCGGGGCTCACGGGCCCGAGGCACTACCGCTAACTAAGGCCAGGCTTCAGAAAGCCTCCTGACGGGTTCCTCCCTGGCCCAGGCACACGGGCTCAGCTCAGTACAAAACCCTCCACTTCCACTTCCACTTCCAGCTTCCTCTGAGCAAACGGCATCCAGGAACCCCCGCGTAACACCAGGTAACCGTCACGGCAACAGTGTGCCTCTTCAGCTTTGTTATTATTACTTTATTATTGAACCTGGAGAAACCCACAGACGAACGGAACACCAGGACGAACGGCCAGAAATGCTGAGCCAGCAGAATAAAAAAGAGGGCATTTTAGGCTACCTTTTCTCTGTCGGTTTCCACAAGCACATGCGACACCACTGATACCACTGCACATACTGCACAAAGCACATGCTGGGTTTTGACAGTGGTGTGTGTGTGTGTGTGTGTGTGTGTGTGTGCGCGTGCCTTCTAAAAGTGTCAGTGGTTTGGCCTCTGCCTTCCACAGAATGAGGTTACCCAAAAGAAAACAGACCACTAGCCCCGATATAATACAGACACAAGGTGAAGAGAAATAGTTAACACCACTGGTTAACACAACAGACATAAGTTTGTAAGACAGCAATCTTTCTTTTGGTGACAGCAGCTTTGACCCCTAGGATTGGTGAAGGAAGGTGAAGGAAGCCCAGGTTACTGAAGAGGCTCCCAGCCATGTGTGGCGGGGAAACAGGGGAGGACATTCTGGGAATTCCGGGGAAGACCACCAATGCCTGGGGACGGGAATGCGCAGTGGAGGCTCCCTGTGCTGCTGCAAGACGCAGAGTCCCCTGCTGAGTGGGGCCCCATGGCACTCCTTAAAATAACACACTGACCAGAACACACACCACACACAACCACACACACGCTCACACACATATACATACGCACGCACGCACGCACACACGCACACACTCACATGCACATGCACGCACACGCACTCACATGCACGCACACGCACACAAACGCACACAAGCATGCACGCACACGCACACAAACGCACACAAGCATGCACGCACACGCACACACATGCACGCACACGCACACAAACGCGCACAAGCATGCACGCACACGCACTCACATGCACGCACACGCACACAAACGCGCACAAGCATGCACGCACATGCACACACATGCACACAAACGCGCACAAGCATGCACGCACACGCACTCACATGCACGCACACGCACTCACATGCACGCACACGCACGCACACGCACACCATTCAACTCAGTACAGTTTCCTCAAATTGTGTGCACCGAGTTGAACAGTGTGCTCTATAAGTCTGCAGAGTCATTGTGCTGAGGAGAATTAAAGAAGCCTCACAGTCTGGTCTCAGGTCCTCCTGTGGGCCAAACTGGCAGTGGACTGAGCTCCAGCGTACAGCAACAGGGCCCTAAAGGGAGGAGCATCGCCTGAGGGGTCCTGTTATGGACCCAGGGCTCCTCGCTTGAACAAAAGCGTCATTCTCTGAACACCGGGGATCTTGTCAGCGTTACCGGAAACAAGCCCTGAGCCAAAGCAGAAACCCCCTTTCGCCGGGACAGAGACCGACCGCAGCCCTCCCCTGAAATCTGGAAGGAATCTGGGGGGGTTCACTGGTGGTGGTTTTGGTGGAGGGAGGGGGGGAGGGGGGTTTGTTCCTCCAGCCTACACCTGCTGTGTGACATTCCTCAACACCCAAAATCACGCGGCGCTCCCCTACCCTCTCCTTCCCCTCGTTCGCCCGCGAAGCTCGCGCGCTTTAAGCGACCTGCACCAATCAGCTGCGCCGCACTACCCAGCAGCCCACCGGCGACGCGCCATCATTAACAACAAAGACTGTCATCAGCTGCTCAGGGCTCGCAAACCAGCCGCCTGGAGGAGAGAGAACAACAGCCAAGACGCAACTGCAATCACAACCTGGGATTCCCAGCTTCTGGGAGCAGGAGGCTGGGCATGCGTGTAAACGCACTGTGCACACAATCCCCGCCCGCCCCCCCCCATGGAAAATTCACCACCAGCAAAAACAGCTACTCCCCCAAAAACCAAAGAGCGGGCCACGGGACCTGGGACACGGTCCCAATCTGTGACTGAGAGAGAGAGAGAGAGAGAGAGCGCATGAAAGCACTTCATCCATCCCGCCAGCGCATTTGTTAAAACCGTCTGTGTGTCATGAATAATGAACAGCCTACAATCGCTCTCACCCCGCTCTCTCTCCCCTCCACTTCCAGCCAAAATCCAGAGCAGGAAGTGCTTGACCAAGGGGGAAAGTGATCCCCCCCCCCTGACAAAAAAGGAACTGAATATGGACTGCAAATATGAGCAACATGGGAAAATGCAAAGCTGTGTGGCTGCTGTGGCATCTATGAAAACAGAGGATCTGGATTCCCACCGTCGGCTGTCTTCCCCACGGGCCTGCTCTCCACTTCCTGTTTGAACGGAGCCCTTCGGACAGGGGCGTGCCCCTATTTGCTCCCGACGCTCAGAGAGTGACTTCAGCCCTCAGCACTGTGGCGTAATGCAAGAACCTTCAGCTGCTCCACCCGGAACCGTGTCAGTCCAACCCGCCCCCCTCCCAAACATTTGGGGACTCGCTGCAAAGCTGAGCATTAAACTAGTGCAGACAGCGAATGAACCGTGTGTCAGAGGGTGCGGTTCTCTGTCCCTAAGGGCACCTGTCATCTCTTAATGTGCCCTAATAAGGGCTGGTAGGTGTGCCAAAATCTTCACGCTCAAACAAATGTGGTTGCAGAGCGTGGTGCTTTGTACACAAGGACATCAGGCGACAGATGACAGGAGGAAGCCATTCAGCGATCTAAGCAGCGCTTCCAGGCCATTTAACATCGTGCCAAGCCTGGTCTTGGGCACTCCAATGGTCTTATACTCTAAGCGAATAGATTTTAAATCTCTAACCCCTCGGAAACAAGCAACAACGCCAGCAGCATTTACTCATCAAACCTGCTATGATGATTCTGTGAGATATGAAAACACACACACACTGCCCACAGACACTGTTTCCTGGCAACCCATATGACATCACAGCTGTAAGGTCAGATACATGCAGCCAGATAACACAGCACATTTATTATTAGGGACGTGGAGGCATTCTCCACTGCCGTTAGCTAATGAGCTCCTCTCACAGCTGAAACTACTGAGGAAATGACATCCTCCGAAACGGCACAGAATAAAATGTGTCAGAAGGGCAAGGTAAGATCAACGTTCAGCCCACACTGCTGGCACACGTGACCTTTGCTTAGAGTCTGCAGAGGCGAGAATGAGCCTGAACAGTTCATTCGGTGAAAACCAAACTTTTCCCTGTGAGGATAGCCTAGATCATGAACACATTACATTACATTTACACAGCCTCAGTCTCAACTTCCTATACTAGCGTTTCTACACGACCATATACTGGTGACACACAACTTCAATTCTGCCTCATAGTCGGCTTATATTAGCAAATATGTAAAGTATGATTTTAAAAGACGTTTAATGAATTGTTTTATGCACAACCAGAGGATTCAAGAGTGCAAATGAATGCACTGTGTATGCACTGAGGCATTTCATGTTAGATAACTTTAACTCCCTCTGAAAAGACTGCAAATAATCTATATTTTTGTAATATTCTGTATGTAACTCTTTAGCATGAACAAGCACAGTAACTGGGCTCAGTTTCCCCAGATGAGACCTGAACTGCGTTTGCACAGCGAATGCTTCCCAAGTTCAGAGTTCTCTCACATTTTATAAATAAGTCATAGCATTCTAGTTTTCCTAGTGCCCGCTCCCAATAATGCAACTTTTGAGAGCAGCATGAATTTTTCATGCCAGCGCACCCGATGATGGGCTATCTTGAATCCAGGACAGCACGCAAAGGCATCTCAACAGACAACTGTACTGTGGCTACAGGACTCCTGTCACTCGGCATCATTGCAAAAATAGCAGGTGTCATACTTCTGTAGAATTTCGTAAGCTTACATAGAGTAACATTTCCATGTGACCAGCCCGTTTAGACTTCTATATATATATATATATATATGTGTGTGTGTGTGTGTGTGTGTGTGTGTATGCACACACACATATATACACATATTTATATTTACTTTTTATCTATATAGTAAATATTTATATTTACTATATATATAATTTTATTTATTTATTTATTTTTGGACTGACAAGTTTGATTGACAAGACATCTACGTAGCAGGCTCGCGAGCTCGAGGAAATCCCCATTGACAACGTTGTCAAGCTGCAGAGTCGTACTAGTCAAACTTTTTCTCGTAAACTAAAGCGTCAGCTTTACAAAACAGTCTATTGCAGCTCTCCTAATATATTATTATCCGGTGCATGACAGCAGAAGAACTAAACCGCTTTCTCTCACGCTGTTGCGTTATGCTCTTTAATTAGGCATTTTTTGTCTCTTGAATAAACGTTTTTTTAAACATACTAACTATATTTACATCATTGCCCGGGCCCTGGACATCCACGGGTGCTAGTTAGCGCCCGCCCGAGCTGCAATCTCGGAGCAGGGCACGCTGTTTTGTCCCGTCCCGTCCCGGCCGGTCCCCGCCTCCCTAACCCCCGCCTCCTGTTTACTATAGGAGTCCACACAGAAAAACAGCCTTCAACAACTCACCCCTCTTATCGAGGTCGTACCCGACCACCACGAAGTAGTCGACTAGCCTGGCCATGTCGATTCTTTAGGAGAACACGGCGTCAGACCCTTCTTTGCTTCTTTTCCTTCTATCGCTGATATTTAATTCACATTCTGGTGGCTGGACGGACATCATCAGCAACAACAGCATCCTTCCAGCAGCACCCCGCCGCCATACTGTCAGCGTTCTCGCTCTGACAGCAGAACGCAGTGAGTCTGCGCCGCGAGGCTCAGACAGGGAGGGGCGGGCGACCGTAATGATACATGAACTGTTTTCATGCGGAACACTCGCTATGGAAATAACTGAAATGATGTTGCTTTAAAATAAATAAATAAATAAATAAATAATACGACAGGAGTCGATATCATTTATGTCCTGCAAAAGTTTCACATTTGCGGACATGATAAAGAAAAAAAAGGAAGCCTCAATGGGTGATAAGGCTGAGCTAAGGACTTCTTTGTCCTGCTTGCCTACATTTGAACATTTAGAACATTTGTTTTTGTTTAACTTCAGTAATACCTAATCACTTTTAGAAGTCATGTGCTGTCTGAGTAGGGAATATTACATTATGTTCTTTCTTTAGTACTCTGTTCATTATTTATTATTTCCAGGCACATGCTCTTTAATTTGGAATGAAAATAGAAAAAGCACATCCCATCTCTCTCAGCGCTCATACGTTCAATTTCAGTTAGTTCCATGACCAATCACTTATGTTGAGGCATGTGAATTTCCTACAATAGCAAGAAAGCAACTTCCTTATTTTGTGGTGTCTGAACCAGGTCGATATTGCCAAGTCAAGATGGAAACCACATTCCAACACTTCCACAGAAAATCATTGTACCTGTGAAAGAAAGAATAGTTTACACACAGTCAGCTGCCTTCCGGTGATTTACCTAGGATGGAAATAAGGTGTGTGAAATCAAATTGGTTAAAATATTGGCCTCTGTATTAAACCACTGCTTCCAACATGAACAAACATGATTCAGAATCTGTTATTCCTGTTTTTAAAATGGAACCACAAAAAAAACCAAAAAAAAAAAAAAAAAACTGAAATTGCAGCCAATATTATGCACCTGGACCAAATCTTTAGAAATTAGAACTGTTTATTTTCTTAACTTTTTACTAAATTTATAATCCCAATTTCTTAGTTAAATTACTACTGTAATTTTAATTTGGAATGCTCCGTCATCAAAAACTGCCCGATTTCTGCATTACTTCTCCAACAAGAAAAGCAAGTACATTTTCAGAAGTAAGTCCATTCAGCAGATATGGAAAATCCAGGTTAAGAAAGTGAACGTCCTTCTGAGTATTTTGGATACGCGCAGGCACACGGGCGCAGGCAGCCGTGCATCCTCCGGTCTGCAGCCGCTAGTCCACTACTGCGCAGCTCACGCACACAGGCCTGTCCCGACTGCGCACTTCCACCATTTCACTGCAGCATTGGGAGTGTGATGTAAGCTAATGGTGCGGACACGTGGGCCACAGGCCTGCGCATGAGCTGCGCAGAGCAGACCGGCAGCTGCAGACCGGCTGCAGACCGGAGGATGCGTGGTTTGTCTGTGCCCTTGCGCCAGTGTAGTGATCTGGTGACACGTAGTCCAGAACCACTCTGTTAAAAAAGGAGACCAGGCTCACCCCGGCTACAGTGTGGTGTCCTTGGACTATACGACCGCTGAAAGAATTCCAACACTTCCTGTGTAATGACCTTTGACCCAAAGCCCTTATCACGCTGGGATGAGAAGACTCCCAGGCATGCTGTTTTTTTTTTTCTTTTTTGCTGTGCTTCTAGTATCCACCTCTCGCTTATCTATTTTTGTTTGTTTGTTGACTTTGGTTGTCGTTTTTGGCAAAAGTGTTTTGTTCAAACACTGCCAAAACATGAGATGTACTTTTGCTTTTTTTCCACACACTTTTCCTCCCCCTCTTGTCTTAAAAACTGTATGGGGAAAAATAATGTCACTAAAACGTACAGGAAAGTAACCTGAAACTCAAAAATCTTGAAACCGTGGAAGTACTGCCAATTTTCCATGGGGATATATGTCCAGTATACATTTCTAAGGTAGAAAAATGTGCAAAGACACTCAATGTGCAAAAAAAACAAACAAAATAAATAAATTAAAACCACCAGGAGTCGTGAAGATAAGTGAGTCACAGCAACAGTTTATGTCCTTAAGAAACAGGGATACCCTGAGCATTATATTCACAACTATGAAAGACAAGCTCATCCTTTCTGCCACAGAATCCCAGCTTATCGGGTTTCCCGAAAGAGGAAAAACACAGATAAATTCGGTCATGCCCTCTCCACAGCTGCACCGGCTGGATATCCAATCCCTCCCCAAATTCGGCCTCAACTCCACAGGTCCCGGTGCAGGTAGCAGCGGCTCCCACGGGACGGGGAACACGGGGCGGTGCTCCGCCCACCTGGTCAGCGTGCACACGCTGCCCGCTCGCCCTCAGGTGGAGGAGCATAATCCCGAATCTCGGGCACAGTGGCAGAACTGCCATGCTCTGTTTTCATGGGTGCAGTTACTGACATTACCTGAGGGGGCGATGTTGAGCCAGGCCCAAATTGAAACAAATGACTGAGCCTTAAGATAGAGCTGCACCTGATGGCTACACCACACACGTTGTGGCTAGATGCGGGTTATACACACACAGCACGACATGGTTCAGTGAAGAGTGTCTAAAGAGCTCATAATAGTACCACCTCGGGTGAACTCATGGAAAATACACAATATTTAAAAGGCATTTCAATGTCAAAAGGCAAGTTAGAGTCACTGAATAACAAAGGTGGGAGCACAGAAAGATCAAAGAATGTGGAAGAATACGTCAATGCTCTGACGTGCTGCTCTTTGAACTCAAACAATGTGTCTCCTGCAATGTTTCACATTCCGTTTTCCACTAAATAGTATTTCCGCCCCCCTCTTGGTTAAAAAAAAGGAAAGAATTTAGGTTTTTTTTGCAGATGAACCACAAACTTTTGAGTTTTTGTGTCACTTCTGGGGAGGAAAGCATGGAGTAAAGGGAGGATCTGTGATAGAGACGACAACCGCAATTTGGCCCAGAGACGTGAGAAAATGGCTCATGTCTCCATGCCAACAGAGGAGCCTCCAGTGGAGCAGCGAGACCCATGTGACTCGGACTAGTGCGGTGCCACACACAGCCCTGGCTTTAGACCACTGCGCTTTACTGACGTCTGCAATCGGATTTTTCACAAACAAAAACAAAAACAAAACAGCAACAAATTCGGTTTTAGCCACTTTTGCCATAATGTCTTATACTTCCACAACGTGCAAATAGGGCATCATTGTTTTTTTTTGTTTTTTTCATTTAAAATTTCAGTAAATGGGACTCAGTGTTAATCCAGGTAAAACAGTGCCGGACGTGAGTGAAGTACATTATTTGAAACAGGCCTTACTTTAGAGTTTACTTTTACCTGTACTTTTTGTTTAGCACGAGGGTATGATCAGTGGCATGTTTTCTTGTAAATTCTTGAGTGTTTTTTAAAGTTTACTGGTCCGTAATGAGTTCAAGTATTACATATGTGTTATTTTACCCAACTGTGCCTTGCAATCAGAGATTCAAAAAAATATCCTGAGATGTACTGGAAAAGGGCTCACGAGCACTTGCCCACTGAGCGTGACCACTCAGCCCACCTAAACAGGATTTGCTTTAAGAACATTCAATCCAGGATTTATGCACTTCCACGTCTAGGCACAGATTATCGCAGTCTCAGTCTGAAATTTTATTTTTAAAAACAAAAACTAAAGGAAACGTTCTGTGACAGGTGACACATTCCCCATGAGTTAGCAATAATGTTACTGTAATAATGACAGTATTGTGTTTATTACACAAAACATTTATCAAGGCATTGCCATTGCCCATGGTATCCATATTCAGTGTGATTTTGAATGAACTCAAACACAAGTATTTAACCACATAATGAGCTGAATTAAATTAATTACATTTATGGAATACCATCTTGATGCTCCCACTTCTATCCAAACCATATGGCAAGTTCAATATCCACTACAATTGCTAAGTTGTGAAAAAACACAACCATCACTGACCAATGTTAGTGTCTCTCTCTCTCTCATTAAATCCAAAGACAGACACACATAGACTGGTGCAGAAAAAGCACACTATGCACTTTCTGTGCACTCAATCAAGCAGGAAGTTTAAAAGCCAGGATTGGTTCCTTTGTGATATTTCAGCACAGTGTCCCGATACTTCCATAACAGATCTCTATTGTACACACAGGGCTCTAATATCACCTCAATAACACACCTTCATCTCCACTGTAAGCCTGGTATTCACGAGCAACAATAGCGTATCGTCATTGCTAACCCCCAAAAAACTAATACATATTTCAGAAGTAGGTCAACCACGCATGAAAAAACACACTATGGACAAGACAGGCAATCATGTCTGCCTATCATCCATACTTCATACTCATATCATACTTTTAAAAAATGTCCTTCACATCATTCTGAAGTCAGAAATCAGCCAATCATTACGTAGGGGGGCACAGAGGCACAGTTGCCTCGCAAGAATGAGGTTCCAAGTGTGGCTGCATCCTCTCTGCGTGAAGTTTTTATATTCTCCCTGTGCAAGTTCTCTGGGTACTCCAGTTCCCTCTCACATCGAAAGACATGCAAGCATGTCAGGTTAGGTATAGTCCTGCCATTGGCCTTGACCAAGACACTGGCTTCAGAACCCGGGTGCTGCACTGTGGCTGCCCACTGCTCCTGAGTAACTAGGATGGGTCCAATGCAGAGGTAAAATTACCCCACAGGGGTAAATAAAGTGTATCTTATTCAGTAGTAATAAAATATGTGACTTGGAGATGGTTTTTGTAGTGTCTGACAGGTCCACTGCTTTTCCTGGGCCACTCACACGACATAACATGCTCACAACACAAAGGACAAGACTGTTAGGCCGGACGGACGCGACCATCACATGACTTCCTTCCGACACAACGATAGACGGCAGAGGAACAGGAAGTGGCCTTCTGCCATCTCACAAACCGTAGCAGTCTTTGTATCGCTCACTGACTCCCCCCAACCCCAAAGCAGACATAAAAATCATCTCGTTACCCTTGACAGTACTGACACCATTTGGGTCATTTTTAATAGATCACACAGTGAGCCTAGGATATGCAGTATATCGTGCAAAGCTGAAGTCACGTTTTTGTGACATTTAAAAAAAAAAAGTTTTTGGTGCCCTGTGCCCCTTTCACATCCTCCCTGCACCATGACCACGTCCAAGGTGCGACCCACGCGGGTTCCTGGGTCATGTGATTACTGAAAACTCCTGTCCTCTGCTTTGTAACACTCCTGTTTCCCGCAAAACAAAGAGATAAGCTGTTTCCTGGCTTCATATTACCTCACTTACAGAACTACAGTGGCTGAGTGCCACGGCTGGGTCCATTCAGTCAGACTCAGGTGCAGCTGGTGCCAGCCACACGCTTAGGTCAGTTAAGAATACAGGGAACCCAGCAAACCGCTCATTTCTGTCTTATGCAATCCATAATACCGACTTTTTGTTTATTAGGTGAGTTACGTTTCTTTGCATAGCTCAAGCATCAGGTGAGCATTGTCTCAGTTCAGATAATGGTTGTCACCGGGCAGGTTGCGAAGTCTGACAAGGAGCTAGTATGTGAAGCTAGCATTCTCTGTTTACAGCCTTTTGCTATGTACACTGTATGTGTCTCAGATTTGAGAATGAACGTAAAAATAAGGCTTTGATTTCCAACAGCCCCTATCAATGAGTAAGCCAAGGTTTACTAGGAAACGGGTAGTATTAAAGGGCAACCAAACCTCTGTACTTAAAATTAATTATGAATTTATTTATTTATTTGTTCCTCTGTTTTATCATAACCTTGCCAAGTCCAAAATTTAGTTTTAATGCTTGGCATTCCATAGAAGAGACCCTGTTGATTTTAATAAGGATTCGAGATTTACCCTTTTCTTCTTCAATAAAAAAGTGTGTCTTCTCTCCATATGAGGCCTATCATTACTGGTCTGTTGTGAAATATGAAAGCAAGAGAGTAGATATTTCAAATATTTTTCATGTTTTCTCCCATTTAGGGAAAGATTATTTCTTTGGCAACAAACCATGTGCGCCATGGTCCAGAATGTTTGAAGAATTTGTTTTCACGCAAAAAGGACTTCAACAGCACAGATCTAAAAGAGAGACACTCTGTTTCCTCAGCCCCTCTTAATATGGGCAGCATGATTTAAAGCAGGGACACTCAGTCTGGCCCTCGATGCCAACAGGGCTGCAGGTTTACTTTTGTATCTGATAGTTTTTTTTTAATATATATTTTTTTGGGCTTTTCAGCTGGACAGACCAGTGTAGAGAGACAGGAAGAACAGGGAAGAGAGAGAGGGAGAGACGTGCGACGAAGGTTGCGCGGTTGGACTCGAACCGCCGACGTCGCGGCTCGTAACGAGCACGCGGACAGTGCTCCACAGGCTACGCCACGAGACACCCCGTGCATCTGACAGTCAACTGATCGATTCATGCCACCGATTGGTCAGCGATTTAACTGGTCTGGTGTCTCAGGTTTGAATCAGCGCTGAATGAGAGCCAGCAGCACTGCTGGCTTCGAAGGGGCCAGTTTGAGTATCCCGGATCAAAAGGAAGTCCCGCACCGCTAAAAGCTGATCTCCCCCGCCAGCTCGTCCGGCTCAAGACCAGGCTGAGTGCCGTAACAGAAAATGGCTGTGTTCCGTGCTTCCTGGCCCCTGGGCTCACTCCAAAGGCTCTCTTGTTCTGGCGTTGTGGTCACGCGCGGCAGAGAGGGCCGCAGAATCCTGCTGCAGACGCCCACTTCTCTCTCGCCGTTCACTAGATGGCAGCAACCGTAATCTTTTAGCCAACGGGACAGTCCACTGCCGCGTTTTTCAATGCAGTGCCATCATCCAAATGCATTCGCAAATTCAGAGTTGATTGTTCTCAACGCACATTAATTAATTCTGAAGAGAGCTGGGTCTCTTGCCGCTATTTCCAAACCAGGACTGCTTCATTACTTTTGTTTTTTTTTAATTTTGGTACCAAAAAAAAACTAGTGAAACTTGAATATGTATCGATCTGGGTAAAATGCAAGTCACGGGTGCAAACTATAACTTCCTACTTCCCTATAATGTACATCTCTTGATAAAACGATTGGTGTTCTAATTATAGAATTGAGAAAACAATCTGGAAACTACAACTGTAAGATGATATTGATTTACCTGATTCATCCTGCTAAAAAAAAAAGCACCAGCTGTTTTGATTCTACGTGGCATGATTCAGCTTCACCTTGAGTATATAAAACGACTGGTTACTGGTTCAGAAAATGCTCTTCCATTCATCTGTCTTTCTTTGGCTGTGTAGGACCTCATTTTTTAACAACTTCCAGTGTCCTTTTCTCAAAAATGTTAATATTTTACAGTGCTGATGCATCAGATAGACCCAGCCAAAGGACTCAAATCTGGGAAAAAGAGGAGGTGTCAGCAATGCTTACAGTGTCACGTACACCACTGATCCCTAACCAAATGAGTCACAAACCAGACACCCCTCCCGCCTCAGCAAAAACTCATACAGGGAGTCTGATGTACCAGGTGAAGTTCCTATTTCCAGCCTGAACAGCCTTTGTTTAATGCATACTGGCTGCATTTGATCAGTGCCCTTAGGATCAAACTGCCGGGACCACACCTTGCCACTGCACACCATCTCAACCTACCGAAATATATTGTATTTATACAGCACCACGCACAAGCAGGGGACATTATAAACCTGCTGTCTGTCCCAGAAAAGCAGGGACATGCTCTGGGGGTTCCTGTCCTCTCTGTCCATCTGGTCAGCACACACTTTGGGAAGATGGGACAACCTCAGTCCTGCTGGACTGAACAACTGGTTGGTGTACGCATCATTTATTTTCTTGGACAACGTGCACAGCTTAGATTATTTGTATATACTTCTACAATGCCCATTGTCAACGTGTATAATGGCTGTGTCCCAAAGTGAAAATCAAGCCTACTACCACCTGATTACAAGGTGGTAGTAAGAATAAAATAATAATCATTTTTAAAAAAATACAGAAACATCTATCAGTCCCAAGAAGTGTATCAGACTGTGAACATTTCATTAGAACATCTGGTCCTATGTCAGTGAGTCTAATGTTCCTTCACAAGATATACAATAATTTCAATAGCAAAGAATACTCCTCAGCTGAACCAAGAAAGAACATTGGGTGTGAACTGTGATAAAAGATTGGTGATTAGAGTATCATAAAGCTTCAACAAAGGACGGTCTCAACAGTGAAATGACATCTGCCTTTCGTTTAAATCTCAGGTGGAGGGCAGGGTTTCTGAAGTAATGTTCATTCTCCAGTCCGAGGTTTGGTTACACTTTGCCTTGTTAAAGAGCTGTCTCAATCCACAAAACAAGGTGATACATCACAACGAATAACAGTAAAGAGAATGTGTCAGTATAACATGGTGACAGCCAAATGTCGTCCTGCTCATCATACCCATCGCCACCTATGTGCAGATACTGTATGTCAAAGCTGCATCCTACACTTAAATAAACAGCACTCAATGCATGTGGCAGGTATATGGAGGGTAGGGGTCAGCTCAACTTTCCTGGTTTTCAATTCTCATCAGACCACCTCAGTGTTATTATCCCCAGACAACAAGAGATTAACAAGAGATCAGAACTTTTTCATTGGATTACATCCCGGATAAGCCATGCGTCGTAATTATCTGTTTGAAAGGGACCCTGGCGATTTTCAGGTTCTCACAGTGAACTTCAAAAGACTCCTCTGCGATTTGGGGGACGGGCGGAGTCGGGGGGGCGGGTCCTTCTATGCTACTGAGCTCTATTGTGTCCCAAAAATGAATCTTAAGGAGATCAGTTCACTTTCTGGGGCTTTTGATATTATTTCAGTTATTGTACGTATGTTCGACTGACCCAGTTTTATGTGTAGGAAAGAATATTTCAGGTTGCCTGCTTACAGACGTTTCTGACCACCTGCTGACTTTTTCAATGGTTGGTACGGGGATTAGACAGATTACGGACTAAAGCAAGAAAATACCCTTCCAGTAACTCAAAAGCACCATGTACAGCGATGTTCCCAGAGGTCGTACGTGTGTTTATTTACCCGATTATTGTTCAGAAATTACATTTAATCTTATTTTTGGTTTGCAGTATTTCCTGAGGTAGCCTACATGCAATTTGAGTCCGCTGCACTCAAGGAACGGAGTAACCGTACTGGCACGATATACAAACGGATATTTAGGATTATAATTTTAAATAAATGCAATAAAATTAGTGTGCTCATATATACAGCCACTTGGAAAATAACATCACTGTACAAGGTGCTTTGGAGTTACCTGAAGTACATTTTCTTGCTTTTGATAGCAGGTGTCAGAATCCAGTCCTGGGTGGCCGCAGTGTCTGTTGGTGATTCGGTGCGTATCAGCAACAATAATTAAGTCGATTATTGACAAGAGAAATTCTAAAGATAAATCGTACATACATAACATGAAACAAATCCATGTGTGAACGCAATTTCCTAACGTGAGATGGGCATGTCTAAGTGTCAACATGACTTTAAATGCAACACTATAAGTTCTGTATGTTAAGAAAAAGCTGATGTAACCCCTGGTGAGTCTTGCCTAATTTAAATTTTTACATAATTACCACCCTTGAAAGACTTTATAGGCTATATAACAGCAAAAAAGAGGGAGGGACCTGAAGTTATTTAGCTTTGTGACAAATACGATCTAAGGAATTAAATATGGTTATAAATATATAAGCTATTGCATTTATTTTAACCATCAACATGCGACAATATGTCTTAAACCCCGTCTATAATGACATAACCGTAAAAGTTAAGTTAATTGAAAAAAGTAGGTTACTCAACCATATAATTTAGATATTTAAAACGTTGTCCATTTTTTTTATCGACTTTACAAAGCGTTCTGAAAATGGAAAGCCTCAATATTTTAATATCAGAGTGAAAGGGATTCTACTTTCATGCTCTATATACTGTAGTCAGCAGCATTAACCTGACCCAGTCAAGTGAAGGGGTTTAAGCGATCTCTATCAGTCCAAAGGAGCCAACGCAAGGCGTCCAGTCAGCATATTTAGCCTATACCAGCACAAAAAAATGATGAAATTACAAGCGTGGTACCTGACGCCTTGTAAAACTAGCACTGCCGCTTTGTCCAGGGCCCCGCCCACACAATATTTAAATAAGCAATTTCAGCGGCAGACCTGCTTCAGATATTCCCGTGGTCCTGGCTAACGCGCTGAGGTCCGGGTGTGAAAATTCTTCAACTTAAAATTTACACGCGGCAGTTTGACTGCGCAAAAGGTTTGTTCCACCTTTTTCATTATATATTTTTGATTCACAGAAAATATACTAAACATGTACATGAAATTCTGCTTAGTTTACAGTAATAGGATTTGCTGCAATTTACACAAACTAGTTACACTACATGGCAGAGAGATAAATTGAACATCTGAATTTTAATCACTGTAAATATATTTACATTGAAAGTTGACGTTTATTTCACTTTGCTTTTATAGTTGCTCATGCAAACATCTGTATGCTCATTTATGTGCGTTAAATTGAGAAATGCAAATATTTAATGTCCCTTTTTTCCCGACTTTCCAGGTTGAAACAACACACATTTTGTCTGGATATTATTTCTTGTTTTGTTTTTAAATTATTTATTTTGAAACTTATTATTTATTTGCTTTGTTTTTTAAATAATTTATTTAATTTTTTTAAATTACATTTTTTGTTTGTTTGTTTGTTTTTGGAGTTCCCCCCTGGGATTTGAACTTTTTCCAGGTGGTTTTGGAACCCCCTCCTTCACGGGGGTGTGAGAAGTTGTCCCGCGATGCGATCGTTTTTCCCGGTTACTATGTGTTGCATCAGCCTGTTCTCCCTTCACCAGCAATTACTGGCTCTCCCGACGGGTGGACGCCTCGAAAGGAACAGGTAAGGAATCACTTTATCAGATCGTCTTCCTGCAATTTAGGATAGTAGCCTATGCGCAGAAAGAGTGACGTTTGGAGTAGGAAACCACAGAAACCGGAATTTAAAGCAGGAAACAATGGCGTATATTTGACAGTATATTTATACGCCTGCAAGACCGAGGAAAAGGTAGGCTATTTCAGAATGAAAATTATCTGAATCAATAATGGATACCTATAACTGTCATCGTAAATAATTGACGATACATTTTTGTAAAGTTGAGAAAGAATAATAGTGCTCAGTCGTTTTCGACTCTTAATGCAGGTGTGTATGCAAGTAGGCTGAGTTAATGAACTATTCGCGTTTAATGCAAAATACCACACCTGTTACACCATGATATGCCCTTCATGCTATATGCATATCTTTGCCATCTGTAACGGTAAATATCTGAGTTCTACACGGCTGGAGTTTGCTAAAGCAGTTTTCTGTATTAATCGGCATTTTGCTGAGACAGCGGCGAGGCGGAACAGCGAGGTCATGTTGCACGGGACGTGCCTTCATGAATGCAAACTTTCACCGGGCGACCGTGGGCGCGTGACCGTTTAACAGCTGGAAAACCAGAATATGTACGGAATGGCGTTGCGTTATTGAGTCCCAGGCAATAAACCGAGACAGGTTAAAGTACAGCGAGCAGTCACGGGGGAATGTGATATAGCCGACCAGCACTCTTGCAATAGCCGAGCCCAATTTCGAAATGGATTTTCTACAGCTACGTGACTAACCTTATAAATCCGAAAGCTGGTGTATAACCTTTCTGGATACTATTAACGATCTGATCGTCACATGTGTTTTACTAGGGTTTTCGACACATTGATTGCACTTTCTCTTATCGCGGTATCAATTTCGCTTGCGCAGAAAAGAAAACGGAAAACTTGTTATAGATACGAAACAGCATTTAGGCTAATTACATTTACGCAAGTGTGTGAACTTAATATAATTACCTGACGCACACGACACGATTCGCGTAATTACGCGCGACGATCCAACTCGGCATTTCTGTAGGCTATAAGTTCCCATGGAAAAGATTGTCACTTGCGTCAGTGTTGGATTCCAAGGTTATTTTCAACAGACGCTCACAAATAATAATGCATAGGCGCCCTCTTAAAGAGTCGCTCAGTAAAATCAGTAATATAATTTACGCACAATACGTTCGATTATCTTAATAACATTTTACTGTCTATTTTACCCTAAGTGGCCAAAGCTTGTCTTCAACATATTTATTGAAATGTGATGTAAAATAAAAAATAAATAGGCCACGTGATTTTCCAGAGAATTATGTGGAATTTTGCTGATTTCAGTGGATCAATAATGAATGCTGAATAGGCTGTATATCAACTGTGACGGCATATGTATGATCCTCAATTGCACGGATTATAGAAACGTTATAGACATGTTATAGAACTTATATCAACTATTGCCTAACATCACATTATCACACGCTTTTTAGCATTTGAACTCCCAGTTTCAGGACACCGCATTCTTGCACTTGTACTTTTCCACAAATATCTGACACCTGCGTGAACTACAGGAAGCCACAATCCTTATAATGGCGTATTTGGCAATGACAAAGTAACTTATTAGGATCACCGAGCATGTACTTATTGAAATACAACCAGGGAAAATCACTTCACGCTCAGTGGAGCGTAAAAACGCCCCAAGATCTTATAACACAGGCTGGTATAGAAGGTGATTCTGGTTTATAAATCGTGTGAGTCATATGACATGACACAGTCCTGGCATGCCCTCTCCTGGCTACTTACTGTAGCAGTTTGGAGGCTGCTTCTGGTTTCAACAAACTGCTCACATCAAAAACATGTAAAGTGAACACACAACATGCATGCTGCGCATTGACTCACGTGATCCATTCTGAAACATTGACCCGTTCTTCGTTCTTATATAGGGTCTGTTAAATCATTTAAAACTATTTTATTTCAAGGAGTACACAGTTAAATGGCTGGTGTCAATTCAACACTAGCAGAGTTATGTGACTCCACTTTGGACATAGTGGACTCATACGATTTGATTTAATGCAGAACATTTTACTGTGTGACTGACAGCATGATAACAAGTTTTGTAAAAAAAAATAATAATAATAATAAAAGAGAAATGGCTTTGTTTTCTGAGGAAGTGAGAGTTTTTGAGCTTCTTTTTGTTGCAAGCTGGAAAGGTTATTTAATTAGGATTTGGTGCACTAAACACATTTTGCATTCATACCAATACAACAGCATAATATAAGTTGTGTACAGTAATTAGGTCATTAAAAAGCACTTGGGGCTCAGTCATTGTACTGTTAGGATAAACAGTGTATGCTGTAGTGAGGTCATATGGTGGGTACGCTCTGGCCCACACTGATACAGGAGCGGGGCTGTACCTGCAGCAGGTAACGGGGCCTGAGTGGGCTGCAGTGCTGGCTGCACACACACACGCTCATTAGCAGGGATAAGAGCCCTTAAAGGGGGTCCCCATTGTTGCCGTGATACTCAAGTTTTGCTGGAGTACCCTTGGCTTTGGGCTGGAGAGGGGACAGACAGTTGTGTGAGCAGGCTACGGGACCCTCCACAGTTTTAGAGAAACGCTCCTCTCGTCCCAACCCCCCCCGCCCCGCCCCCGCCCCCCCACCCCACCCCTCTGGACCGGCTTGGAGTGCCGCGGTCCAATCGGTTCTGAGATGGCTCCCGTCCGCCAGGTTCCGCCCCTCTAACTTTTTTACGCGCCGCAAATTGCGATTGGGAACAAGCGAGCGCCGGCCGGACGTTCGGCACTCCGGATGGACCGCATGCTGAGCCCCTAACCTGGGAAGAGTTCTCAAGGGTCTCTCTTCTCAGCATTTCTGCCGGCACCAATGGGAAACAAAGCTGAGGCCGACTCCCTCCGGGTCCAGGCCTCACTGCAGGAGTGACCCTCTAACAGACTTCACATACCCAGATCTGCCAAGCCCACTCAGCCGAGCACAAGTCACAAGCGAAGTTCGAACTGGCAGAAATGCACAAAATTAAATGTAATCCTGCTATGATCTCGCACCTCGATCTCTATGTGTCTTTGATGGGAAAGCCCCACGGCAAGATTTTACTGCCGTTTGAGGTTTTTTGTCCCAGGATGGCATGCAGCCTTCATAACGGTCTTTTTCACAGAGTTGAGCAAAGGAGAACGTGCCGCTTCAGTGGCGATGTATCTGTCGGTTACAGAGGATATAAAGTGACATTTCCAAATGTCGTCCATAAAGTTTCAAAATTCAAAGAGCTCAAAGAATACAATCACAAGTGGACAAGGACTGAGGGGTGTGACGGTTAATGGTCTTAGCAAGCTTTTGCTGGTGAAGGTGTCCATATTGCACTGTTTTTCAAGCAAGCCCTTACGTGGCCAAAATGTTGTTGGTGATGGTATTGCAGGGGAGGCTGGGGTGCATTGCTTACTACAGCCAGTGAATGACACAGGGCCTGTCTCCACCCCCAGAGCCTGATATGGCCGTGTGAAACACAACACGTCCCTATTACAAGGGGAGAGAGAGAGACAAAGAGAGAGAGAGAGAAGGAGAGTGCAACAGAGAGAGAGAGAAACAGAAGAAAGAAGGAAAGAGCAAGAGAGAGAGAGAAACAGAGAAGAGAGAAAGAGAGCGAAGGAGAGAGCAACAGAGAGAGAGAAAGAGAGCAGATCTACCCCTTCAGGTAGCCGTGTGCCAGCACTAAGTCTTGATCCAGTCCATTAAAGGAGCCGCGTGGCTAAGCTGCGGGGCCCTGGACCGTGTGCCTGAGCCGAATCACTCCTTCTGAGACAAAGGGTCTTACCAGGCACCGAGATCACTAAGCACATCTCCCTGTCTGTTCTGCCTAATTAATCAACCCATTCTGGGATTTCTGTCCTCTTTCCAGGGTATACTTGCAGGTTAATCCTTTGTTCAGTTAGATGTGATCCGTTCTATCTAGTCACTGGTTGTTAAGATAGGCTTTAAGTATCTTAAATGAGCTCAAATTACCAAACAGAAACTTAAAATCTCAATAAAAACCACACAAAACATGTTTAGCAATTTCAAGAGGCGAAAGACCTTTGAGGTGAACACTGCAGTTCAGGACCAGGCTGGGCGAGGTCTTAAAAAGTAACGGCTGTAAGCTTGGCAACAGGCATTAGAAGCAAACTGGAATTGCAGTTTGCAGTTGGTGAAGTGGCACTTTTGTAAGCTGAAGCTTTTCCTCCTTGTGTGATTCTCCTCTGGATATTTTACCCTCAGGTGACCTTAGCACACAACTGCGTAGTACCAGGGCCTACAACATGAACCTATGAAATGCTTTTGACGTCATTATTCAAATACACACAGACAAAAACACCCCCAGGAGGTCGACTGCTGACCTGGATTTTAATCAAAATACGTCCTACTACTGCTAGTACTACTACTAGGAAAGGGTGCATGACTCATCCAAAATTTTGACTTGACTGAATGTTAACTGTGGCTTGCTTCTTTGCATGCACAGTATGGTGAGCTAGTTCCGGTGATAGTTGGATTCTCCGAACTGTTTGCAAAGAAAATGCATCTAATTTTGAGTTAAAAAATTGAGGACACGTGGTGACTTAATCCAGGTCAGTGATATAGAGAAGGAAAAGGGAAGTAACGGAAGTAATTGGGTTTACTGGTCTCAATGTTGCGCTAAATTATTCATCAAATCAGCTTCTGTTTTCTGTGAGAACTTTAGGTGGATGAGGAAAAAAGGCGCTTTCTACCAGCGAAGAAAAGCATTCTGAGGCAGTGGCCTACATTTGATTGTTCTGGAGGTGGCTTGTGTTGCCAAATGGCTGTCCAACAAGAGATCGCTCTGTTCTGACCAACGCTCTGAACTGGCTTTAGAAGGAAAGCTGTGTGCTGGTGTGATGCTGTCACTGTGTCAGGTGCTACGCACATGTGACTCTCTTTTCAAGTGCCTCTCAGGTGGAAAAAAACTGTGCTTCACCTCTTTATTGTCATTATATGTACGTATAATGGGAGTACATATAAAGTACATTGGACAATTCAGCCGGTAAATGATGAACATTTTTGCTTTCATGTATTTTCATGTATCAGTTTGTAGAGTGGCTTTAAAAGTCTGATTTAAAAAAACTAGGGCCATCAACCTACAGGTATGATCCTGGGTTTGAAGTTTTTTTTACCTAAGCTAATTATTTGTCTCATAGATGACCTTATCTAAGGTCAGTTGCACACAGTGTCTTGAGTTTTCTGTTGCTGTCTTTTGTTTTGGGGTTGTTTGGTGGCATTCCAGGTTATTTACATTACATCATGGTAAAAACGCAATGCTAGCACTGCTCTTATTCTTAACAGGATTTAAACCTGCAATCTCCCCACACTGTTATGCAACAGCACTGCCCTCTATTGTTTATAAATGAAGCGCCCTGTGAGTCGAGTCTATTCCTTATTATTATGATCATTACTATACAAAAAGGAACACAAAAATGCAACGGCACGAAAAAGCCGCAGACAAACACAGTTTGGCTAAGCGCAGCGTTAACCAAACAAACAACAGTTTGTGTAGTAGCAAAGGGAGAGTACCACGCGACAGGTAAGGCTTCTTCACAGGCCCGGATAGCGTGCTGCCATTTTATACCCGTCTAGCTTTTGGGGTCATTACGGCGAGCTCAAGCGAAAAAGAAAACCGATCTCACAAGGAGAAATTCCGCTGTGGCTTAACGGATAATTCCTAAATTCCATCCCCGAATCCCTAAAGAGCACGTTCCTTCTGCGCTGAAACCGAGCTGTGAGACACTTTTCCTTTTTTATCTAATGAGAAGCTGAGATGCGTAATCCCTCCAGCAATACTGGATATAATTTTAACCATTTCCAGTTTTCCTGGAAAACACAAATTGAAGACCGTAGCTTTATTTGCTGTGGTGAAACATGAAAAAATATCCAGTAAAATCAGCCAAGGCGGTGACACATTACACGGTTTGGCAAAGGCAGAATTTGTTGAAAACATAAATTCTGTAATGCAGTCCTTTCTTGCTAAACAAACAGATTACTTGAAGTACTTTCTAGTAAATGAATGTGGCCAATAACACATCTGAGGCTGTAAATGCAGAAAATATGCTATCAATGTACAGTCAAGGAAAAAAAAACTTTTTCTTACTGATTAGTCAATAGCATGAAAATGTGATGAAGAGAAAATGGCAAATCTTTTACTGTTTCTCATACCAAGTGTTTAAAAAAATAATGAATTCCCCATCCCCCATGGTTTGCTGGGCTGGTTGTGTAGTAATTTAGCATATTTTCACTAAACTTTTTGTTTTAGATGTGCTTGGCAGATCGCCTGATTAAAACGCGGTACGAGCATCTTTTTCTGCACTTGTGTGAGAGAAACTGGCATCAGACATGGGCTTCATCATACACTGGTATCGGGGTGGCCACAGATTTGATTTTAATCTTGGAGATAAAGAAATAACAAAAGAAAACAAAGAAAACAGATTGGTTTTCCCTTAAGTGGAGCTCTTAAATCGCTAAGTGCCTTATTGCTAATTCCCTCAAAAGGAAAATTGACTCAAACTGAACATGACTGCATGGATTCCTAACAAAAGAAGAAGAAAAAAAAACTGTTATAATCTGTTACAGATTAAAGGACATGAAATAAAAAGCCCTGGAGTTAATCTCTGATCTTTTGCCAATCACACAGACTTCAATTACTGTCAATAGTGAGGATTATCTCCTCAAGCCTGAATGGGCTCAGCCTGTCAGGTAAAACCAATGAGAGGAATTAAATTCTCACTAATAGCTCTCAAAAGCTCGAGGGGCTCGTTTGCATGGTTTTCCATGAGAGGGTCCGTGGTGGTTACAGATTTTACTACCACAAAAAAAAACAAAAAAAAAAAAAAACTGAAATCTGGAAAGGTCTTTATGCACCCTGAGTCAGACTGACCCTCTGGCCTTAGTTAACGGTTTTTTTATATATATATATATTTTTTAAAGTAAAATAGTAACCCTTCAGTAATGTTTCTTAGACGTACTCGGCTGGTCTGGGATAGTAACGCGCTGCTGTACTGAGGGCAGGGGGCAGAAATGTGAAGTGACCTGGTGCCGGATTTCATCGCGTCAATCACTATATCGCCATTTATCATGCGTCACCGTGCGGCTGAAATTCATCTCATGAGACCCTTTGGCTCTCCCTTAGGAAACTGATCACCTGAAACTGCAGCGTCCAATCAGCAAGAGGCCACCAGAGCCAGTGTGCAGCACATTGGGCCTGAGCGCTCAGGAGCCGCTGAGAACAGAACAGCTTTTACATACAAACACAACCCTCAGTCCTTCGACAGGGACTGCGCAGAAATGCGTGCTTGTTCCCATGCAGCTGGACAGTCAGGAGGAATCAGCACTTTAAAATATTCAAGAGTCTGCTTGATAAAGGATTAGAGCGCGGTTTTTTTGGAAGGGGGCCAGCGTTGCCTTGTTTGAGTGTCCCGACTCACAGCTGCAGTTCTTTTGTTCCGAGGGTGTCCCAAATAAAACACCCTCGCAACTGCCTCACATTGACCTGCGGTTGAATTTCGTTAGAGACGTACCGTTCTCCCCCTTTTTTTGATGCCTTCCCCAGAGGAATCCAAGTTTTTGTCACAGGTGTCAGATCTGCACAAAGCAAATGATGAAATTACCGGTTTCTGCATATCTCAGTTAATCTTGTTTGCTCTGAGAAAGGCACCTCTTTGGCTTAAAAAAAAAGGGAAAAAAAGAGCTCAGACATTTGTTTGGCCAAATAACAAAACCATGTTGAAAAAAAAAAAAACGCTATTCAGTTACGAGTCAGCTGATCTAAGGTGCACTCTTCCTGAGTGCTTAGCAACAGTAACTACCAGGAAAGGTCACATGACTCATCCAAGTGGGCATATGATTGGCATAATGAGATATTCCTCGAAATAGCGCTGTTTATAGAAGCTGTGACATTGGCTGCTGGTTCGGTCAGTGCCCTTAAGGTGGCTGAGCCTGCGTGTCCAAAACAGCGCGGTGGCAGCTGGAACCCAAGCCCTCGCTCACAAGTCCAACTTCCTTTTTTTGCCCCAAACGGATGTCTGAGGCAAGTTCCCCAGCCTGCTCGCTTCCTCGCAGAATCTGTCAGGACAGATCGCTGCCCTTTAAGGGACATTTAAGAACTAAAATTAGGACGCGTTTGTTGGAAAACTAAACCAGCGAATACTTTGTCCTCAGCAGTTTTGGCACAGAAATGAAGTTTTTTGCTCCCACACACAATTTCCCCTCCACTAATATTTTTGTCCTTAAATGATCCCAGGTCACACGGGTGGCTTGTGAGCGAAAGTGTGAACACAGTCTTAACGTGGAGTTAATTTTTGGTGCAAAAGAAGACACCTCCACTTTCCTTTTATAATTTCTCGTATAATTATTTCAGTGAAAACCACTCGTCTGTGGTTTGGATGGGGACCACGTCAGAGGAAGAGCCCCCTTTATGAGGTGCTGATAAAAAAACTTTCAGAAGAAAGTCACTAACATTGTCTGGAAGGATAGTAAATGCATGATCCATGGTGGGGCGTTATTATTATTATTATTATTCTCAAACGGGTGAGGGACCCACAGGATCAGATGCATCGTTTCTTTGTCTCTGAAGAACCAAAAGCTCACCCAGTGAGGCTGACTCATTTGTGGAGAGTGACAGCCTGGCAAAGCCTCCAAGCCCTGTTTGCACGTGGTCATGTTGATGACTGTTATTAGCAGTGTGGGGGAGAGGTGGGAGAGGGGATTATAAATTTTTAAAAAGTGGTGGGGGGGGGGGGGGGTAAACTCCATCCTAAGGAGCCTAAAACCATCACAAAGGTCAGTGAACGGAGACAGCATGCAGGAGGATGTGGTCCTGAGAGGTTTTTGAGTCCGTCCCAAAGGGCAAGGCTCGCTTGTTTGTGTACACAGTCTGTCTCACAGTCCCTGTCGCCCATCTTGAACTCAGTACTCTGTCATTTCCCCACATCCAGGCCTGTACTTTCCCTCACTCTGGACGTCTGCGATCAAAACACAAGTCAGCAGTTCCCCCGGGGGGAGAGGCATACTCGACCTTTCGTAATTATGACTTTAAGCATCACCGCTGGTTTCTCTTCCAGCTATTTGAAGCTATCGCTCAGAATGACTCTGTTATTGTGCAGCATGTGCACAAAAAAAGGTGTTTCGAAGCCAGGCCTTTTAAATTGAACAAAAATAGCATTGGGTCCAATGTGTCTCCACGGGCTAACTGGATTATGCGTCAGGAGCCAATGTGTTTCACTCACAGGCTTAAACAGCTGGAGGTTTCACATTTTTTCCAAGGCTTTGTGGTAGTAAGAATGAAAAACATCTCTGCGTGTGACCCTTTATTTCATTAATAACATATTAGAGTTCTTTAGATCTCCATTTTTATGGTTTTTTTTTTTTTTTTTTGAATGTTCTATTTTTGTCTATCTGGAACAGTCCATTGTATTCAGAGACACGTGCCATTGCTACGGCGTCCTCCGGCGATTCAGGACGACATGCAAAACCAGGCTCTCCAGTTCCCCGTGGGAGTCATAGCACAGGCTGTAAGGTTACAGCACGCGGCCGTGTCGGCTTACGCTGAGCTCTCGGCCTTCGGTGCTGGCAAGGCTGGGCGGTCCCGGATCGAGCCGAACTGGTTAAAGGGCGCTGAGTCAGTGCCGCCGTGCCGCTGTGAGAACGGCTCTTTATTTTAGTTAGGGCTGAGGCTTTCGTCCCACACCATGAACCCGCGATGCAGACCGTGGTGCTCCAGAGATGAGCAGGGGAATGAAAGACAGATCCAAACCAGGGAAACGTCCAGCAAATTAAAAAGCTGCTCCTCTGGCAAGAGCAAAGCCCATTAATCTGTGTGTGTGTGTGTGTGTGTGTGTGTGTGTGTGTGAGTCAGAGAGAGAGATAGAGATGAATGAGCTGTTCCCAGTGTGTTAACCAGCTTTGTGAGGACTCACGTACTGTCGGTAGCTAGGCAGTGGGCTGTTTGTTTGATTTACTGGGATTTACATTCAGAGCACATTACATTAAGGTCATCTTTATAAGTCACTTATGGCAATCATTCAATAATAAGCTGCTCCAGCGTGTTGCACCATCCCCCGAGTCACAGGTCCGTGTCGCAATAAACTTCATTATCTTAATCAGACTGCTACATGGACACGTTTGTGAGCAGGGCAGGATACTGATGATGACTGGCAGACTAAAATGCTGACACGGCATGCTAACCTACTCCTCTGGTCCTTGTCTTGTTGTCCAGGCTGGCCCTCCTGAAGAGGATTGAGGAGCTCAGCGAGGGTGAGAACGCCCCGGCTCGGTCCGGCGCCCCAGCCTCCCCTCACCTCGCCCCGGAGGCCAGGCGCGAATGGTGGAAGCGCCGCCTCTCCAAGGCCCCTCCCACGAGGCAGGGAGGCCCGGTTCCCATGCCAACTGACCCCTTCCAAGCCCAGTCCAGCCAGAGGGCGTCCAGAGGTCGTCGCCATGCCCACCACGGGGCGAGGGGTCACCAGCACCACCCGCAGCTGATGCGCGTGGGCTGTGTCCTTGGCACCTGCCAGGTACAGAACCTTAGCCACCGGCTCTATCAGCTGATTGGCCAGAGTGGCCGGGAAGACTCCTCCCCCATAAACCCGCATAGTCCGCACAGTTACGGATGAGCGGAGGAAGAGGCCGTCCCCAAACCCGAGCAGGCATGGAGAACAGCGAACGCTACGTTACTTTAAATCCTGTTATCGCAGATAGCTCTCATGTACTCAAGACTCAAAGATCAGCACGGTCTACAGATCTTGTCTCGCCTTCAGCTTAAATTGCATCGCCAGCTCTTTTTCTGTGCCTTATTCACCAGCAGACAGTACACATCATCAGCAATGGTGCATATGTCCCTTAGGAAGCCACTTTGGATGCTTGATTTGTGCAGGCGGAGATGATAGCCGGTTATCCCCCCCGCCCCCCAGACTCTTTCTGAGACCTGTACAGCACCTATGTGACCAGCAGGCCTTGCTCAGCCAATCAGAGGCAGGGAGACACTTTAGCTTCATGTCCTAATCCTATTAATGTGAGAATACGGGCGGGTTCATAGGTTCTCATCACAGCCGCAGTGCATGAGCCCGTTAATCTGTACAGTAATGTGCCAAACACCCGCTGTGCTGGAAACAGCCAGCCAGCTGAACCTGGGGATTTCAGTCAGCTCACGCACCACTGATCAAACATGCAACCCTTTAATGTGGATCTCAACCAGAGTGCCTTCAGTTCTTGGGCCTGTGAACTCCAGGGGGCTGACTGAGGCTGCGTGCACCTCCCTCCACTGCCCCCTTCCAAAAAAAAAAAAAAAAAAGGATCTGCCAAGTTAAACTGAGATTTATGCTTGACAAGTGGACCTGGTTCATAGGCCACCAGGTTCTACCAGCTGCCTGAAAGCCTCCCCTATGGTCATGTGAGCCGCTCCAGCAAGCTCTTAAGTCCATGAGGGGGGGTCACCACTGTCGGCACTCTGGGGAGGGGGCATAGCTCACCCGTGATTACTGTGATTGGGCCTCAAGGCAAATGCTGGGATTTTGGCGAAGTCCTGGCTGGCTTTCATACCCAGTGATGCGGGGGTGAGGGATATTCTAAACCTGCTGCTCAGGGGATGGGAATCTGGGCCTAGCGGAGTCATCGGGCTAATGAGAGCATCAGGGAACATTTCCATCATGGCGCAGAGAGCTCACCTTCCCCAGGTTCAGTTACATCTCTCCGGCTTTGAGGGACGTTAACACGCTGGGCATTTCTGAATTCGGTGCTGCAATGTTGCAGCAGCAATCCTCTCATTTAGATCTACTGTTAAAAAGTCAGAAAGGAAGGCTTATTCAAACTTCATTTGATTTCACCCGACAGGAACTGTTCCTGGAAATGTAGAGATTCCATTTAGAATCAGAATGGCTGGTGTCACGGCAACAGAAAAGAAAGTTCCATGCAACACCAAATCTGAATCTATATTCATGCAAAAACACTGTCTGACACAATCTCCAGAGTCTGTTGACGCATTCTGGGAGAAAGTTAAAGATAATGTTTAAAAAGCCAAGTGGTTTATAAATTTGATTCTGAATTCTATTCCAGGGAAATTTAATAAATCAACCATCATACATTCCAATTTTTCACCACTAAGTAACAGTTTTCTCCAGTGCCTGAGCTGGAATGGGTACACAAGTGCCTTGAGTAAGCCTTCCACTCCAAAATGCAGGTCAAACACCACTGAAACCCTCAGAGTCCCGATTAGTGGAAAGATTCGAGAGTTGCGACTCTATTGAAACTTCAGTTTTGTTAGCTGTTTATATTTTAAAAAGTGACAACTGAAATGAATATCCTTGCGAAAGTCACCCTGTCACAATTACAGGGGCAGTGTTTTTACGGTACAAATGACTTTAATGGGGAAGCACTATTATCTGCATAATGTGAGATTTTAAATATGACGGACATGCAGAGGAATGGAACTTGAATGCAATCCCATCTCTCTAGACAGACACGTGAGGCTCAGGCCCTACATATAATTAGTGCCTTCATCCAGCAGGACTTGGCTCGTGAATGCCTTACAATGAAAATGACAGTGCAACACAAAACATGACAATTTGAGGATTGCTAACTCGGTAGTCGTGAGGATTACTCAGATTCAAAATATGGGAGGAAATTACAGTTCCCAGCTGCAGATAAATAGACAGATTATATTTGACAGTCCTTTTTCTGTAATCTTAAAATAACAAGTGGCCTTAAGACAAATTCTTGGATTTTTTCTGCAGTTTAAAACCAGCCGTTTCTCATCGCCAAACTTGCCAGATCGGTATTCTGACTGTTACGATGCTGCATTTCGGGCCAAAACAATAACTCTATTCCAGAAATTCTCATTTGAGTCAATAATATTGGTCCTCCCAGTTGTATATTTTAATTCTTAAAGAATACTACTCTGGGATCAGGCTGCAACAAAAAAAACTATAATCCTAAGTGGTACTCTGTTTATTGTTATTAAACATCACTTTTTTCTTAATTATTTCACTTTCTCTTATGGCTTATGCACGATGGCAATTGCAATAGAATAAATATAATCTGGATTTATTATAATCTGCCTCTGGTTTAACTCTGCCTGTCCTATAGACCTGCATGCTAGGTGGTTTCAATATGCTGTGTTATGGATAAAATCACCACTGAAAATTAAAATGCTTTCAAATGCTGAAAACCTGTTGGTTTTTGTATTTTATGGATTTACGGCTCTCCAGGTAGAGCAAGAGCAGGCCTGCCACATAGACTGCTTTTCTGAGACGCGGGTGGTGTGAATTACTGGGGATGGTCACGCATAAACGTAGTGTCACCAAAAAGGCCCTTACAATTCTCAGTACTGACTGATGTACCTCAAATACACTGTACTGTAGAGTGAGTGACCTTACAATCTGTGTGTGTGTGTTCAGAAAACCCAAATTGTGGCAGTTATGTTATTGCGAGATTGGTAACTGTAGTTACGGCACGGCTGAACTATGCTGAGACACGTTTAGGAGCAGTCACTCCCCTCTGTTAGAATATGCTGCTGCTGAATGAGAGAACCATGTTTCCCCGGTGATGTCCTGGTCCATTTATGCCCAGCCACTGGTCTTTTTAATTCAGAGCCATGCTGATGGTCTCCTGATAAATAGATGGGAACAAAACAACGGTGAATCAACGGTTTCACCTTTGTTAGAGGTGCTGGACCAATACCATAACTTGACCAAAACACTGGTGAGCTAGGGGTGACCCTAGCACTGACTGATGGAACAGACCTTTAGTAATGACATCAGAGTCTTGGTATCACATGAAGGGGCGGGACTGAGGGTGGAGTCTGTAAGTTGTAGTCTGAGTTCTCTGTCTAGTTTAGGGAGTTGCAGCCGGCACATGAATGCTGAACTTTCCATGCCCTTGAGCCCCTCTTTTTGCATTACGTTTCCCACAATCCCTTGAGAGCTCATTTGCATCACGGCAACGAGGCAAAGCACTTTATCGAGCAAGTACGACTTCTTCTGAGTTCTTCATGACTTGAATTTAAGAATATGTTATTTAATAATAAATTAATTAAACCTTTTGTTGTATATATTGTATTTTATGAACATATGTATGAATGTATGTTAAGAGGTGTCAACACACTATAGTTGTGGGCGACTGAGACAGTGAGTCCATAAGATTTTGTACCCTTGTTTATACTTTAGTTGTGATATTTAATATTTAATAAGCATATTGTGTTTAAGCGAAGGTTGTATGTGTATATTTATGACACCAAAGAAACTATTTATCACATTTTGTTTTTCTGTATCTCTGAGCAGTACATTGGTAATAAAGATTATGTAGTTCAATACTAAATATTACAGATATGCAAGTGTTAGCATGTGTTATTATTAATCATGGTCCTCTTTGTAAAATAAAGATTTACTGAAATAGATAAAATACTATGTGTACTTATCATTGATCCTGTTGTGAATTTCTCTCTCTCTCACTCTTGTTCTCCCTCTGTGTGTGTGTGTGTATGTGTGTGTGTGCATGTGCATGTGTGCGTGTGTGTGTGTGCACGTGCATGTGTGCGTGTGTGTGCGTGTGTGTGTGTGCATGTGCATGTGTGTGTGTGTGTGTTGGACTCATCTCTTGAGAAAGCATAGCTTTCATGGTTTTTTAAACAGAAATCTTTGCCTACACAAATAGGCCATCGAGGCTACATGCGGGACTCTTGCGTTTAGAGACAATACAGAAAATCAAGATAATTAAGTTGAATAAACTGTTTTGTTTTTTACGCCGCTGAATGTGCAGTGAGGTGCACAGCGAGGCTCAAATCGCGTCCCCGTCGGGGGAAAACAGACGAGAGCCTGTTCCTTTCCTTCTTTTTTCACATTCACTGTGCGCTATCTACACTAATCTGGGATCATCTTTCTCTGTCTGGCAGCAGCATCCACAGAGAGGCTTTGTGAACACCTCTAGGATAACTCATCTCACCGAGCGTGTCACAGCCTACCAAAGCTCTGTTTTTTCCCCTTTAAATCCCCCCCCCCTCCTCCATTAGTGATAGGTGAGCCTTAAAAGGTAAGGATGCAGTCCGGCCTTCTCTGCGCTAACAGGGGTCGGCCAGGTTTCTGCTGTTCCTCAGAAAGCCCAGGCCGCTTCCCTCCTGCTAATGTTTCAGTCTGTCCCAGCGCTAAAAGTTTGAGATGCAACTCTACACCAAGCCAAGTTTCCCAATTACAAATGATCCTGGGGCACAGGCGAGACAGGCACCTTAATGAAAACTGTGCCGCGCACAATGGATCCCATATTTGGAAGAGGGTATCACTGGGGTGCACTTGCACCTTATAAAGGGTCTATTTGTACTTGTTTACAGCAATATTCCTGCAACACCCCCCCCCCCCCCCCAAAAAATAAATCCTGCAATGTAACCAGTCTGAAATGACGGGGATATTATGAATCCCCTGTTTCCATTTGGTCGTTAAGGTAAATACAGCACGCATTCGGCTTTATGTGGAAAAACAAGGCGATCTTGTTCAGCTGTTAATGTGTGATAGAAACGTTCATAAATCAGCTTGCACCTTGTGACTGGAGGCAGTTTTTGAGAGTAACCCCCACAGTGGGAAGACAAGAGGAGACACATCACCGTGTTCTCCGGGGATTCAAGGTCACCTTCACTCCACCAAAAAAAAAAAGGTTCTATATCTCCTTCTATATCATAATAAAATAAGGCGATGTAGCCCCACCAATGAATTACAATGATGTCAAATTAAATCCAACTGTCTTTGTGGTGTCTGCAAGTTTCCACATGTCTGCTTTCCTACAACAGCTCAGTTCTGTGGTGTACAACTTTGTGAAATCGAGGCCATTACTCAGGAATTCTAGGGAATGGGGGAATTGCACTTATCTTGGAAGGTGCTGTAATCTGGGGAAATTCTGCTCGATTGGGAAGAGTGGGGATGCCAGAGTGGAGCGTCTTCCTGGCGTCCCCAAAATTTCTTTGCGCCTCCGGATGACTAATAACAAAGTTTCCTGGTTCTGAAATATTGGTGCTTAATCATTCATTACACAGACTGACTTGCAAGTGAGCAGATTCTCTTCTCTTCTCGCAAAGCAACCACAAGAATCCAAAACGCTATGACAAAATGTGGCAGGCATTCCCGTCCCGACACGTGCTCCCACAAGGCGAAATCCGACACCCCCCCTCGCACGCTCCCTACTCCATACGTGCGCGTCCACACGCTCCAAACGAGACCGAAGCGCATGACTAATCCGTTCCCCTGCCCGCCGGGGGCCGTCCCGCCCCTGTGACGGGACTGGATTCGGGCACGGGGATCAACGCTGCACTTCCTGTCACCTTCAAATGACCTCCAGCTGTGGAGCCGTCCCTGCTGTCCCCTTTCCAACGTAACACCCCGCGGGGGCAGGAGCATACCAATGGAGAAGAGCTCCTTTGGGGCTTGCTTTTTTATTTATTTATTTGTTTATTTTTGGATGGGATTATTACAGTCCGCGCACATCTTCCCACGAACTGACCTCTTGGTCTTGCTGTATGGCGCTACTGTGGAAACGGAGACCGATTGGAAACCCCTGCAGGACCTCCTCCAGTTACAGCGCGGCCCTCAGAGCAACGCGACGGCTCGTCAGTGACATCATCAGCACCGGGGGTCACGCAGAGGGCTCTCCTCAGCCGCGGTGGAGCGCGACTCAGCGCCACGAGCACCGTACGCAGCGCCTGCCAAATACGTGCAGCCCAGCACGGAGGCCTCCACCCCCAGGAAAAAACCGCCTGGGGGAGCTCGGGGAAAAAAAAGCTCTGGATTTCCTATCATCACACATGGAATCCCTACTGTCTGCAGGAGCAGACGCGGTCCAGACTGAACTTTTCTTTCCCCCCTCATCTCTTCTGTCGTTTTCTCTGATCGTGCCATAGTGTGCTTGTAAGACGCTTTGTGGTGACTGCTTCACTCTGGTGGTAAGGTGAAATATGAGTGAGGATAAGATTCAACAGGGCTGGCCGCAATCAAGCCTGGCGGTGTTCCAGTTATCAATCAACCGGTTATCAATTTAATCTGGTAAACAGGGTGACTGAGTAAAAGCAAAATCTCATGGTGGATGGCCCTCTATCAATATGACAGTTATAATAAAAAGCAGCAAGATGGTCATACCAGGCCTGAACTGAAAAATATAGCAAAGAAGAAAAATAACTAAAGAAACCAAATAGGGTGCCTATACGCCAGCAGTATTACCCCCAAGCCCACCACCCCAAAATAAATAAATAAATACAGTTTAAAAAATAAATACCCCAGGACCAGGTAACTTGTTCATGGTAGTTACTGTAAGTCCTTTTTAGAAGGCAACGCGCAGTCTTTTTGGTAGAAGGTAGGCTGAGAGGGGCCTCTGCTGGCCAATTTGTAAAACTACACTCCTATTACACACGTAAGTATGTTCGTCCGGGTGCAGGAGGCATCAAAATGCCTTGTACATGCACAAATTAATTCGATACTAATGCAAAATTTCATCCATCAGTTACTCTGACCAGATATTACATTGTCCGGTCAGGACCACAAACCGAATATATATACAAATTTATTTGAAAATCGGAGATTCTGGTTGAAAACCAAACGTCTGGCAACCGCAATCAGCACTCAGCACATCTCGTCAGTGCAAGCTTATTCAGTCCACCAATGACAAAGAGGGGTGTACCCAAAGGTTGCTAACCGACAGAGACATACCATGCAGAGAACGCACATGGCTGTTTGCTGCCCCGACTCCCCGCAACAATGCAAATAAAAACTCGCATCAAGACAAACAGCCTCGGGAAAGGTCATTTGAAGGTACAGAACAGGAAGCTTACACAGCCGTCACAACATGTACAGAACCTGTTTACTTATTTACAGTCTGAATGCACCTCAGTGGTTATATTTTCTGAGAATATGTACACACTTTTATTTTGACTTTCCAGAACAGAAAGAAAACCTTTCAATAATTTACAAGTAGGCGAGTTACATAAGTTATATAAACTTCATAAACCCTGTTTGGGTCAATAGACTTGGATCATGTCCAATATTTTGCGGAATATTGGCAAGAGCACCGCAGTAAGACATAAATGCATATCCCTGAAGCAATGCCAGCAACACAAAAATTAACAGTAATTAATGTTTTGCCCAACGATCATGCCAAAGTATAATAATGAAACAGTTTAAGCACATAACCTTACTGTGCATCATGGTGCTCCCATGGTGAGACACAAAGATCAATAAGAGCATCTTCAATTTTTGCAGCACGCTATTTCGCGAGCACTTTCAGGATCAGATGCCGAGCGCTCGGCAATGTGGGAACTGGGACATGGGTCCTAACTTCAGTTGTGTTTTCTCAGTTGATTTTTGGGGTATGGGACCTAACTTTAAGTATGGTTCTCAGCTGATTTTTGGGATATGCATCCTAACTTTAATTGTGGTTCTTGGCTGGAAGATGGCGAGGGACACTGAGGTCCAGAAGGCTCCAGGAGCTGCATCTTGTTCCTTGCTGGGGTTCAGATGAGTCCGATGGGAGCTCAAATTGGGGTGTAAGATCTGCTGACAGAGTGCAGCGGAGAAAACTGAGCACTTGTCTCACCGGTGGCCTCTTAAATAAAAGGATCTTAAATTTTACACGAGCAGTGACTACAGGCTAAGACAGGTATCAGCAGCTTCTTCATTAAAAAGAGACATGGTTGAGAAAGCCTCTGTGATCATTGCAAAAAGACCCGTGTCATTGTCCAACTGGTGAAAACCAGTTCTGTGTGGTGTGAACACTGGGGGTAAAAACATTTATTTTTCTTAAAAAACATGGCCAGGTTCAGGTATTTGACCCAGCCAAATAAACTGTCAGTTAAACTGTCACCACTGTCTGTGTGCCATAGGTGGACTATGAATCCTGACAGTTCACCCTTTAAATGGGCTACTTATACTGACTGGGGTCAGTCTCATGCATTTAGACTGTTAAATTAGCTCCCCCTGGTCATCTGGGAATGCTCAACGATAAACTATGAGAGTCCTCAACAGTGTACGTATTGTTTTGTTTGTTGATATATTCTTTTGACAATGAAAATTTTATTTTGAACACATATCAATTTTACTTTAATACTGTTCATGTCTGACTTAGTTTGGTCTTATGTTGTCATTTATTAGAAACAAGAATAATTTAGTATGCATTTCACTGGTTGTAAAGTTTTGTAAATGATTGCAATACATTCCAATATATTCTCTTTAAAATATGTAAAGGTCTTTTGTAAATGAATGTAAATGAATACAGAACTGTATGTTATTAACGGTTATAAGGTTTCACACTAACTTTTTTCTTTCAAAAAAGAAAACATTACAGTTAATAATGAACAAATCCAGCAGCTGGAGCTACTGTAATGTAAATTCAGGGTACTGGCTGAAATAAATAACAGCAAATTGCAAAGATCAACAAAATAATCATCTTACTCAACAGGGACCAGGCTCTCCTCTGGCACATCAGCCAAATCCTGAGGCAACAAATGCCAAGGAAAAGATCGAATACAGGAACTTTGAGGTAAAGATTATTACAGTAATTCAGTCTCACCGAAGCTTTTCGGAGACGGTTCATTTTCATTTGAGTAAAAGGCTGTGTCCGTCTCTCGTGTTAAATCGTATCCATATTGAGCAGACCGCTTGCCTGTGCTTCCCAGAGCGGAGACCTTTATGACCGAGTCTACAACACCTACAAGCTGATGCACACCAACCAAACAGTGGACTTTGTCAAAAGGAAGGTCTGTCTTGTATTGACAAGTTTTCTTTTTTATTTCATTTTTCATTTATGTATCGATTATTAACTAATTTATCTACTTATTTATTTCCAGTCTCTGTCATTCTTTTATATCATTTATTGATTTTTATTGTTTTATTCATTTTTGTCTGATTGCTTCTATTGCGTTTATTGAGGTGACAGAGGACCCTCAGGACTCTTAGATTAAGCCGGCTCAACGCTTAGCGGGCCAAAAATATTATTTATTATGTACTATTGTAAAAAAAAAAAATTTTTTTAATGTTTACTATTTTAATGACCATCCGAGTTTAGCGATTAATACGGACCCCAGGCCCCAGTGTGGACACCCCTGCTCTACTGTAAATCCTTAGTGGTGAGCGGCAGGTCCAGAGGTCGTGCTGTGACACTGAGAGTGAGGCAGCTGTGTCAGTACGTGCGGCATTATCCCTTCCCAGCATGCCGAGTGGGCCGGCTGTACTCACACCACGCTGACGGTGATGGAGGCCCTGGACGCGCTGGATCAGCTGGTGGACGAGTCGGACCCGGACGTGGACTTCCCAAACTCCTTCCACGCCTACCAGACGGCCGAGGGGATCCGCAGGGAGCACCCGGATGAAGGTCAGGCCGCTCCGACTCCCTGCACGGCACAGTGTACAGTACGGCGTGTTCAGGCGCTTCAGCATCGTGCACAGCAGGCCCACTGGACTCTCTCTCTCTCACACACACACACTCGGTTTGTGTTGACTGAACTGTCAGAGCTGATACCAGGCTGAGCATTTTTGCAGCATTTCACTGTCTGTTGGGAATAAAATGGCCGCTGGTTATCATTTAGATCAACAGCAGGGCTCTAAAACCCCTAAAGGATTCCAAACTCAACTCAAAAACACTGACTTTCTCAGAACCGGAGAATGCTGATGAATTGGTTCAGTCAATGAAAGACTAATTAGGGTTGGATGGTATGGTCTCATCTCTTGGTACAGTACGTGAGTTTTCTACTTTTCACGACCAGCTCCCATCCCCTCTTCTCTAAGCTTAAGATGAATAATTCTTTGCTTGGAATCAACAGCTACCATAGTAACCCGTTATAACCACTGAACTGCACCTACTCCCTCCCTTGCAGACTGGTTCCACCTGGTGGGGCTCGTCCATGACATTGGGAAGATGATGGCTCTGTGGGGAGAGCCCCAGGTGGGTAAATCCATTGATCTTCAAAGGTGGACGTGAACAAGCCTCAGAGCTCTGTGCTGCTGGGGACTAGACCCATGTTATAATCCTGTGGTTACCAACCCTACATCTGGAGATCCACCAACGTGTAGGTTTTCACTCAATCCATAACAACGCACACCTCAACAGCTGGAGATCTCGTTGAGCTGCTAATTAGTGGAGTCAGGTGTGCCAGATTACGGTTGAAATGAAAACCTACAGGATGGTACATACCAGGGCTGGTTGCCACTGTTATAATCTATGCGAGAAACATCCTCAGTTACTATGAGAGAGACTTATCCCTCCCTCCTTATTGCATGCAAGATAAACTTCATCTTAAGACAAACAAATCTAATCAATGGCTGATGAAGTCATTTACAGCAACACCAAAATGAAAATCAGCACCACCTTTTATAAATAATTTACATGTTTATTATCCCTCTAAAAGAAGGGTAGAGGGTCAAATTTTATTTGTAATAACAAAAACCAAGGTTGAATCGCACACTGCCTTGTTTTGCTAGTTTTTGAATGTACCCCTGGTTTGCAGTAGATTGAATTGGTGCCATTGGCTTGTGTACACACCCCTGGTTGGCAGTAGATTGAATAGATCCATACAGTAAATGGTGGATTTGGCTTGTGTATGTACCCCTGGTTGGCAGTAGATTGAATTGGTCCCTACAGTAAATGGCTTGTGTATGTATCCCTGGTAGGCAGTAGATCGAAATGGTCCATACAGTAAATGGTGCCATATGTTTGCGTACTGTATGTACCCCTGGTTGGCAGTAGATTGAATAGGTCCCTACAGTAAATGGCTTGTGTATGTACCCCTGGTTGGCAGTAGATTGAATTGGTCCCTACAGTAAATGGCTTGTGTATGTACCCCTGGTTGGCAATAGATTGAATTGGTCCCTACAGTAAATGGCTTGTGTATGTACCCCTGGTTGGCAGTAGATTGAATTGGTCCATACAGTAAATGGCTTGTGTATGTACCCCTGGTTGGCAGTAGATTGAATTGGTCCCTACAGTAAATGGCTTGTGTATGTACCCCTGGTTGGCAGTAGATTGAATTGGTCCCTACAGTAAATGGCTTGTGTATGTACCCCTGGTTGGCAGTAGATTGAATTGGTCCCTACGGTAAGTTCCTGCGCATGTGTTCCCCAGTGGTCGGTGGTGGGGGACACCTTCCCCGTGGGCTGCCGGTTCCAGAACTCCATCGTTTACAGAGACTCCACGTTCGCAGACAACCCGGACGAGAGAAACCCTGCCTACAGGTACAGTCCCCTCTGCGCACTGCAGCACAGCTCCCGTGTTTCTCTGCTGTTTCCCAGGCGACTGGGGAAGAGCCCTTAGTGACCGTAACCAGGGCTTTTTTGCGCTGAACTCACCCCCCTCTCATGATCGCCCTCTGCAGCACGAAAAACGGGATGTACGAGCCCAAATGCGGCCTGGACAAAATCTTCATGTCGTGGGGCCATGATGGTGAGTCTTTTTTTTTTGGAACAAGCTTCCATTTAAAAACCTCAGGTTTGAACCCAAGACCATAGAACTGCCGAACAACTGGACAGCAAAACTGTACAATGAGAATTAGCTGTTCCAGTTGTGATGCAGTTCTGTGGTCTATGGGTTTAAAACCAAAGTTTAAATTCCAGCTAAGCACACTGCAGTTGGTCCACCATGTCTCCAGAACTACGATTTTTTCTTCAACCCTCTTTTCCGCTTAAGCAGAGCATATTGCAAGCCACGAGCACCATCTAGTGGTTACAGTGAATATGACCACACACTCTGGTCATAATGCTCCTTTAAACCACGGACTGATTAAATCTCACTGCTGTTTCACATTCCTTCCAGAATATTTGTACAGGGTACTGAAGTTCAATAAATGCACAATCCCAGAGGAGGTAAGTACATGGAAAAAGCTCACCCCTTTCCCTTCCACTCCCCCAGTGATCAAGCACAATAATAATAATCTTCTATAAATTACACTTACATCGAGTAAGCAGACCAGAAAACCTAAAAAAAAACTCTGTTGTTGCTTCACATTTGAACCTCTCTTTCTCTCTCTGATGCCAATAGGGTTTGTACATGATCCGGTTCCATTCCTTCTACCCCTGGCACTCCCATGGAGACTACATGCACCTCTGCAACGAGAAGGACCTCCGCATGTTGCCCTGGGTCACCGAGTTCAAGTACGTACAGATCCGGGGGTCGAGGTTAAGCCATTTCCACAGCTGTGCCTGCACAACATTTCTCAGGTCGCTGCCTACTGCTGTAGGCTGAGCTATAGGCTAGCCCCCTAGCTAACCCCTATAAATTGAGTTATAGGCTAGCCTGCTAGGTAACCCTTATAGGTTTAGCTATTGGCTAGCCTGCTAGGTAACCCCTATAAGCTGAGTTACAGGCTAGCCTGCGGGGTAGCCACTATCGGCTGAGCTAGAAGCTAGCCCTTTAGGTAGCCATGCCCCTTATCATACATGCGCTAGTGTGGATTTTTCCCCCACAGCAAATTCGACCTGTACACCAAGAACCCGGAACTGCCAGACGTGGAGAAACTGAAGCCGTATTACCAGTCCCTCATCGATAAGTACTGCCCAGGAAAGCTGCGCTGGTGAGGGGCCATCTTGAAAAACAGCTGCTGTGTGGAAGGACGACACGATGACATGACCAAGACCAGCATTCAAACCGCTCCAGAGGTGTTTCTTTGCTTCAACTCAGCTTCTCAGCCATGTCCTGTTGAACAGGCCACGCAATGAAATGGCTGATGTGTACATACCATTAATCTGCAGCTAGAGTACAGTACCTGAGAACATTCTGGAATACTGCGAGACCCAATAAGCAGTGAAAGATGCTGTACCCTCCATCATATACCCACCAATCAAATCGGGGATAAGGCCCTTCGAATAACAATAGAATGCTTAAGTACACTTGAAGTTTAATACAACTGTATACACAATTATGCTGCCATATAACATTTTGCCAGATGAGGATTTTCATTTCTCCTAAAAAAAGTTCTATACTTTCAAAATAAACTCCTGATGGTGTAAGAAATGGTACTCAAAGCTTTAAAAGTTTTAAAAAGAGGAAAGATGAAACATCTATAAAATGATTATTCAGGCAGATGAATGTCGACAATACTCCAAATCTTTATTATAAATAGACGATACAGAACATGAACACGCTGACTTTGCTTATCTGTATCTAACTGGATTAATTAAGGGGAAAGAGGCATTCCGATATGTGCATAGTGGGCAGTGCAGAGTTCTATAAAGTAATAATAAAAATGTTGCATAAAGTTTTGGTTTGAGTTTGGAAATATCATTTTCATGATGGTTCGTGAAAACTGTAAACAAACATACACACACACGCGTCTCAAAGAGATGCACATGTTGACACGATTTGAAAAAAGGCCACAATATGAGAACTATAAAAGACTGTTGCAGCCTAATGGTGATCAGTGTATACATGGTGTCTCCGACATCATAATGTTAAGTTCTCAAGCCACCTTTCTGTGACACAAATATTGAATACCCTGGGAAAGCTCATAATGCGCACAAAGGTAAATTTGAGGTAATGAAAGCAGCACACACAATGTGCACCCAATCCTATGACGAGCAATGATTGGTCATGGTATTTGTTGTGCACCAATCACTGGCTGTGTTATTAGTTTTGCTGAAAGGTTTTGCATATGCTAAAGGTCTTAGTACATGTATGCCTAGAATACATAGAGTTAATGCCTACTCTGTACACAGCAGATGAAGTGAACGTTCATTCCCCAGGGCAAAAGCATCCTTAACAACACTCGCAAAAATAGTGTTCACAAATTTCTTATGTGCACATATGCAGTGTTAGCAAATATCACCATGATAATTCTAAGGAGTGGTACTCACATATTTATAACAGCATACACTCCTCGTTAGAGTTAAGGTGCTTTCTGTTTGGTATGAAGTGGGAAATGATTTGGTCGAGAACAATGTAAGAACTATCTCCTTGCTTTGCAAGTCAGTAGACAACGCTGCACTCGAGTACGATTGGCACAGAAGGCTCATCATATGGCACTTCGGCCAATCAAAGAGCACCATTTGTGTGGCACAAAGAAATCGGCAATCCTCACGCTCTACAGGGGGCGCGTTATACAAAATCAAATATGTCAAGCCTTCCATCCAACTACTACACTTTCTGCTGATAATTCCCGTAAGACCCACGCTTACAGCACGCCTTGCACAGAGCTGAACGGTTAAGCCTGTGAAGCATGCAGTGCATCTCTAAGGCAATGAAAAGGGTAATCCAAGCCTCTACTGCTCACGTGCGTGATCTTACAACAGAACCACAGCCCGGTCACAGGAAGGCACCGTGTCCCAACATACCGGGGACATCTTCAAATATTCATACAACAGGATGGGAAATAATCTGTAGTGGACTATAGATTAACTTTCTCTGACATTATACCGCACATTTCACCTTTTAGTCAAATTAAATTTTTTATGTGCTTAAGTCCAAGAAAATTCCACATATTTGGCTAAGAGAACATCTTAATTACCACTTATAACAGCACAGAATCTGCGTGAGAAAAATCAATATATAATGTAGGGCGGGAAGGCAAAAGCATTTTAAAGAAGGCCACAAGCTGACAGAAGAGTATGTTGTGATAGCTGTAAGTAATGATTTCATACAAGGCTGGTTAACTGTGAAAGACTGGATACAAACAAAAAAAACACTAATTGAGAATTCTGCCATCTGGGCTCAAACAGACAGATACTGTCTTATGATGCGGGCAGATCTTTCACTGAACTCCGAACTCAAAAGCAGGAAGTGTTTACGTCCAATGGCAGCGCAGAAGAGACTCCAGGATTAACTCAGTGAAAACCAGCAGAGACCTTCCCCACCAGGGCGGACAGTCCTGTTCAGAGCTCTTCACCAGCTTACTTGTGAACCTGGAAAAATATCCCTCAGTGTAACACACACAAATATATAATGCGCACAGCGGATGAAGATACAGTAATGCGATTTAGGCACTGCGGACCTACTGCTCTTACCTTGCTAAAGGTCAAAACAGAGATCTAAGCCAGCAGCTCTTTTGAAGTGCTACTGTTGCTCTGACGTTCAGCAGAAGCGTTGGGTGCAGTACGTCTGAATTAAACAGTATATGTGCAATATCATGACCCAGACACACAGGCGCGATAAGTGCAAAGCGTTTTTAAGAATGCGGTTTCGTGTTAAGGACAGGAAGTGGCCCGGAGCCGGGGAGCCATCTTTCATTTGGGCAGAGGAAGCGGCGACCGCCTCTCGTTTGCATCTCTGCCTGGCAGAGGACCACACCCACCCGCATCACTTCCTCTTCCTGGGACTCCTGTCGGAATCCGCCGCCCTCTCCTCCGAGTTGTCCTTCCTGTCGGGCCTGGCCTCCTCGCGGTGCTCCTTCCTGTCGGAGGAGGTGGCGGGCGGGTCTTTGGCCCTCTTGCTTTTGGGCTCGGTGGAGGCCGGTTTGGAGGATCCGGAGAACAGCACCTTGAGGAGGCAGATGGCCACGCCCGTGGCAAAGAGGGACCAGAGCACCAGGGGCCCGGACAGGCCCTGGACGTGCTCCCGCACCAGCCTCAGGGCCTGGGGGACCGGGGCGTCCGGCGTCTGCCGAATCGGCCCTTTGTCCTTCAGAAAAGCGGAACACAGTCATCAGCTGAGCACATGTACACTACAGCACACTACAGCACACACAGCACACACAGCACACTACAGCACACACACACAGCACACTACAGCACACACACAGCAGGGCCCCACAGCCATTATTTCCGTAGTGATCATATCAGATCACTGTAATCATAAATAGTGGTGAACAAGAAAAATGGAATAAAAATACATATTAGAATTATTCCTTTGGGAATGACTACTCCCCCACCTGGCTTAGGCCTTGCACCACTAACTGTTACCTTCACTCCCAGTTCGATGAGCAGTTTCTCTAAGGTAGGGTCCCCCAGGTGCACCGTGGGATAGAATTCCTCCACATACTTCCTTCTCCACCACTGCTGAGGTAGAGACCTGTCCCAACACAGCATCGCAAGAAGCACCGGACAATCAATCAGTGTGATCAATCTCCCCTATAACACCACTAGTTCCCATGGCAACAGATGACACAACAAACACTGATCTAAATTATGATCTGAACGGGATGGTCCACAGCCTCCAGAAAAAAAGATTTATTTACTAAAAGGTAGTGCAGTCCTTCATCCCAGCCAACACAAAACATTCTCAATGTTGCTGCCATGCAGTGGCAATGTCACAACATTGACACAACATTCCAGTAACACTCAGAGAACGTTTGGCGATAGCTGGGTCATTATGCACAAGCATTTTGACAAGAGAGCTCTGAGGAAGACGCTCTGTTTAAAAGTGCCGGGACGGGCACCTCGTCCTGCTCCAGTGAGATTGTAAATGTGAGACTTAGGCGTGCTGTCCTGGTCCGTGGCGGTGGATTAGAGCTGAGCTCCTGGGACAGGCCACAGCAGCGCGGGTGCGAGCGAGGCGGAGAGCCCTACCCGTCCTCGTTGACCTCGGTGAACCAGTACTTGTAGAGGCTGGCGCGGATGAAGGCCGGAGGCTCGCGGGTGAAGGGGTACTGCGACTCCGGCTGGACGAGCGCGATCACTGGGGGGCGGGGGGGGGAACACAGGAGGGCACGGGTTATACCTCACACCTCTGCGTTTATACCTCACCTCTGTGAGTCTGAGGCCCAACACTGGGCCGGCAGGGCATGGTAATGGTTAAGGAACTGGCTTTGTAACCAGAAAGCTGCGGGTTCAACTCCCAGTTAGGAAATTGTATCCTTGAGCAAGGTACTTAACCAGCATTGGTTCAGTATATACATCCAGCTTTACAAATGGATACTATGTTAAAAATTTAAAAATGCTGTGTCCACATTAGCTGGTACACAGTTAACACCGGTCCCACCAATCAGAGAGCTGGAAACTCACCATCCTTCTTGCCCTGCAGTAGCCGGTGGACCAGGCTGGTGAACCAGGGGCTCTGCGCGTGGGGGCCCAGGGCAGCAAACCACATCTGCCAGTCCAGCCGGGGCTGGTGGGGGGCCACAACCGGGGGGGGCCCACTCACGTTCCCAGGTTTGAACATGAACTCAATCTCCTGAGGGGAAAAAGGACATGGGGGGGGGGGGGGGTGACCTCAGTAGAACCCTTCTGTGACAGTACACCCTCTCCATAGGGGTCTGCAACCCTGATTCTCCAGAGACACAGGGCCTGACAACCGCCAACCAGGTCTGACCCAGGAAACCAGGTAAGGCAAGTAATTAACCAGTCAGTGATCAATCAGGCTCTGAGGAATAGTGAAAACCTGGGAGATGACTCCATACAGACACCTGATCCAGGGCTTGAACAACAGAACTACTGTAACAGAGGTGAAGATGACCTGGGAATCACTCTAACTCTCTCACACACACACACACACACACACACACACACACACACACACACACACACTCTCTCTCTCTCACACACACACACACACACACTCTCTCTCACACACACTCTCTCTCTCACACACACACACACACACACACACACACACACACACTCTCACACACACACACACACACACACACACACATACACACTCACACACACACACACACGCACACACACACACACACACACACACACACACACACATAGACACTCACACACACACTCTCACACACACACACACACACACACACACTCTCTCACACACACACACACACATACACACTCACACACACACACACACACACACACACACACACACACACACACACACACTCCTCTCACCGTCCACGTCACTTTGTCCATGCTGCCCTCGATCACCACCTCGGGCCGGCCGCCCACGCCGGTCATCCTCCTGAAGAGGCCGTAGGAGTTGACCAGCTGGTAGCGGTCCAGCGCCTCGTACGCCTGCCGCACCGCTGGCCAGATGTTGCTGTTGGCCTCATACTCGATGTACGTGAAGGGAACCTGCGGAGAAGACCGGATCAATCGGGCCACAGGGGAAGGCCACAGGGTCAGGCTTGTTTGCCCGGGAATATCAGAACAGGTCCATCTGAGCTCAGTGCCCACAAGGAGCAACACTTCATGAATTTTAAATTTTATATAACCTTTATTAAAGCAAGGCAGTCACACTGAGATTGACATCTCTCTTGCAAGTGAGCCCTGGAGCCAGTATGCCTTTGGGCTGAGGGAGGAAGCCGGAGCATGCAGAGGAAACCCGCACAAACACAGGGCAGAATACGCAAACTCCACACAGAGGCCAGCCGGGATTCAAACCCACAACCTCCTTCTCGCAGCGTGCCGCCCGATGGTGTTTCAGCGGGATGGGAGAGGGGCCCAAGGGGCCCGAGGGACTCACCACGCTGAGGGCGAACATGCCGGCGGCGGCGGTGGCGAAGATGGCCCACTGCACGGTGGCCCACAGCTTCCAGAAGAATCCCCTCACACAGGCGCACCTTACAGACAGAATACACGGAACCGGGTCAGAGCACAGCCGCACACGCCCAGGACAACCGCACACGTGCCCACGACAACCGCACACGCCCACGACAACCGCACACGCCCCACGACAACCACACGTGCCCATGACAACCGCAGATGTGCCCATGACAACCGCACACGCCCCACGACAACCACACGTGCCCATGACAACCGTACACGTGCCCATGACAACCGCACACGCCCCACGACAACCACACATGCCCATGACAACCGCACACACCCACGACAATCGCACACGTGCCCATGACAACTGCACATGTGCCCATGACAACCACACGTGCCCATGACAACCGCACATAGCCTCAACAACCGGCTTTGACACAGGTAATCACACAACCGCTGTTAGTACAGCAAACATAGGTTAAATACACACACAATCTCCATAAATGAAAAAAATATATTCATTTTACTTCACAGCACATCATTAACATGCAGACATGTCTGAAGTAACAGTGCCTGTTGCCATAAAATAGCTACATGTCTTAGTGTAAGCCGGTATTTAAACAAACACAGGGCAAGCAGAAACGATAAGCACCTCACCTGAACATGGCAGTAACTACTTCCCAGGTCAGAGAGAGCACGCCAATCCAAATGCTGGGCAGGGTGACCATCTTCAAGAAGCGGTTAAACTCATGGTAGGTGAAAGCTGGAAAAGCAAAGAGTACAGGTTCATGTGACGGCTGTCATTCTACACCAAACGGTCTCAGAGGCGAGCTAAACGCAACAATCTGCACAACTCTTCGACCTCCGCACGTCTGAAAACAGTAATGTAAAAAGAGACTCCTCCACCCCAGCACTGCAGCAGGCGTACAAACACACACATACCGGTTTTTGAGGACACGCTTTTGTTCTTCCAGTTGATGTCCAGCTGAAAATACACTTTAGCCCCATAGATGATCAGTGCATAGACGCCCAGCTCAACCAGGACAGCAGCCCACGACAGAAGAGTCTCAGGCCAGCCTGCTGACAAGGAGAGAGAGGAGTTCTGCAGGAGTTCTGAGTTGTGCATTTTTAATGCCTATGGGGAATATATGAGAACACTTGCGTCTGTTGGGTCTAGCTTAATAAAAGAAAATATACAATTGCCAGTTGCATTAAATACTAAAACCTGAAAAAGGACTTTGCACGCTTCACAACATTTATCAAAAGATGACTGGCCATAATTACTGCTTGCAATGAACCCAAACTCCAGCATGTAAAGGGAGAAACATCATGTTTTAATTTAATTGCCTTTAATGGCATGCCCATGTACACACAGCTAAATTTATATGGTGACACTCTGAAAGCCAGAAACCGAAGACTAATTTTACATAGCCCCTGAGGGTGGAGTTTGCCAAAACTGGTCATACGATGCCTTTGCCAGGTTCTCGTCCCATGCAGTACCCCAGTCCAACCACGTGGGGGAGCCGCCTCACTGTTTGGAATCAGCACACAGGCCCTTTAGGGACAGTGGCTACTGCCAGGCTGTCAGAGGTGAGACTGGGTAGAACTCCACTGCATTCAGTTACCAGCAGTGATTGTGACATCAGCATTAGAATGTTCAGGTAAGAACATTCTAATCACATACTTGAGACGCTGCACCATACAGGGTTAATCAGACACGGGGTGCAGTTGAATGGGACAGGCCTCCAGCATCTCTCTCTGAAGCAGAAAGGTGCACAGTGAGGTAAAAAGACACCCGTGCCCTTTCCACAAGGCCTCCAGAAACGGCAGCCGTCACAGCGGCCTTCCGGCGCACATTCCAGACAGCTTGACAAAACTCCAAGATCCACCCTCAGCAGCGTGTACCCACACGCTCCCATTCACTCAGCAGACAGGCTGAGGGACAGGGGCCCAGGCCAGTGAGCCGCGGCAGATCTGTCTGAAACCAGCGGGGCGTTTCTGCCGTTACCTCTGGCCTTCTTCCGCTTGCCGCGCCCGAGCCAGGAGTTGACGGCCTCGTCGTCGAGCAGGGAGAAGCACAGCACGATGGTGAGCAGGTTGAAGAAGTTGTAGTTTCCCGTGACAATTATGAGCACCTGGAGGAGAACCTGGAGGTGAAGATCAGGGGGAAAGGTGAGGTCACCCACAGCCCAGCGCAGCTCTGCGAGGGCGCAAGGCGAACAGGTGACGCCACACACCTGCAGGTAGAAGGCACCCAGCCGCAGCCGTCTGAGAGGGGCGAAGAAGAGGAAGGAGACGGCGATCTCGATGACGAAGGTGCCCACCACACTGAGCTTCTGGAACCACACAGGCAGCTGGTGGGTGTACCAGGCCAGAGGGGTGGGGATGCACTGGGTCTCATAGTGATACGTCACAGCTGGGAGAGCACAGAAACACACAGACACACACACAGACACACACACACGCACACACACACACACACACACACACAGACACACACACACACACGCACACGCACACGCACACACAGACACACAGAGACACATGCACACACACACACACAGGCACGTATACACACACACAGACACACACATTTACAAACACATGATCACACAAGCATACACATGGTTAAAAAAAAGCTTCTAACCCACCTCTGTCCTTCTGGCACAAAGCCCCTTACCTGAGCAGTTTTACATAGTAAAGAGAGAGATCTACCTGTCAGGACAGGGGGTTATATTCAAATTCCATTCCCTCTTCTACACCAGTTACCCCCCCTGCACAGACCCCGCCCCCTTCAGGTCCCACACCGTCTGCACACGAGCCCAGCAGGTGAGGCCTCACCTGTGAGACCCCACCAGGTGGGGCAGCGGCT